>OY282560.1:115982963-116399977 GCA_958295665.1 Tipula vernalis | reverse complement strand
AATAGCCATGTACTGTATAATATAACAGTGTTTCCTATAATCAATAGTCATTTTTCCTTTTTGTTAAGGTAAGTCTCGTATTTTACAATGATCAAATAGGCATTTTTCTATTAATGGTAATTGGTACTACATATATGTTATATGATATTTTTATGACCACCGATTTCATTTACATCATTTAATGTTTTCATAACGTTATAGTAAGCGCTTCGATAAAAAGCCACAAATGCCTGTGCATGCTCCTATAATTTATGGCAATGTGTCCCTATATTTTTTTCTCCGTGAATTAATAAAATTTTATAATTTCTTATTGCGTAATTTGGAATTTATTCGCTAGTCCGCAGTTTCACTAATACTCTGAAATTTTTAGTTGTTGTTGTAGATTTTTAGGAATATCTCGCAATTTTAGGAAAATTTTCACAATAGTAAATACAGACCATTAGAAATATGAGCTGTTATTTTTGAAAGTGGAATAAGTCCACTTTTTAAAAAAATGAGTTAATGGTAATTTTAGTAAGATATAGACACCTTCTCTCCATATTTATAATCATAGATTCTATGGTGTACGATTTTTTATAAAGTAATCAAAATAATTTTGGCTATAAAAAGTTATCACAAAAATCTTTTTTTTTAAAAGTGGAATAAGTCCATTCCTAAGAACTATAATTAAAACCACTTCCTTTTTGCAATTATTATTGATTATTATGACTTCAGTGTACACTGCGCTTTAGCAGTGTCAACCAAAACAACATTGTTAACAAGATAACGGTATTTTTCCTCTGATGAAATGAGCCGTTATTTTTGAAAAAGGTATAAGTCCATTTTTCAAAAAATTAAGTTACTGATAACAATAGACAAATGACAGTTGTAGTGTTTTTTTATTCGCTCCGGATAGCTGCTATCGAGAGCCATCATATGAAAAGTGGCTCCGGATAGCGCTCCGTATAAATAGGTAGAGCCAAATATTTTTTATATCAAGTTTTCGCTAAACAATTGAATTAAAAATGATAGTTTGATGTTAAATAAGTTTAGTTTACCAATAAATAGCGCGTCAAATTTAAATTTAGGCGTATAAAAATGACGGCTCTCGATAGCAGCTATCCGGAGCGAATAAAAAAACACTACAAGTATAATCTTTCTAACGGTAAACAATTTGTAGTCAACATAAAAAAATGAATACCTAATAATTTTGCAATAAATAAGAAAATTAAAAATCCCGTATATTTTTGCATTTATTGTTTCTCTATTCTTTCATTATTTGGTTTCAACAAAATGTGAACTGATACCACTTTAAAAAAAACGGCTCAAATGATGAGAAGTTATTTCACCGATTTTGTTTAGTTTTCTTTCGCAAGTCCGACTGTTTGGTTTGTGTTTCTTATACTAATAGATTGCAGTGTGAGTATTATTTAAATATAATTATTATTAAAGCAGAAAATCGAAGTTTTAGATAAATAATATTAAATACAGTTGTTCAATGAGTTAACATGCGTATGAAAAAGACGATAATATGTCAATTTGGTCTGATAGTGATGTTGGTAAATATAAGAGTAACCAAATTTTTCGCAGGAATATTGAAAGTTTTTTTTATTACAGAAATAAGACCCGTGAATATTACAAAAAGAAGACGAATTTATGAATCGGATCAGGAAAGCAGTTTGAGCAATATTGATTCAAGATTGCTACAAACTAAGAAGAGGACTAGAATTTTGGAATTAAGTGATTCAACGACTGACGAAGACGACGTTACTAATTTTCGATCACATTATAAAAATAATGATCAGAAGACTAGAAAAAGTAAAAGAAATAAAGGCGAAAAATATTATACAAAAACTGGAAATATTATTCTTGCTAAGAAATTCGAAAATAAGGATTGCAAATGTTTGAAAGTATGCAAGAATCGTATTACAGAGAGTGATCGAATATCCCTTTTTAATTTGTTTAGGGAAATGGGAGATTTTAACAGACAAAATACATTCTTGTGTGCATCTACTCAGCGTACGTCAGTAAAAAGAAGACGAGCTAGAAATTTAAAGGGATCAGTAAGAGATTGTAATTATAAATACTTTTAAAATAATATTGAAAAGAAAAGCATTGCGGTATGTAAAAAGTTCTTTATAGAAACATTTAATATATCTATAGGCAGACTTCGTAGCGCTCTCAAAACATCGTTAATAGGAAAAGACTTACGTGGAAAAATGAAAGGATCTTGCAGAAAGAGTGATGAGAAACTAGTGGATGCCGTAAAGATCATATAAAAAGTTTTCCACGGTATGAAAGCCATTACACGCGTTCGAATAATCCAAACAGAAAATACCTGAATTCTAATTTGAACTTAAGAAAAATGTAGAACTTGTATGTCGAAAACTGCGAAGAGAATAATACAACATTTCTCAGCGAGCAAATAAATAGGAACATTTTTAAGAATAATTTTAATTTAAGTTTTCACCACCCACATAAAGATACGTGTCAAAAATGCGACTTCCTAATTATGAAAATTAAAGCTACCTCGGACCTTAATGAAAAAAGCATTATTTTAGAAGAACATAGCTTACATTTACGCAATGCAGAACTGCTAGAATACCTTTAAAAGAAGATCAAAACTTAGCATCAACGAACCCAGATAAATATTTTGCATTTTCCTTTTATCTTCAAAAGGCCCTTCCATATCCCAAACTATCAGTTTCTGTTGCGTACTTTAAGCGAAATTTATATGTACTTAACGAAGGTTTTCATAATTTTCATGACAACAGAATTCATATGTATGCATGGGAGGAAACTGTACCATCTAGAGGTGCGGATGAAATTGCATCTTGCTGTCTTAAGCATATTCAGAATGTAACAATCCAAGACCACATACAACATGCTGTGACATGTGTACCGGACAAAATCGAAATATTAAGCTCGAACTGATGTGGTTAAGGATTGTTCAATCAGCTGATAATAGCATAAATGTTATTGACCACAAATTTTTATTATCCGGCCATTCATTTCTTCCAAACGACAGAGATTTTGGAGTTGTGGAAACAGCATTAAAGAAAAAGGATCAATTATATACTGCTCAAGACTATTATAATGCAATAAAAACTTGCCGAAAAAAAAAATAGCTTCATATTGTATGAAATGAAAAAAGAAGATTTTGTTTCGACCAAATCTTTAGAAGGGGCAATATCAAACAGGAAAAAAAATACAGACTGAGAAATTGTACAGTGGCTAAAAATATGCTGGATGAGGTTTAAAAGGGATGAACCGCACAAAATTTTTTACAAAACTAGTATGGAAGAAAATGCTCCATTTAAAGCAATTTTTTTATTTGGAAAACAAGGAAGACCTAAAAACCTCAGAAAAATTACTATGTTGCCACTGTATGAAACTTCGAGACCTATAACACGAGAGAAATACAACGATATGGTGAGTTTGCTGCCTTACATACCACCTATTTACCATGAATACTTCACTAAGCTAACTGTGAAGGAGAAATAAGTTTAAAATATAATTTTTTATATTTTTAGTTATCTTGACAAAAGAATTTACATTTTATTTATATCGTGTTTTAAATATGACTGAAATTGATCCTTAATAAATTAATCCTTAATAAAACTTGGTGATTCATGTGTTTAAATGTCTTCATTTTAATTGTAATTTTTTACATTAAAAAATCCATTTCAGTGAAGCTAAATCCCATTTGTATATCCTATACAAATATGGACTTAAATTTCATCTTGATTTTATTTCTTATAATATGTTATTTTTGAAAGTAGTATAAGTCCATTTGGAGCTAAAAAAATCGTTTATTTTTTTAAATATTTTCAATAATTATTATTTCATAATAAAATTTAAAAGGTTTATAGTGTTAAAAACATCACTCGAATTGATTAACGTTTGCCAATATTGTTAAATCAATTCAAATGCAAACCCTTAAATATCTCGTTACATGAAAAAATGGACTTATACCACTTTCAAAAATAACAGCTCATATTTAGAAAAACATTTTGAATTTTAATAGAGCCCACGGAATTTTTTGCACTGAGTGTCACAAAGCCAACAAATATAGATTCGGTTTTATATAGGTACAACTAGCAAAGTATTTCAAAAACCAGATCATTGTATATTTCATTGAAATACTTGTTCCGGCGAACACATAAATTCCTCAATGCATAAACAATACAGTAACCTTACTTACACCCTTATAGGTATAAGAATGAGATATTAATGAAGAATCAGTTTCTAAAAGATATTGTGAGTGAAAAGGAGATCCAAACTGATCCTGGCAATGTAGATACTTTACAAACCTTGCACAGTCAACGATCATAAACCACCAAGTTTCTAGGGAATTTATTCCATATCCTTCGCATGCGTTGTTTTAATTAACGGAGAAGGAACGATTATTTGAAGGCACACAGTGAGGTAGAGAGGGCATTAGAGAATTGATGAACCATATTCACTCATCTTTATACACGATCGAAACTTTAAAGCAGTACGATTTTGAAACCCAATAAAAACACAATCTGCCATTTTGAACGTAGGAATTAATAGGTAGATAACATTCTAAACCAAGTAAATAAAATCAGAAGGGATGACCGCTTCAAATAGGGGAAATTTTTCATTTAACACCAAATGCTACAGTGTACTTAATTTACCTAAAAGCCGGTTGAGTGTAATTTTTGAGCCAGCAAACAGTGCCGACAGAGTTTGCGTACCAAAGAGCACATGTTTCTAATGCATTATTGAGGAGCCGTAGCAAAAACCAAACAACATGTCTGCACCACAACCAGATGGAATGGTTGATATGGTTGGTGATAATGGTCGAACGAAAGTTTTCCCACAAATCGTCATCTTACAAAAATGTATACATGGTACAAATGATGTGACATTTTACTATCATTTTCCGTTATTTCTAGAAGGGGCATAAAAGAATTACAATATGGTTACCGATGTGTGAAAACCAAATAACTACAATGTTTTATGAAATTTCTTGTTTCAATTTATCTGTTATGTGCCATGAAAACGTTAGAAATTTTGGTAGAAGGAATAAATTTACCTTCATCTTCAAAATTTCATTGAATTTGTAACTCACGCTTTACAACCGATTTACATTTAATTTTTTGTTCTTTTACAAAAGACCAAAGAGTCTAGTAATATCAAAACTGACTCTTTCCCATTTTTTCTCATTTTTAATCATCTCATCATTTTTCTCATCAAATTACAATATTTCCCTTCTAAATAGGGAAATTAAAAACAGCAATTGGTTACAAACCAAAAATTTGTTGATAGTCCGTTGCACATCAAATTTTGAAATAAGTCAGTTTGAAATGTTTGTATCAAAATCGTATGGAAGATGTTCTTTGCTATACATATTTGGCCAACATTAAGCCTATTTATTATATTTACGTAGGTTATACAGCTATATGAGCTTTTATGAGCTAGAATAATTTTTGAAACAAACCGGAATTTAGTTATGTTAAAACCCATACTTTAAGTAATTCGTTTAACATTCTTGCATTGAGGGTAAATTTATTTTATATGATTTTAATACGTTCCGAAGATTGTAAGAGAATTCAATCTAGTTTCGAACTGACGAGCTTATGATTATGAAAAAATTAATCTTCTCATCAGGCCGCGGCGTCTGGACTGATTATACCACAATTTACATTCTATATATACAGAATGTACTATGCGTTATTGTACTAGCGAATCATACTAAAACAAATAACATGAATTAATTAACATTCACAAAAATTAAAAAAAGTAACATACACAGAAATAGAGCTGTGTGAATGTCGTGAAGAGGAAAAAATTGTAAAAAAATTTATCTGGATTAGTATGATTCGCTAGTACCATAACGCACACTACATTCTGTATATATAGAATGTAAATTGTGGTATAATCAGTCCAGACACCGCGGCCTGATGAGAAGATTGATTTTTTCATAATCATAAGCTCATCAGTTCGAAACTGGATTGAATTCTCTTACAATCTTCGGAACGTATTAAAATCATATAAAGTAAATTTACCCTTAATGCTAGAATGTTAAACGAATTACTTAAAGTATGGGTTTTAACATAACTAAATTCTGGTTTGTTTCAAAAATTATTCTAGCTCATAAAAGCTCATATAGCTGTATAACCTACGTAAATATAATAAATAGGCTTAATTTTGGCCAAATATGTATAGCAAGGAACATCTTCCATACGATTTTTATACGAACATTTCAAACTGACTTATTTCAAAATTTGATGTACAATGTACAATTACAATAAAAGTTAGAATCTGAAACCAAATAACTTTAGGTTGTGTTTAATATAATTTAACCGTGGCTTGCTTCGAGCTTATTCTATTCTGTAAAAGCTTATAAAGCTTTTTAATTTAAGCATTGGCTGTGTGAATATTACTCCGCCCTTTTTGTTAAAATAAAACACATTTGCTTGTTTAGACAATGACAGAAATATTTATTGAAAGTATGCTCCAATTGCAGCTACAACTCTCCCCCATTTTTCAGGTAGTTAACGGATTCCCTCGCTGAAAAAATCTTGGTCTTTGGAGGCGATCCAATCATTAAGCCAATTTTCGATCTCTGCGCGAGAACTGAACCGCTGTTCAGAAAGAGACGACAACATTGACCGGAATAAGTAGTAATCTGAAAGAGCTATTTCTGGTGAATACGGCGGTTGGGTTAGAACTTCCCAGTCCTGTTCTTTTAAATAATTTTTCACAACGTTTGCAACATGTGGTTTTGCATTGGCAAGCTGAAAAATTAATTTGTTGTGTCTATTCACCCATTCTGGTCGTTTTTCATCTATAGCTCGCTATAAACGTATTAGTTGTCGTCGGTCAACATCGCCATTGATAGTTTCACCTAATTCCAGCAGTTCTTAATATACCACACCTTTCTGATCCCACCAGATACAGAGCATAACCTTATTGCAATGGATATATCGCTTTGGTTGCGATGGACCAGCTTCATCACGCTTCACCCAAGATTTTTTAAATAAATCAATTTTTCATCTCCAGTAACTGTCCGATTCACAAAACCTTTTCTTTGTTGTCATTTTTGTTCGAGGTATCTTTCTTTAATTTCATGTGGAACCCAGTTGTTAGCTTTTAGAACCATTCCGATTGTTTGTAAACGTTTTGCAACAGTTGATCGATCAACATTTAATGTTACAGCTAACTCTGATCGTGTTTGAGAAGAATCTTCAGCCAATAACGTTTCCAATTCAGCATCTTCAAATTTTTATGGTTAAATGCGTGTGTTCCCAAATGGTACAATGTTGAGCGGCGTGAAGACGTTGCACTGGTTGTTGGTTGAACTCAGACGCCAACGCATGTAGGTGGCTGCATTGTGGTAGAGCATGATGAGTGAGCCGCTACAACCCCTACAGACAGTCGGCGGTTATTAGCTTAGTATTTAAATTAAGTTACAGTTTTGGTTGAAAAAGTCAATAATTCATTATATTTTGGGTTTGGAGGACGAACTTTAGTCATTAATGGTAAAATATAAAATTGAAATTTATAACTTCGAAAATTTGTTGGCATCAAGAAATCCAAACGATTATTCTTTAGTATAATAGCCAAAATTGTGTTGGTCGTCTGTGTCCATTTGTGAATCCTTTCCGGTAACCTTTCTTACACATTGATATGTGTGTAATGCGCAATTTCTATTTGCTGCCGATGTGATTCGGCAGTGGTGAGAATGTCTTCCGTATATATTTCCTGCGATCACACTCCTTGCCATTTTCTTCATTTGTCTAGGAGCTGTGCCCTCTCATATTCTCGAGCCTTGCAATGTCCTTAATGGAACTTAATTTTGACATACAATTTCAAACATTGCATGCCAGTAAGTAAACCACCCAGTGAATTATTAATATCAAACCGACTTGTCGATCGAGAATTACTGCGATCAACGGTCAAAATGGAAGAAGGTTCTGGTTGTTTCAAGTTTCAATTAAAATGTCTAACTGCCGAATTAAATTTTTAACTGTTTTAACTAAGTTTGTTTAACTTACCCTGCTGCTTCTTTCTCTTTGGAGAGTCTGCGAAACTCGCCACGTGCTTACCTTCGCAATTGGTGCACTTCAATGGAATATGGAACACCAAGTCCGGTATTTCTAGGGCATTTCGCCGGTGCTTGAAAATTTCTGCATTTTATGGACCTTTAGTTCATGTAGCAGCCAACAGCTACGTGTCCAAATGCTTCACATTTCCGACATTAAAAAACATGGATTTTTTTTTCCCAGCTCACATTGTATCCAGAGCAACCGTTGATTAAGTTGATATCTGAATATTTTGTATCATGATCGTTATAACAAATTGCAGCACTGCGAGGGTACTAACTACTACACTACTCGCAGTACGCCTATATCGAAAAGCACAAAACAACACTTTTGATGTTAATGATGGAACGATTCTTGAAGGTATCGCGAATTGAAACATTTCTTAAAATTTTCTCGCTTGTGTGTAATTTTTGGAAAAGGAAACTATGAAGTTGGCAAATATCGAAAACTAACCAAAATTTTGTGTTTTTAGTGATCTCTTTATTTTTGTATTTTATTCGATTGCTTCCGTATATACAGATGTTAACCGAATTTAAATATAGTGAACTCGATTCTTCAAATAACAGCAGATTGTGTGAATGCCGATTGGATAGGATACCATTCAATTTGAATTTAAATTAAACAATAATGCAATAATGGGTTATAAGGCCATTTTCTTTAATTGTATAAATCAATAAATCAGAACAATAGCCTCGCACAAGGCAGCAAGGGATCGTATGGTCCTAATCAACATTCCAGCCTTTCTGTCAACAATGTCCGCCTGTCTTAACTCAATCTAACAAATGTTAGGGACTAATAGCCGTTAACAACTATTGTTTGCTGTCAGCATTGACATCCAAAGCTTAGACTAACTTTGTTATCCTAAGCTAACAATACTGCTTAAACCGCTGTTCCCCATTTCTTGCAATTAGCAATTCACGATTTTGGGCGCTTTGGACACCATCCTTAAATCGTAGATCACGAGCAATGTGCTCACAATTTTTTCTTATTCAAACAAAACGCAGATGTGGTACTTTTTTTATGAGGAATGATGAGCTAGGAGTTTGCGAGATTTAGAATAATATGTGGTATTTGCATGAGTCACTCAATGATTTCATTTCTTCACACATAGCTTTTCTCCACAAATCAGCATTTGGCTTCGACAATGCTTCGGCAACGGTTTCAGGATCATTTCCAATAATTTCTTTTGTCAAAAAATTATAACATATTATATCCATATTGCCTATACGTTCGGAACTACGAACTTGTTGCGGTGTTTCTACAAACTCATCTGGAATATACAAATCGTCATGATCAATATCAGTTATAACGTTGCTGTCCAATGTCTCATTGGTAACCGGTAGATTTACTTCGTTGTTTACAATATTCAAATCGTTTACTTCGGTTTCGTTGACATCCTCAATTACATTGGCTTCACCAGACGTTACAATTTGTTCATCAGATGTCTTGAATTTTGTTCTTTTATCGACAATGGAAGATTCAGCATCACGCATGCCACCTGAAATAATATTGGCGTCAACTTCACATTCATCACTGGTCAAAATTACTGGGAACAAGAAGAATTACTACTTGCATCTGCGTGCTCAATTACCTTTAGATTTGACTTTTCAGGAAAGCTTGACTCTATAAACAAAACATCTCTGCTTATCACGACTTTCTTAGTTGCCATGTTGTACAACCGATAGGCTTTTGATTCATTGCTATACCCAAGCATAATACATTCAGCCGACTTTGTGTCGAGCTTCCGCCGTTTTTCCTTTGGCACATGCACCATCGCTTTGCATCCAAACACTCGTAACATTGTCAAACCTGGTTTCGTTTTCGACCAAAATTATTCTGGTGTAGTCGATGGTATATTTCTGCATGGTATTCGGTTTATCAAATATGCTGCCGTTGATAAAGCTTCAGCCCAAAAATTTTTACTTAAGCCGGAATCGATTAATATACATTGAAGTCGTTCCATAAGAGCCCTATTGATACGCTCTGCAACACCATTTTGTTCGGGAGTGTATGGTGCGGTTTTTTGATGTATAATTCCGCATTTTGCTAAAATATCGTCAAACTGTCCATTACAATACTCCGTTCCATTATCAGTGCGCAGGACTTTGATTGTTCTTGAGCACTGATTTTCGACGAGATCCTTGAACTCTAAAAACGTATTGAAAACTTGTTTTTTTCTCTCTCAACGGAAAAACAAATACCTTTCTGCTGTAATCATCGACAAATGTAACGAAATATTTGGCACCAGCAACTGATCGCTCTTGCAGCAGCCCACAGACGTCGGAATAAACCAAATCGAACAAATGTTCAGCACGATTATCAACATCTTTAAATAAAGCGCGGGTTTGCTTCCATTTAATGCAAACAATGCATTTGTTGTTGCTTCCTACGCTCCAATTTACACCAATTACGGCGCCACACACCTTTTTTAAATTTTCGTCACAAAGGTGTCCTAAACGTCGATGCCACAAATTATTATCTATTTTGCCACTGAGTGCCGTTTCATTCATTGAAATTTCGTTTTTATTTGCACATATCGGTAATATATAATCCAGCCGATACATGTCGTTGACCAATGTCGCCGTTTGAAAATTTTGCAATTGCCTTTTTTGATCATCGGGCTTACAGAAAGCAAATTTGCACACAAACTCGGAACATATTGAACATTCGTCAACGTTGCATTTGTTTTCGACGTTCCACTCAATAGGGTTATGTTTACTTCACCAACACAATCAATTTTCAATTTGTCTTTGTTTGCAACAACAACTTCTTTATTCAATGGCACTTTAGTTCAATGGATTTAGAGTTTGTCATGTATTGTGTGCCGATGCACCAGAATCAATAAACCAATCACATGAATTTATATTATTCACCAAAAATGTCGTATACAAAAGGTTTTAATTTTTTTTATTTTTCTCCTTTTTCTATGGAAAATCTCTGGCGGAATGTCCCGTCTGACCACACGAATGACATTTGAACTTGAAATTCGTCTTTTTTTTTGTTTGATCGGTTGATATTCCATTTAGTTAACATTGCATTATCACTATTACTCGAGTCGTATTTCACTTCTTGCAATAGCAATGTTTTCACTGAATCCGTTGTCAATTTTGTTGTTAAATTTTCTACTGCCATTACTAGTGGTTAATAATCGTCGGGTAGCTCAGCCAACATAAGCGATGCGATTATTTCATCTGATATTTCCAAACCAGCGTTTTTCTCTTTGATAGAAATCATTACCATACGATTCACATATGATTTCTTCGAATCGCAATCAAACAGCTTCAATTGACCCTGTTAAAGTTAGCCGAAAGTTTCAAGCCGAAAGTAAAAAGTCGAAAATGCAGATTATGTTATTGACATTCCAGCCGAAAATAAATCAGCCTCTAGAGTGTTATGTCTAGAGATAGATTGGATTAATGTGACTTGTCAATAGCTATCGCAGGAAAAAAAAATCAGTTTAAGTTTCCCGTGGGAAATCTCGGAAAATTCGATTTTCCAAAAATTATTAGAAAATTTGTATAAAATCAGCCTCTAGAGTGTTATGTCTGGAAATGAATTGCATTGATATGATTTATCAATAGCTATCGCAGAAAAAAAAATCTGTTCAAGTTTCCCGTGGGAAATCTCGGAAAATTCAAAAAAGTTTCCAGCCGAAAGTCAGAAATGGATGAATAAAATCAGCCTCCAGAGTGTTATGTCTGGAGATGGATTGGAATGATGTGACTTGTCAATAGCTATCGCAGGAAAAAAGTTCAGTTCAAGTTTCCCGTGGAAAATCTCGGAAAATTTGATTTTCCAAAAATTATTAGAAAATTTTCCAAATCGGAAAAACTAATTTTTCAAGATTTCCCACGGGAAACTTGGACTGAATTTTTTCCTGCGATAGCTATTGACACGTCACATCAATCCAATCCATCTCCAGACAAAACACTCTAAAGGCTGGTTTTATTCATCCATTTCTTACTTTCGGCTGGAAACTTTTTTGAATTTTCCGGGATTTCCCACGGGAAACTTGTACTGATTTTTTTGCCTGCGATAGCTATTGATAAATCACATCAATGCAATTCATCTCAAGACATACCACTTTAAAGGCTGATTTTATACAAATTTTCTAATAATTTTTGGAAAATCGAATTTTCCGAGATTTCCTACGGAAAAGTTAAACTGAATTTTTTGCCTGCAATAGCTATTGAGTAATCACATCAATTGAATCCATTCCCAGACATAACACTCTGGAGGCTGATTTTATACAAATTTTCTAATAATTTTTGGAAAATCGAATTTTCCGAGATTTCCCACTGGAAACTTGAACTGAATTTATTAATTCGACAGCTACTAACAAATCACATAAAAACGATTCAGCTTTAGATATATACTCTAGAGGCTGATTTTATTCCAATTTTGTATATTCTTCTGATTTTCCGATATTTTCTACGAAGCAAAGTTTTACACGTAAATTTATTTACAAAAATTTATATTTATAGATTTCTATGTATCCTATTTATTTTCGGCTACCTACTAAATCGGATAACTACTAAATTTTTTATTATCGGCTTGAATGTTATATCATAATCTACACTATCGACTTTTAACTTTCGGCTGGAAACTTTCGGCTGGGATTAGACAATCTGCCTTACCATTTTTTTTTTATTTTCGGCTGGACTAACACAATCTGCATTATCGACTTTTCACTTTCGGCTAGCAACTTTCGGCTAACTTTAACAATATCTTCAATTGGACTAATTCTTTCAGCAAGGTTACTCGTCTATACAAGCCGCTATCTTCAAATGCTCTTGTCAAGGCGGTCCATACTGCTACAAACAGCGATACAGTTTTTGCATTTGCGATGTGCGAATAATTTTGCGTCTCCAACAACAAAATAATTTCCGATCTTGCCTTTAAATCGTTCACCTTTGTCGCATCATTTGCATGTGATCACAATCCTTTAATTACTAAATATGATTCAGCAGCAATCTTCCAAACATCAAAATTTTCACGACCTTTAAATTTTTCTATTAGTACGTTTGACGAAGCCATACTAATCTTTTCGGTATATACGTAAAAAAAAATTTAAATGGCAATTTTGAATACAAAATAATTGCGACAAAATACTTGTCAGACACTTGTTTCCTTTTTAGACGACACTTATTTTATGGAAATCCGGGCCCATAACCTGATGATCTTCGATAATTAAATAAGAGCCTAAAGAACACGTCTGTTTTGTACAATAAGCAAAACCGGAAAGAAAGTTTTTATTTTCTAATACATTTACGTTTTATATGATTGGCTTTGCCAGTATCGCACTGAACATAAATTGACAGATAAAAGTCTATTTACACCAACACAAACTATTATCACGAGTAATGAAAACATTCCAAGGACTTTCTTTTGTGCTAATCAAAATGTCACAAAAAGTTGTCATTTCATCAGAATCCAATTAATTACATACATTAACGCAATACCATAGTTTAGTTTTGGATAGATAGTTTATGTACTCAAACTTGTGTAAATAATGGTTATAAAATATAAAATCATGAGTGACAGGATTATTTCAATTTCAACCAACTTTGAATGTAACACGAGTATAACAAATATGTATACGTAATTTAATTTATTTTTAAAAATAATAACATTAAACAAAAATAAAAATTGTATAAGTATTTATTTTCCGAAATGTGAAAGTGTCAGTTACATCTGTGCTTTGAAAGCTTTTTCGTAATTTGACATAATATATGTATGTATGTGTATAAAAAAAATAAAAAATTTACGTAAAATATAAAATAAAATTTAATTTAATAAAATTTATAAAATAAAAGCCAAATTAAATTACATCCTGATCAAAAAAATTTCGTTTTTTGTTTTGTTTTCATCAATCAACATTAAAATGTATGTACAGACTTTTACTTTATTTCAAACATTTGACCAAAGACATAAATCATAAAATGTGTATATGTTTGTTTGTAAAATTGTTAGTTAAACTTTTCCTGTTAGATTATGGCCAAGCTTATGGCTTTACAATTCATTATTAAACCGGCAAAAGTTTTGAATATGCATTTAACGGAACCACCTAAAATTTTTTATTTTCACTCATCAATCAAAAATATTTAGACAAACTGTTTACCTTTGAAACATATGTTACCTACATACATATGTATACATGTTTTTTAATTGAGAATGGCTTTAGTTATACAAACTGATTTTAACCATTAATTTAAATGCCAGTGTGTCTATTTCGTATTCCATTTAAATCTGCTAATGTCCTTATGTAAACTTAACTATTTTAATCATATTTACAGAAAATTCTCAGATTATCTTATTGACTATGTGAAGAAAATCAAAATTTATTCTGGTTATTAAAAGGGTAATCAAAATAATCTTCAAACGAAATAAATAAAATAGATCCCAGAACATGAACGTACCAAAAAAAAAAAAAAAAAAAAAAAATTGTTAATTAACATTCATTTATAATAGCTGTGTACGTGCTATGTCAAAAATTTTCTTATCTTTCAAAACTTCTTGAACCAGAAATGTATAAAATTGTGTCTATATACTCGTATACAGGATGGAACACCACCACAAAATATATGTACAACCTGAAATCAAAAAAAAAAAAAAAAAAAAAAAAATCACGAACCACGAAATAAAAAAAATAAAAAATTATAAAAAGCTCTGTGTGTGCTTTTATTGCAATTTAATTTTATTTTCTTTATTATACGATTTTCCTTTTTTTTGGGGGGGTAATTTCTATCTGTGGAATTTTTTAACAAAACCCCAAAGTGTATATCTTGTTAATGTATAGTTAAAACTATATAATTTATTTAATTGAATCGAATTAAAAATTTTAAATTCAACAAGAAGATTTCCGAATAAAACAAGTGTCTTTCCTTATCATCAATTATATTAATATTTTTATAACGACTAGTTTTATTGTTATTACAATAGTATTAATTTGGATAATAATAAAATTTAGAAAATTACTGTGTGTGTGTATGTGTCTCTCTTCCTTTAGAGTAAAAATGAAAATTAATTAAAAGAATTTCGGTTTGCAGAATTTAAATTTCAATTTATACAAAGCAAAAAAAAAAAAAAAAATTAATATTATCTTTAGAAAATATGCAATTTAAAAGTTTTCTTCTGAAATTCATAATTTATAAAATATGTACAAAAAAAAAAACAAAAAAAAAAAAATTCTTAAGAAGTATTCTTCGAAGACAAAAAGAAGTAGGGTGCAAAAAAAAATTGTTTGTAACACGAAAATATGCTTAATGAGAAATTATTTTAAATTGAATGAAAGAATTTAAATAAAAATGTTTGAAAGCGATAAAAATTTAATTTAATTTATATTACATAATTCCCATTCCAAAATAATTTCAGAACGTAAAGTTTTTGCATTAAAATGATTAGCTTTTGTTATGATGTAAATAAAAAAAAAAAAAAAAAAATTAGTACATGCATAGGTTCTAGTTTATAGTATACATTGAATTTTTTTATTTTTTTATTTTAGGAAATTTGTTGCTTTGTTGAAAAACTGTGTTTTCGATTAACTCGATGATTCGACCGAAACATCGATAAAATCGATAATTCAACCCTTCCGTCCTTCTTTCTTTCTTTTTCTTTTTTTAATATTGATAGTTTTTAGGTCGAAATAGGCTCTTGCATTAAGCAATTTGTGTTATTTTTTTGTGTTCGTTTAACTGAAAGTTCGTTTAACTTACTGGCATGCAATGATTCAAATTTTATGTCAAAATTAAATTCCATTAAGGACACTGCAACTCATGAAGGTAATTAATATTATTTGCAATAATTTAATTAAACTGTCTCGACGTCAAAAGTTCGTCCTTCTTCTGCTGAGGCACAATCCGGTTATCATATAATTGAGTGAGGCCAAGCTTTCTAATAAGCATTCACTATTTTTGATACCTTTCAATATCATCAAACATGGTCCTTTTAGGTAAAAGACAAAACTGCATTCTATTGGTATCCATTTATGTTCGAAAAGTTATACGCTCGGAATTGATCAACATCTAGCATTCCCATATTTGTGTTGCTATCTATGGGATTTCGATGCTCGCCACGTCTTTTGGAATAGTTCTTAAGAAAATGAGAATGGTATAAAGTTGTTTAATTTCTGTGAATTGAATAATGTCCAGATTTGCTACCCCACTGACAATGCATGAACTAGCGGCTATTTTTTCTGAAAAGTCAATAGTAAATCGAGCAGAGAGTTTCAGTCTTTATGAAACTGTTTGATGAAGCCACTGACAGATTTGTACCCATTATTAGACCAAAGTACAAGCAACTACCTGACTGATGATGATTATGAATAGCATTTTCCTTTTTGCCTGTTTTCCAATTAGCTGAAAGCTGGCAACAATTGTGACAATACCAAAACCGGGTCAGTCAGAAATCCCTGAAAACACAAGGCCGATTAGCTTCTTGAGTGGACTCTGAAAGCTTATCGAAAGGATTATAGTTCAACGAACAGTTTAGTTTTGTACAAAGGTCAACGACGAATGCTATAATACGGCTATTGAATCATTTGAAGCTTGCGAAGTCAAGATGCAAGCTATTGGCGGTTGTGTTGCTTGAAATTTAGGAAGCCTTTGATTCAGTATGGCATGATGGACTTCTGTGCAAAATGATCAGATGTGTTGTTGAGCCGCTTCTAATATCGTTATTTGAATCATATTTAACTAACAGAAAGTTATTTGTCTGCATTAATAATAGCAATAATTAAATGTTTTTTTCATGTACGATTTAGGACTAATATTGCCATAAACAGAAGAAAACAGAATCAGTTACCATAGAATGGATAATGCTTAGCAGTGTTTGATGCAGTCTTGGTATTTAAGGTCTTGTACCGAATTCTTAATCATAGCAGTGAACTGGAGTCGTTAACTAAGCTGTTGATATACAATCTATATATCGTCTACTGATTACTTAAGCTTATTTCAGAAGGTCAAACCAAGGTACTTAGGTTTGTTTTCGATAGTTGATCGAGGCCCCCTGGCTTTAAACAAAAATCGAACCTTTTTTTATATAGAGTGGCTCGTATTAAATCCATTGCGAAATTTTGTTCTACATTATTGTGAATTAAACTGAATGAACTACCTACAATTCAAAAGCATTACTTATCGCTATTAGATCCAATGAGCTGATTGAATTGCAGTTTGTTTAATTTACTCTGGTATAGTACTAAGTGCATTAATTAAGTATTTTTTTAGACATAATGAAGTTTAAATGTTCTGTTAGTTTTTAGTTTAGTTTTTAGATATTTAAGAACTTGTTTGTTCTTCTATCAAAATTAATAGCTAGACTTGAACTAGAGCTAGGCTTGGTCAAAAACTGGCATGTGTCCGAAGAGGCCTCATTATCAGATCACTTGCACATCAGATTCGATTTGGCGGCCGAGACCATGCAGCGACAGGAAACCAGAATTCCAAAACTGACCGACTAGGAATCTTATAGAGTCTCACTCGAATCAGAAATGCCCTCGGTTGTGGGGAACATAGAGTCTCCAGAGGGTTTGGAGATCTGTTCAAACCAGCTGCATAATTCTATACACTTGGCTTACGAGAACAGCTGCCCGGTTAAGCGAAGAAAGTCCAAAAAGATGGTCTCTTGGTGGAACGGGGAAAACTGAGAAAAAAATCGAGAAGATTATTCAACAAGGCTAGTTTAAGACAAAAACACTTGCTATTTATTTATTATTTTATTAAGAATATCAAATTAAAGATTTTATAATTTTGGAAGTTTAACTTATGATGACCAAAAATGTAATAATTAAATTTCATACAACACAAAAATTTTTGGTACAAATAAAAAGAATACATTTCATAATTGTTGACGTCATCTACATACAAATAAAATAATCCGAATGGTGAATACATAGAGAGCCCTTAGCGGTCTAGTTACGAGGATTGAAAAAGCAGTGACGTATAAAGAAATTCCTCTTTGTGCCTTTGTGGACATTGAGAGGGCGTTTGATATTAACTCCTATGGATCTATAGAGAGGGCAGCAATAGAAAAAAGGATTCCGCTTTCTACAATTATGGTTTTATGTCCAGGGCTATGCGGATGATGTGACTATTATAATCAGAGGCAAGTTTCATGAGGTCATTTCTGATCGCACGCAAAGTGCACCTAATATAATATGGCATTGGTGTTACCAGAAAGGACTTAGTGTCAATCCAAACAAAACTGTCATTGTTCCTTTGACGATGAGAAAAAAGCTCGCGCTTATAGCTCCCTCGTTAAACGTTACTATTGTTCTTTTTTCCAGCGAGGTTAAATATCTAGGAGTTATCCTAGGTTAAAAACTGAACTGGAAGCAACATTTGTTGAAAATTCAAAATAGAGCCACCAAGGCTTTCTGGGCCTATCAAAGGCTCTATGGGCGTTCTCGGGGACTACAGCCAAAAATGATCTACTGGGCATTTCTCACAATCATTAGGCCTATGGTTACCTACGCATCGGTTGTATAGTGGCCAAAAACTGAGCAGAAGGCAACGCAAACCTTATTGAATAAGGTTCAGCGTATAGCCTACATCATTGTTACGGGCTAACGGAAAACATGTCCAACCGCTGCGATGTAGTCATTTCTAGGACTGACACAGTTACACCTGCATATTAAAAAGGATGCTGCCATTATGGCCCTGAAAATGCAGGCGGAAGGAAATATTAAACCAGGCAATATGGTGGGTCATCTGGAAATCTTTAAAGAATTTAAGACAGACCCTACCATAGGAATGCCTTCCGACTGTATGCCAGCTTAACTGGACTTTCACAAACCATTTTTAGTTAGGTTACCTGTCCGGGATGTGTGGAGGGCAGGTGGACCATCCTTTGAGCGAAGGTCTATAGTATGGTTTATAGATGGATCAAAAACGGAAGATGGGGCGCAGATAGAAATACACGGGAGTGGCACTACCCTCTCGAATTCCTTGGGTACCAATGCTACCATTTATCAAGCAGAAGTACATGCTATAGAACTTTGCGCTAAGATAGGCATAGCAAAAGGCCTTATCGATGTAAAGATTTGTATTGTATCAGACAGCCAATTGGCCTTAAAGGCCAAGGCTGGTATGGGATTGTCTGAAGGTTATCTAACATCTGGCAGGCTCAAATAAGGTAACATTTGTGCGGGTGCCTAGTTATACTGGAATCGAAGGAAATGCGGCAGCTGATGGCCTTGCCCGTGGGGGTTCTGCCTCTCCATTTATTGGACACCTTAGAGCAGCTTTGATTTTTCGGCATTTTTTATACACAAATATATTAATTGTTCATGGCAATCCCAATATTTTCGATTTGGTAAATCAGAAAAATACAGAGGCTATTCACTCATTATATATCTATTGAAAAAAAGTAGAAATATCTTCCCCCCTCCCCGTAATTTTGGCTGAAGGCCCAAAGAGTTATACCAATGTACCACTCTGCAAAAATGAGACCCTTCATGAGTTCTTTCTGCTGGTAGTTTGGTTTCGTACTGAAAAGTATGGTCTACTCATCAGGCAGCTACGACCAAACTACAAAAAAGCAGATCAGCTGTAAAACGCTTGGAGGATGTTGAAAAGTTATCCTACTAGCGCAGAATTTCAGATTTGCGACAGGCGAAGAAATTTGTATCACCTTCGTCTGTCAGGATTAAGGAGTGTCTTGAACTTAAGAAACGTGAGTTGAGGCTGCTTACTGGCTTCCTCACTGGTCATGTTTCCTTAAGGTATCGCCTTAAGAAGATGGGCCTAGGCCAGCGGAACATGTTCCGTGCCAATGCCCAGGCATTTTCCAGCAAAGACTGCAACATCTAGGAGGGGGAACAATGAGACCAGATAGTATGTATCTTGTACCGGCCAGTAGTATTATCAGATTTATTAAGAGCCTGAATATTCATTGGAACACGCACAATAGATCTTTTAGGTCGCAGTGCGAGGTGGCTTATCACCCACACGGTCATTCAATCAATAATAATAATAGACCTTAAAATGTAAATAACAAATTTCATAAATTGTCTATCAAAACCTATTTGGGTGACTGTAGCAATAAAAATTTCACCAAATATGTATTTTGTTGTTAGCTAATATAATTTCCAAAATATAGACTCTTAAAAAGCATTTTGCACCATGTACTTATTTTTGTATCTTTACTTTAATCCAGAGGTCAACTAAAAAACAAATCACCAAACCGCCACAATTTTTCCCTCAATCCAAAATCAATTTTTCGAAAAAAAAATACATGCGTTCTAGAGCTTAACTCAAGCTAAATTCACCAGCCTTCCCTTCACACAACTCTCCCAAATAAATCTCCAACTGACACCCCACACTAAACCGTTACTCATCTTAAACTCAACTTCCAACTCAATCCTCAAACCAACCCCACTCAATCGATTGACTTTAAAAATTTGAATCTTTTAAACCTTTAACCTTTTGACCTTTAAACTAAGTTTGATGAGTGTCTTCATTAAATATATTATTATTTCTTATCAATTTGTCAGAAACTTGAGCAAACCGATGTCGTAACATATTAGTTACAAGTTTTATTTAATAAAATATATTTAGTCTGCCATAATTTCCTCCCTATTTTTTCACCAAATAAAAGTTTTCGTCTAAGCGTTTCACAACTTTAAATAATCACTTACACTGTGCAAATAATAACTCAGCATTTACATTTGTCGATACATTGAAAAGTGAAAAGTTGCTAAGTTTTGATCTGGAACAGGGCCCAGCTTACGATTAGATAAAACATTAGATCGCTTTATAATTTAGGCAGTAAATTATATAAACCCAATATATAAATCAATTTACCAACACTCCAATTAATCACTCATCATTTAAAAATCACATAAAATCTTTCAATTCGACAACTACAAACTAAAAAATGTTAGAAATGTATTTTGATTTTACTATACTACCAACATGATGCAATAAATTTTATTCTAACTAGATACAACAAAACTACAATAAAAGCACAACTCAAACGATGACCACTGAACAGGAACATAAAACTTGATTACAATACAAAATATATAAATCTAAACCCAAAACAATTTCTACTATTGTATACACATAAATTGTATATCACAGATCCGTTTATATATTCAATCCATATACATAAAATACTTTACAATAATAACATAACAAAACAAAAAAAATAAATACTTGGAAAATCGCTATATCTGTAGCCTCCATCAAAATAATATCTTTCAAATTAATTTTCCCAGAACAAAAAAAAAACAAAAAAAAAAAAGAAATTTCCGAAATAAAATTGAAAACCTAATCTAAATCCATTTCTAAATCGATTCGTTACAATAATAGAAATTCTCTCTCAACTTTTTTTTTTTTTTATATTTTTGATTATCGTCATGGTTGACAATTTTATTAGAAAATAAAGTCCAAAATTTATTTTTCAAAACAACAGAAAGCTTGTTTTGTTTTGTATACGTACTCGTATGAACATATAACACATATTCCGATATACATATAAGACAAAACACTAAAACACTACAATAACGAAAAAAAAAGGAAATTTTTATTTCAATAAAATAGATTTTCATTTTATTTTTCCCCCTCATTGTTGTTAAACTTGTTGTGCTATTCCTAATAAAATTGCGAAACAAAACGCTAAAATACCAAGCCAATATAAAAGCTCAATTATTTTTCGTTTTAAACAGGAGAGACAAAGTATATTTTGTTTTTGTTTTAATCGATTCCGAGTTTTTTTTTTTTTTTTGTGTATTTGACTGGCTAAAATATTTATACAAAAGAATTGAATTATCATGAAACGAAAAATTACAATTCACCTTAATATTCACGGGTAATTCAAAATAAGTGGAAACATTAAAGTATCCAAGCCTAAATTAAAATATCATGTAACTTAGATTAAGTCATAATTTATATAAAATTTGGTCCGCATATATGTATGTATATGTACGTTAATTTCAATTTAACCTTCCCAAAAAATAATCTAAACGGAAAAATAATGAAAAGTAGAGAAATAAAAGCTTATTCAGCACAAAAATTGAAAAAAGCATATTTTCTTTCATACATTTCGTATGGATATGTTAAAAATAATAAAAAAAAATACTCCGTTGTTTTTCCAACCATTCTTTAGAATGAATGCTTTTATATCCATACACAATGTACGTATGCTGTTGTATATGGTTATATAAAGTCGAGTGAATAAAATGAAGTATTGATCCCCCTTTATATATTTCATATATTTTTTGTGAATGAATTATGCGAGAAGTTTTTTTTTTTTTTTTATTCCAGATATACCATATATATTATGCGGGGGGTGATTTATGCACTTTAAATTTTTAGAATTGTTTATTTTGCCTCAGGAAGAATAAAATGTATGTATATTTGCAAAAAAATAAAAAAAATTGTGTTACAAATGGTTGTATGTTAGTTTAGATTGGTTTTGTATTGTTTATGTATTTTTGCACGGATATGAATTTCTCGTGTTTGGCGGGCATAATACATCATCAATGTAGAACAATAATCAATCTCATTTTTAAAGTAAACCAAGTACACAGCAGAATGAAGTTTTCAATTATTACAGGATTTCGTTACATATGCTCCTCCTATGGCCGCTAAAGCATATAAGTATACGGAACTCCTATAATCATTAAAATTGTTAAATACAATAATTTAATAGTTTGGGATTTTCTAAGCTCAAAAGCTCATAAAGCACTTTGTTCTTAAAGTAAAATGCAGTTATTTAAAACGAAAACATTTATTGGCATCTTCAGGTTTTAAAAAGCTTATATAAAAAACATATATTAGGCTTTAATAATTAAGTAAGTTAGATAGCTTAAAAAAACCACATAAAAATAAGTTTGAAATTGAAAATTTTGAAATTGAGAAACAAATTCTGATTCGAACAGATTCTGATGATTTGACCCTCATTGGTTGAGAGTTCCACATGCTGATACCTTTAATAACGAACCACTTCATTAAATTCGGTTTGTAAAAATGCATTCAAAATAATGAAATTCGGAACATATTATATTTTATTTTTTGAATGTGTTTTTTTTGAATTTGGAAAAGTTTTTTTTTATTTAAATAAAAATTTTATTTGGAATTGAAAATGTTAAATTTATTTTGGGAAATGTTTTATTTGAATTTTACACGCTAAGAAATGGGACGTTCTTCCCGAACCGTGAGTTAAAATCAACGGGAGTTAATTTTAAATTTAATCTGTTTTAAAATTAAATTTATTGTTATTACTAGTAGTTTAAATATATGTATCTCCAACAAATCCATTGATCTAACCCCAAAAAATTGTTAGGTGCAGTTAAATCGCGCAGGAGTTAAAATTTAACACTGGTTCGTTATTAGAAACAATCTACTCCCGTAATATTGTTCCAATTTTTTTTAAAGTTTGTTGTACAACTTATTATTTTCAATTTAATGGTAGTTTTAACTCCGTTTAATTATTTAATAAGTAAATTTCTTCTTATCACATATTATTTACTGAATGTCCCCATTTCTAACAAGCAGGTACTACATCAAATATCTGTGCTTCTTTTCAATCATCTTAAACAATGAAAATCCAACTCCTGTATTCCAACGAAATCCAAAATACGGCGCGCGGGCGTAATATTTCCACCGACTTAAAATTGTTGATCCAAAACAAAAAGAATTAATTTCTGAACTTGGTTATGAAGTATGGTAAATGAACAACCATAATTATTAAAGTGCCAGCGAGGCAATAAGAAATTATAGCCAGCGTAACGTACTCGAACTGCAACCATGTTACATTTACCATTTTTTACAAACAAATTTGGTCCGCCTAGTTCCGTAAATTTAATTTTTTGACCCTTGTAAAAATAAGTTTGGGTATCGCTGCGAATCAAAACAATTCTGCTGCCATTTTTACTTTTATAAATTATAAATGTGGTAGAAAATAAAAGAAAATCGTATTTGGAAATAATAAAATGTTACCTACTAAATGGTGTTAACAATTATGCAATAAAGGAGTTAAGCAATAATATTGCCTCCGAAAAGGAACCAATATTTTGAATCGGAAGTATTTTTAATACTACTTCTTAAATAAAGTACCGAAAAAGTAGCAGATGATTGATGGAAGTACAGAACAAATCATTATCGTTTTAACTGTCCTTGCATAAAGTCAGTAATTTAGAAAACTGTGTGAAACAAAAATTAAAATTAGGTATTCAATTATTATTTTATGATAATCCTGTCCCTATTAAAAAAATGAAAATTAGATTGTGGGCATTCACATAAACTAATTAATTATGTTAGCGATAAAGCAGGGTTTATTTCCAGTGTAATTTAATCAGGTAAGTAAATAAGTGACCACGTGTTAAAATAAAAATTTAATGTAAAAAGTGTTACATGCGTTGTTAGGTTATTTAAAATTTTGAAAGAATTAAACACGATTCGAGTACATGATTCTAAACATTTGTTTGGGAAATATACGACAAAAATTGTTGTAGTTTGTAGTCGATTTTTGGTTTTTGGTGTACGGTTATAAATAACACGATTTTTAAGAAAAATGTACATTACATTTGTAAAATTTAAAGCTATTTTCGCCTTTTTAAGATTAAACATTATTTATAAAGTCACTTTATATTTATGATTAACCATTCATAGACAAATACAATTGAATCGTGAACTTTAAGCGCTTATTGGAGTAATTTTGTTGAAGTACTATTTTAATAATCGAGAATACTTTAAAACACTTACTTTACAGTATACCCCTAATAATTTCATCAATGGTAAAAGATAGGGTATAAATCTCGGTCAGCGCTCAGACTTCGTGAAGCAACACCATGTTTACATCAGAGTGCTCCAGAATAACACACTCGACACTCAGACCCCGATAAAGAACATAACTCGAACAAAAAGTTACATTACACTATTCAATAATAAAATGAGATAATCGAGGACTTTTGATTTTTGCTCATAATTTAACAGTACCCAAACCAAAATTAGTCACAATTAGGTTATTTATTAAATTTTGGTTTAGTTATTGTTAAGTTGTAAGTGAAATTCAAGATGACTAATTTCTATTGTAAAACTTCGATTATTGCATTTATGATTATGGTGAAATGGAGTTTTTTATTCAAAGTTATTTGCTCTAACCTACATCAGAAATTGATGGATCAGTGCGTTATTCCGGGACACCCACAATATAAAAAAATATTTTATATACATATAACAAATTTATTATTAATAAATCTAAACATTGCATTTATTTAGCAAAGCAACAATATAATATTACAAACAATGATGTCTTATTATTGGACATATGTGATCGAGGATCGATCGAGGAAACTTAAGGCTTTAAACTTGTACTAAAATTCAGTTCTTTGGATATATTGGATCTGAAGAAATCCTCAATACCTTCATCACCATCATCAATATCAACGGTATCTAGTAGCTGTCCATCAAATTTCGTAAAAACAAATTATGAAGATTGCCCTTTTGAATTTCCGGAGCGCAAAAGTTTAAAAGAAAATTTATTATAAAAGGTAATATGTATATTTTATTTAATGTTTATATATAAAGGGTGCCCAGTTAGAAGTTGCCTAAATAAACCAGTTGATTGGTTAAGTTGCTTTAAACTGAGGTTAGATAATCCAGGTGTCGCTGGAGAATTAGGTTCACGTTTCAAATTTATATCATAAACTTTAATAATTAACCGATCACTAATCGAAAATATTTTTCGGTTTCATTGAATAAGCTTTTATGTTGTTACAAACAATTCTAAAATTTTGAAAGGATCCGCTGCTTTCATAAAGAAGGTTAGTTAAGAACTACAAATTTTTTTTGAAAATGTACAAATAAATTTTAAAAGAATTCAAGATCCATTTTGAAAAATTATAATAATCTGAATTATTTTAATTAATTTCGACTCAATCTGGATAAAAGATTTGTACAGATCTATAAAAAAACACGGCTATTATTGTTGTCGTTTAGTATATGATTAATATATTAAATTTGGAGTAGTTGTTTTCCAGTTTGTGTTAAAAATTTGAAACACCTAATTTTGCAGCAAGAAATCGTTTATCGCAACCATGTTCGATGTAGGAAAAATTTGTTAAAGCTTTTACGATTAAATTTAGAAATTTTTTGATAAGGTACTTTAACAGGAACAACCTGTATTAATATGAATAATACATATTTGTGGTTTTCGTTATTTGAATGTATATAATGTACATTTATATGGGCGTTTCAAAAGCCAAACCTTTGAAAATTTTATTCGTTTTATGTAGTTACTGTATAAATGTGTTTTTGAAAAAATCGAATTGGATAACGAAATATATAATTTTATGTAAAGAAGTGACTGTTGTTATTATTATTCCTAAAAGATATATAAAATTAACTACTTTAACGTAAATAAGTACTTCTATTATTCAGAGCTAAACGTATTCCTCTTTTGGTGTTTATAGCACGCTTAGTATAAGGAATTGATTAAAAACTTTTTGAGGTGTTACATATTACTCTGTGAAATCATATTAAGTAATTCCTAATTGTGCTTAAATTAATTTTTTTTCGTTGTTAAATCTATTTACTTCAATAAAGTAAAATCAAAGAACAATTGAGAGTTTAGTTAGAAAATCGTAGTTTTAATAACTCTGAATAGGAGATAAAATCATTAACAAGCCTGTTTATGATTTCTACTCCCCAAACTATCATATTCTGCGAAATTCGGAAGTATTTCATCAAAAAACGAATCTTCCTAATTAGGAGTTACATTTAACAATCATTTTGATCCGGTCCCTTTTTAAGACAGCGTTTTTTAAAATGCGCGTCTCATTTCTAACTGTGTATAAGGTTTATTTTATTTTAGGGAAAGTTTCAATTGATCTTTAAATGGTTTATTTTGAACTTGATCTACTCGTTCGACTGGATTTCCGTGAGGTGAGTATACTGCGGTTTTATAATGTTCTGTAATGAAAGTATCAAGAAATTTTTGTAATTACTGAAATTGGAAATTACTGATCGTGGCATCGAAAAAATGTTAAAAACATTTCCTTCCAAAATTTGTTTTTTTAATATTACCATTTTTAAACTGATTCGTCAAAACCAAATCTATCCGCTCTTTCACAAATTTTGAACAAATCAGCATCAATAAATCTGTAATTGCTATTCTCTTTAGAATTATTTTTTACTGATTAAAAAAGTTCAGAATACCATTTATCGGATTCGTCATTACATCGGGAAACTGCATCGGGAATACTATTTTCTTTCGCTGGTGTATGTATGACTTCGAAGTGAAAATGTAGAATTTTCAGAGTCCATAGTCCAACCCGGCCTATCGTATCACCATACCTCAATAGCCACTTTAAAACTGAATAACCAGTTACAACAAAAAATTTACTGTCTTCTCTTCGGTTCGGTTAATTTTTGGGAAATATTTACAATCTTTACTTCTCCTGAAAGGGTTTTCTGCGTCAAATGCGCTCCTATTTCAATATCTGATGCATTAGTGCAAACGAAAAAATGATATGCGAGTTCTGGAACACAAAGTTTTGATTTATCTAAATTTATGGTTAAATTTGCGTTATTTAATCGCTCACTAACAATATTTAAATATTTAACATGAGTATCGTAGTCATGTGCCTCTATTATTTTGTTATTTAAATAGGTCCACACATAAGGTGCTAAATCTTTGTCTAAAACTGTATCAGCCAATCGCGACATGGTTGATGGTGTTCCAACTAGTTCAAATGGCATTATTACAAACATATGGAGTGGCCTTCCTAGTATGTATTGCAAATGCAGTCTTTGCTAGTGATTCTTTTACAAGAGCCACTTGCCAATATGCATCCGATAAATCTAAATTCGATGTCAAAAGTGCATAATCAATTTTTACAATAGGCGGCAAAAATCGAAACAACTTGCTATATTGCTGCACTACAAGGAACTAACCAAATTGAATAATTGTTCATATTTGAACGTTCTGCGTGCACAAATTTAATTAAAAAGGTAAGCAAATACTAGTTTTCTTACCGATAAACCAATAAAACGATTTTGGGAAATTGTGTAGATACACATATGCAATTTTGCCATCGTAATGATAAAAAATACTTAGGTCCTGATAAACCAGATAATATTGCTTTCAAATTCGGCATTGGAACATATCTTTAGTTGTTAAACCATTTAGTTTACGAGAGTCTAAACAGATTCTAACTTTTCCATTCGATTTGTGGGTAATGGTCATTGAGGAACGCCAAGGTGAGTTATGACATGAGTAATAACTCCTAATTGAATCATTCGTTATAATTCGCTATCTGCTGCTTTTAACATATGAGATGAAATAGGCTAACATTTGTGTGCTATGGGTTTATTATCACCAGTATCAGTTATATGTGTCACAAGTGAGGTACACCCAAAATTGTGTTCGCTAGTTATAGGAATTTGATTCTTAATATTTTCTATTATATTACTTTGGCTATTCGTGACAAATTTAGAAGAACAAGTGGTTGGATCTATATTAAAATAATAAATTGATGGATGAAGGTTAAATGACTGCCAAAAATCCATTCCTAAAATTAAATCTTGCTTGATTTCCGGAATAATAAATGCGATTAAACTACGATGAAATCTACAACTTTTGAAAATTCCTTACGTGGGGTTAAATTACATTTTTTTAGATGAACATGAATGTTTTTCATTTTTTTAAGTAAACTGCTCTCTCAGATTTCGACCCTTAAGCCACCAAAAACAAAGACCAATCCCAGAAAAACAGAAAAAAATCCCTAAAATTACGGATCTTTTAATAAAACTTGCTTTAAAATTTAATACTTTTAAAATATTTTATTAATGCAGCCTTTGATAAATTTTAATGTAGTCGATTGACGGTTCTTTTACATGTTGCACTAAAATTTAATGTACATAATTGCTGTATTTCAAATCAATGCAAATTGTATCAAAATAACTTGAGTTACAAGCTTTGCATCATTTTGTAATGCAGTATTGCGCTGGATCTACATGTAATGCAATTTGCTTTACATAAGTAATTTTTTTTCAAGTATGTGGGACACTTTTTCTTTCTGGTAATTTAATTTTACTTTTTCTTTTTTCTTTACATTTAGTAAATGGGGATGGCAAGTATTACAATCGGAATATATCACATTTTCCTTACCACATCGATAACATAAATAACGTGCTCTTCTAGGCTTTTTATAATTATCGGTAGAATGATTATTTGAGTAACAATTTACGCATGAGAAAGATTATTTTGACTCGTAAATTATTTTGGGGTAAATTAATAATTTTTTGGAAATTACTGTTTGGTTTGTTAAAGTTATGATTGCTAAAATTGTTTTGGTTTTGATGAGATTGTTAAAATTTTGTTTTATTAATTTGGGAATTAAAATTATTTTTAGGTTCAAATGGATATCGATCTATAGTATATAGGTAAATTGAAGACTAGGTAGAACATTTTTATTTGTACGATTATTTTCTTGATTATTCCTTTGTTTAAAAATTTGATCTGAAGTACAGGAATTGACTTCAATTAAATTTACTTGTTCGAATTGTCGTTGTGTTATATTTAATGCATTTTTTCTACAAATAGCTTCCATTTTTTCTATATCCCTACACAATAAGGTTAATTCTTTCATCGATGAAATATTGGAAAGGTGTCTAAACCCTAATCCACGAATATAAGTTGGCCAGAGATTTTTGTAAATACATTTTGTTTTATCTGTCGAATCTAAAGGTTTTTTTAAATGCTTAAATATTATTTCCATGGAGGATCTAAATACTCCAAATGAGTAGTTAGAATTTATTGTCAAATGATTTTCAGGGGTTCAATTACATATCGACTCATTATCCCCCTTTAAGTTCTGAATTAAAGTATTGTATTAATATTGGAAAACTTATCACACGCAAAATTTGAAAATCGTCAACAACTCCAGAAAGAACTGGTGACCTTTTTGATACAGTACTACTATGAACTTGCTGCGTACGATAAGACAGATAATTATCAATTAGCTTCTATTGTTAATCCTCCAAGGGTATTTACAGGTATTTGCATAACAAGTCACTTACATCTAAGTATTCCAGAATTTGTTCTTTGTGGACACGTTCAAAAATCTTCGATAGCACAGGCCGAAAATCGAAGAAAGTATTAATCGATTAGATATTTTACTAATAGGTACCACTTTTGCAATCTTCCATCCTTTTACGATATATCGACCTTGTTAGTATGTAGTTTAAACTATATAAAACATGAACATTGATGACAGTATCTAATTTTACACAATTAGTAGATCATTCAAATTGATATTCCTAAAGGAAAACATGGACATAGAGCTAGGCTTAGGGAAACTAAACTGAATATCAAAGTTGTTAATACCATGAACACTACTATTATTACAAAACTATATGTTTCACTAATTGGGAGATATTGGCATATGGAAGTAGCTATAGATGGACGTGTCACGTTTCTTTTTATAATAAAATGATTTTGTTGGTTTTTAGCTTAATTTAATTTTATTTTTTATTAATATTTTAATAAAAAAAAACCGACGTTTCGACGGCACATCCCGTCATTTTCAAGATACAATTTATACTATAATTTAAAAAAAAAAAAAAATTGTATAGCGAATGTTTTTCTAAAGTAACCAGAGTTCAATTTGAAATTTAGAAATTTCTCAGTTTAAGTTATACAATGAGAAAACTTTCTAATTAACTAAAAATAGTTTAAGTTATACAATTAGAGTGAAACAAATTTAAATTTAGAAGATCTATAAAATGTTGTCGTAATAATTTAACAAATACTTTGAAACTTCCTGGATATTTAACAAATTTTGAGATAAATGTTGATGTTTTTTGATGTAAATGCTTTCCAAAATTAATATTTTATTGAGATTTTGCACCTTATCAAGTATCTCAGCATCATCTATAGATAACGAGTGATTACTTCCACGTAGATCATTCGATAAAGCGCCGTGTGACAGTTTAAACTCATACGTAGAATCGTGAATATGTTGACGAACCCGTTTTTTTAAATTTAGTTTAGTTTGACCCACATACTTTTTTCCACACGAACATTTTAGTTTACATTTTAAATTTTATTGTAACTCTATAGGAATTTTGTCTTTTAATTTAGTAAATAAAACCATGTCCAAACTTTGAAAAGCTGTACCAACAAGTTGTATACATATCATAATTTTGTAAAAGAATTTTAATTTTTTCGAACAAAATTTTAACATTCGGGACCGAAATGAAAAGTTTGCGATTATTTTCAATGATTAAATTTGGATTTTCGCGCGTATTTTCCTAAATAATTGTTTTTCTCCGATCGTAGGAAAAAATATATCTTTACGTTGTTTTTTCGAAACGAAAAGCTCATGATTCCAGTATGTTGTATTTGTTGCTAAGCAACAAGTAATAATAGTACGAGAATATTTTTTCTGGCCTAGGCCGGGAATATATTCCCGTATGGATTTTTAATTGTTTAGAGGAAATAAAAGTACATACACTTATTAGGTCAAACGCATGTATTTATTTTAATTTAACAGTATACATAATAATCCATTTTTATTTGATAAATCTATGCCAAACTAATTATGTGTTAGGTATAGGAGTTTAATTTTACTTATTTGTAATATTAACGATTATCGTACAATTAGTACAATTATTGAACATTGGTGGATTAGTAGTATCGCATCCCAGCATTGTTGTTGAAATATTGCTATTAAAATCATTAACAATATTTGCATCGGCTGTTTCATTATCCGTTGTATCGAAAATCTTATGAGCAACTTCAATTTTATTGATAATGGATTCATCGATGTACCCTTCAGCAACAGTCGATGACTTCCATCCTCCAAATCTTTTTAAGCATGTTAAATCTGCTTCATTATCAACTAAAATTGTCGTAGATGAACGGCGGAAACAGTGCTCTGTGTATTGTTTTGCGTCTGGCAATTTTAAAAAAGTAGCAACAATTTGTGGCATTTTACCAAACTGATGTATGCCAACTGCTTGTTTGAAACCTTTACCATTTGTGTATTAAAAAAAAAAACGCAAAGAATTGAAATCTTTTGGACGCGAAGCTATATATTTTCTGTAATATTCTAAATAAGTTTCGTTTACGATAAATGATCGTGGTTTATTTGTCTTGTTATTCGGGATTTTAACTAAAAGTTTAGATCCCAAATCACTAATGTCAGTAATTTCCATGCGGGCTAGTTCATCCCGTCGACAAGCACTAGCGATTCCAAAAATTAACGCAACCTACAAAAAACAATCATACAAAAAAATATAGCAGTGTGAATTGTATTTTATCCGAAAACATATTTGAATTTAATGTGTAAATACAAATAATAATCGTTTTAAATACCTACAAGCTTACTTTAGTAACTAAGAACGAATCATCTGAAGCTTCCAAAATGAATTGTTGAACATATTCCATAGTTAATATTTTAGATTTCTTCGCTTTATATCCGTCGAATTTGCGTTTCTAGAAGACACGTAATTTTTGGTATTTTGCAATATCCACATTATTTTTAACCACTAGCATCGACCTGATCGCTGAGTAGTTTGACCATAATGTGGATGATTTCAATTTTGTAGATAAATCAGCGAAATACGCCAGAATGACGTTTTCCGAAAATGATTTGATATGTTTAGATTGACGATAATCCATAAAGCGTTTAAAAGCATTTTCGTATTTTTCGTTCGATTTTTGCGGGAGTAAATCAGATGTAGCTGAATTAGCTGCTTCCACTACATCCGGCGGGGTACAATATAAGGATAATTCGCCTTCCCTGTCCATATCCCTTAAATTTCGTTCACACGTTTTTTATAAATCAAATAGGTACACAAACTTGACAACTTTTGAAAAAAAAAAAAACAAAATGTATTTATGTCTTGTGATGTCGTGGCTAACTTAGCAATAATTTTATGTTATTTTCGATTTTTTACTTTGTTTTGATTTCTTAATATGATAATTAATGAATAATACTAAAAATTATTTTGGGTTTATATTTGTTTTAAAGTCCGATCGGAGAAAAAATATTATGTACAATTCGGAGGAAAAGTGCATTCCCGGACTCCCTTGGTTGCCGGACTCGGCTATCGCCTCGTCCGCCAATTTCCACTATCGCCCGGGAATGCAGTACTTTTCCTCCTAATTATCCAATATATTATTGTTTTAAAATTTGTCAAATTTACTAGTCTGTTTCTCTGTTTCTAATCGTATTATGAGCTATCTCACCTAGTCCTGAAATACCACTCTCCACATCCGCTATAGTTTTATGTTAAGGAAGCAATTATTTTTTAAAAGGCAAACAAAACTTATTACCTAACTTTAAAATTTGTATGATGTCCACAGGAACCTATGTCTCATCATTGAAAAAAAAAAAAATTATTTTTTGGGGGGCTTTAATTGGGCCTCAACGGTTAATATCGTTCCATTGTTTACTTTAACGTGGAATTTGTTACTTTCCATCATTTTTTGCACGCAAGCGTTCCTTACCTTTATTTGTAAGTATAGCACATTAATCATGCCCACGTCGTATTTACACTTAAGTTGTTTTGTTTTTAATTTTAAATATTTTATTTACTAATTCCAATATAGTTTTGAAAGCTATGTTAGTCGATATGTCACTATCAAATGTAGCTAGTTTAAACGTACAACGTCAGGGCCCAAATATTGACGAAATTCGTTACATTTTTACTGGTGCTTAAGTCGACATTCTTTGTTTTTCTGACATCTTTTAACCGCAAAAATCCCTAGTTCAGCTTTGGCCATCAAAGGTTTTAATATATTTAGGAAAGATAGAGCGGTATCTCCCCTAAATTATGGTGACTTATGTATATTTGTGAGATTAGTTACCATACATTTCAGAATGGTTAGCATCGGATTTAGAGTTTTTATTTGTCAACGTCCCGAAGCTAAGGACCCTGGTTATCTATATATATATATATATATATATATATATATATATATATATATATATATATATATATATATATATATATATATATATATATATATATATATCTATATATATATATATATATATATATATATATATATATATATATATATATATATATATATATATATATATATATATATATATATATATATATATATATATATATATATATATATATATATATAAATATATATATATATATATATATATATATATATATAGGAAATTACTGTTTAATAGGTTTCATTCCTCTAACTTCGGCCTAATTCCGGCCCAAAATTTTTGTAGGTCGTTAAACAAATCCTTCTATGTTAGGGGAGCTTCCCTTGGGAATTTAGTTCCATTGGAAATTAAGAGGTTAGGATCGGCAAAATTATTTAAGACAAAAATTTTGGAGTTACGTGATTGATGGGCAATGCGGAGCTTTTTAATTTATTTTTATTAATATCATTATTACTGTTTATTTTTAATATTATTTCACCTCTTGCTGTACATTTTATTGTAAATGAGCTACTGCTCAAAACAGAATTTGTAAGCATGAATTGGTAATTCTTTTAAAAAGTTTAAGAGATTTTTATGCCTAATGGAAGCAACTTTCATATTTTTTTTTGTTCCGATTACTTTGTTTTCATGTTTGCTTTCCCTTTTAATACTAAATAATTAGTTAAATACTATAAATAAATAAACGAATCATTATTTTGAAACCCAGTTTAGAAAACTCATTTCACATACGTTTAAATCTGTTAAATGCAAAATCACGTATATTTATGAGAGTTTCAAAATAAATTCCAAAAACATAACCGCAAACTTAGCTTGCATACATATATTAAAAACTTAAATTGGCCGAAACACTGCCGAAAAAACAACGCCACATTTAAATTGGCGCGTATCACATTTCCATGAAATTTTAAATGTATCATGTGTGTTCAGGTTGATTTGGCAAAGCTGAATGCACCCATTGCCATGAAATATTTAATCAATGACGATTAAATTTAAGTTAGAAACCCACCTACTAATGAAAAATTTCACAGGATTTTTGGTGGATGTATCGGCTTAATATCGAATTATTTGATTTATAAATTTTTCAAACTTGTTCTTGTTCCAATTGTGGTTTAAGTTAAGCCTTTGTTTTTACTTGGGCCACGGTTTTGGAATTCTACCACATATAACCACTGACTATGGTCATACCAATAATGCTAAAGCCGCTCCAGCTTGCGGTATATTTAGTGTTACCTAAGCTTACAGTCCATAAAGTTCTGTGTAGAATACTTTGTAAAGGGAAGATATTATTAATTACAAATACGACAAAGTATTTGAAATTTTAATAGATTCAACAACAAAAACGTTTCATTTAGGAGTTAATTTTGTGCATTTAGTGTCAATGAAAATGTTATGTAAAACAAGTAGTTCTACAACAAGCCACAAAACGAAACAGGATTATTAACAGTATTAGTCAGAAACATTTAATTGATACTCGGTTTTAGTTTTTCTAACCCTCAGAGCTCATAAAGCTCTGTACACTACTTTAATAGAGACACTTATACTTTAATAAAGTGATGTACTTTGTAGCAGCAATTATGATACAAAAATTAGGACATTCTTACAAAAACATAAGTATTCGAAAGTTTAATAGATTTAACAACAAACTCGGTTCATTTAAGGTTTAGCCAACAACAAATTAGCAATAGAAATATTTAAAATGTGATGTAGGGCTGTTTACCCTAACAATTACAGCATCTCAAAAGGTTTGGTTCTTTTAAGTTTGCGAACTAAATTCGTGTTGTTTCAGAGCTGAGTTGCCTCGAAACGATGTTTTTTAATACCTTATTCTGAAATAGAAACCCCAAAGCTGTATACCAAAGAAAATCGGTTTCAATATTTGTTAATAAATTAGAAGTTTGTTGTACGTTGATAAAGTAAAGCCCTTCCCATCAGAAAATACATTACTTTTTTCTGTATTTAAAGTGGTGGCATTATAATTAGACCAATATTAGTAGAACTCAAATTTTGACCATTAAAATTTCAAGTAAGGTTTTTATTTCAGTTTTTTTTTTTTTTTTGTTTATTTTAAATAATTCGTAGATATAATTAAAAGAAGTCTCAATTCATTATTTTTCAATTATAACTCGTCAAATGAAAAATATAAAAGGTAGTAGTAGAGGTTTGGACTGACATGTTAATTAGGCCACTTACATATAAAATTAATTAATTTAGAAAAAAAATCAAAATTTGGTTGGAAAACCATGTCACTTCAAAAATACTTTTCATTTTCTACCCATACACTATGGGATGCTGATGCCACCGTACTGGAAGAATTCTGATCAAGAATTTCGATATATAAGAACATCCGTAATTCCATCGATTTTGACGACAGGCCAACTCCCCGAAAAGTGAAGCATCCCCAAACTATTACTGATGCACTGCAATGATTCATGGTTTTTTTGACATTCCTCGGATTAAGCTTCTGGTTTGGAGGTCTTCTTAGGTATGGTCTCCCAATATCTCCAACCATGTTGGATTTACTCTCATCCCTCTAAATGGTTAGATTACAAAATGTCCTAGGTTTTGCCAAATGCTCTTTACTAATCCTTCTTGCTACAATATTCTGATCGCTTAATTGTGATTTCTTTTCGCTTTATTGTTCTGTGGCTTAGTTATAATGCCACCACTGAAAGTCTTTGTTCTATTCTTCTAGTCGTGTGCTTTCATCGTATTATAGCATTCAGGACTATGCTGAGATACTTAGCTGTGTTCGTATATGATATTATATCTCGAATTATGGTAATTGGAATATGTTCAAATCGTCTGTTTGTAATGTTGATGTGAACTGATTTAGTTTTAGTAGGTTTTGTTCGTCATCGTTTTGTCCGTTTTGATTGTATGTAGGTGCTTTGTTGACTTTTGGTTACTTTCTTCAACAGCAAAGACCGTTATGTCATCTGTAAAAGTTGTCGCCCCTTTGGTACTAAAACATTGATTTCTTTCAATTCAGAATAGGTATCCTCCAACCTAATCCTGAAGAATCTATCTTTAAAGATTCCTTAATTTCTTATCAAGTCCTTTATACCACACTTTATCAACGTCTAAAACTATCGTTCAACAGACTTTCGTCTTCCCTGATGCTTTCTCGTTTAAATTAATAATTCAGTGTACTTGATCAATTGTTGAGTGTTGGTTTCGAAAACCGAACTGACGATTTGGAATAAATTTTTTTTCTCGATTATTTTATTTAACTCTTTTAGCTTCTCAAAGAATATGAACAAGACTGGCAATAGCGAAATTAGCGTATAAGGCGAGATTTTGTGTGGTGGTTTGCCCGGTTTTGGGACAATAATTACTTCTGCAATTTTCCACAAGCTTGGTACGTAATTGATTTTAAATGCTGCATTTAAAATATTTGAGAGCTTTGTCAGAGCTTTCCTGGCAGTTTTTTTAAGATTTCTGCAATAATAAGATCGTAACAAGGAACGTTTTTCGTATACATATTAACCATGATCTCACACATGACTTCATTTGGTGAAGTCGCTAAGATTTCTTTACTTTATAGTACAGCTTGTTCAGATTTTGGCTCTCAGTATTTGGTCGTCATGTAGCTGAAATATTTTTTCTAGGTTTCTAGAAAATCCTCGAGCTATGTCTTCATTATTCCTAGCCCATTTGTCACACTCTATTATTATTGGAGCAATCTGCATTACTAGTTTTTTAATTTTTTTTTTGGTTGCTTTCGACAGTAAATAATCGCAGTACTGTTATCACTAGCCAATACTTCTAGATAATTACTGATTGATAGTTGAATGAGATTGTTCAAATTTGTTTTGTCTTTGGGGAGCACCTGTTTGTTGACACATTCTTCTCGCAACTCCCTAATTGCCATAGGGTAATTGTTTCGGGTGATTTTCTTTTTAACTTCAGAGGCATTTTCTCAAGCTGATTGCTGTACATCATTTACAAATTTGTGAACCGCTTTGTCTAATTATACCTTGTTCTTTAATGGAACCATTAAGTTAATTTGTCCTTGTAGCAATAGTCTAAAGCATTCCCAATTAGTGCGGCTATTTACTAGAAATGGGTTTCTTACTTTCGGAATTTTTCACTAAACGTTAGATGTATCAGTGAATGATCAGAGTTTAATTTCTGGCTTTCATCTACTTGTACATAATTTACAGATATGTTCTTTATTATTAAGAAATTAATCAAATCTGCCACTTGGTTTGGATCAGTTGGCCAGTAGGTTGGTTTTCCAGTTGAGAGGGCTACACAACTGTATTCCCTGATAGCTTTTAGTCGTTGTTAACATAGAGCACCAGTGAACGTTTATTAAATTAAAGCTTTCCCTAAGTACGAATGGTTGTCCTAGTTTACCGAGAAAATCGAGGTAATTTTTTCGTTCAATGAGTGCTTCGGTGGGCAGTAAATAACTACTAACAATACAAATAGAATTATTGTTGGTTTTGAAATTTGCAGTTGGTTGTATTTCTTCTGTTTCATATTCATATTTAGCAGTTTTTCGGGATGAATAGTTTTATATATTTAATAATTTTTAAATTTAATAATTGATTGTCTAGTGAAGTTTGTTTTCGTGATTCTGTGTCCAGGACCAGCTACAATTTCTGTTGATGTTGCATGAGTTCATTGGCATTACTGCATAAAATTATAAGATCATTGACCATTTTTCTGCTCAATGATACCTTCGTGCTGTACTCTTGCTTCTGTAATCGCTCATTAAACGTATTGAGTCTGTAAGTAAGTCATTTTACCCAATTGCCCATGTGTAGCTTCCGAAACGTTATGCTTTATTTCGGGTTACTTCATCTTAACTACTTACTCCCTGATTAATCTTGGATTTTTAGCAATCACATTCTTATTTTTGATGTTTTGCAGTTCATTACCAACTCAGCATCCTCTGAAGTTAGCCAGATGGTTTCCTCGATAGTGAACGCATTTAGGCTTAACACTTTTAGCTTTATGCAAGCTTTAGTATTATGCTGGAAAGTTTTTTTTGTATTTGTGCAATATTTTTGTTGTCCATATATGCTTGACATTGTTTACATTGTGGTATAAGCTTGATGTTGATAAATGTTTGATAAATTTTTTTCGATAATTGGTTTGCTTTCAGATCATTCAATAATTTTTGTGGTTTACATGTAAATTGTAAGTTTTTTTAGCCATAACCCTTATTGGTCTGGTTTGTTTATTTTCAAACGTGAGCCAAGCACGATTTTCTTCATTAAACATTTTTGTCATGTCCCTTTATATTTCACTATCTTCCAAGTTTATTTTGATGGTGTTTCGCTTATCAATAGTAGTTATTGTTTTCATTTTCTCATATAGTAAATCATACCGTACTATTCCGAATAATGTACCAGTCTTTGACTTCATCAATTACTATTGGTGATGGTTTAAGTAATTATTTTGGCTGTTTCTGTATAATATTAGAAATATTACAGTTTTCCCTTTGATACCCTTCTTAAGTTGTATTCTGGTTAAGAGTATAACAGATGTCCACCGTTGGCTTTGGAGCTTTAGCTTCGTTTTCAAAAGTCTTCTTGCAATTGTAGCATTCGGCTGCTTGTTCATATTGTTGGCTTTCTTGCTTTGTAGAACAAGTGTTAAAAAAATCGTTACGTACTATAAGATAATTTAACTCGTATTCGTTTTAGCTTTTCTAGGTTTAAAAGCTCATAAAGTTCTGCGCAATGTTTTACAACTATGGTGATGTCTTGCACCAAATACAAGACAAAATTGAAGATATCCTATAAAATCACAATTATTTAAAATTTTATTAGAATTGACAACAACAACGTTTCATATAAGATTTTGACAACAACAAACAATCACATTAGCCTCATTGAAAATGTGATATTAAATTATTTAAAACAAGTACTACTACTCGAAGCAGGATTATTAACAGTGTTACAAAAAAATCGATATTTGGTTTTAGCTTTTTCTAAGCTTAGAAGGTCCTTAAGTTCTGTACAGTGCTTTATAAGTAAAGTGATTTAACAACAAATATGAATTAAATATATAAACATCCTTACGAACTCACGAGTATTTGCAATCTTGATAAATCTGACATGAACAATATTTCATTTGATGAAATGTGACAAATAAAAAAAAGTACAGCCAGATTTTTTTCCTTTTTGCTCAATCTTGACTCCACTTTACACTAGGAAACTTTTAATAAAAGTTGGTTAACGCTACTGTGTAGGTATTCAGTTCTGCAGTGATAGTATTACACCCTTACCGATGGCATATAAGCTAGAATCGAGTTTGGAACAAGGATGATCTGTAATTTGGCGTCTGATATGAGTTTTAAAACTGTCGCATTCTTGTTTGAAAACTTAGTCACCGGCACCTACATACATGTTTCAACATCCCATATAATATATAATTTTTTTCTCTATAGCTTGCTTATCAAACTAATAAGATTTGCATCCTCTAACGTATTTTGCACAAAATAAATAAAATTATTTCTATGTTTTCCCAAAATCATTGGTTAGGACAATAAAATTCAAATCACGTTTCTGATCAACATTTATAAAATTTCCCAAAAAAGAAAAAGAAAAAAAATTTAATACTATTTGGTTGTTTTGCTGCTCCGAAAATAATAGAAACATCAGCTGGATATGTACATGTAATTTTCTCCTAAATAAACACATAAGTACATAGATATATACACGGAAAGCCCAACTGTAAGAAAATTGTAATTGAAAATGATAGAAAAGTATACAGAAACGAAAAAAAGAAGGGAGAAATGGAATAAAAATAAATATAAAAAATAAAACTTGAGATGCTTTTAGACTTTTTCTATATACACGTTTAACAAAAATTTTCTTGTTGTTGTTATTATTTTATTTTATTTCAAGAATTTTTAATTTGATTAATTCTAAAAAAAAAATAAAAACTGGAAAACTTTCATTTCAATTACACTTGTGTTAGGATGGATATTTTTTAATGAATTTTGTCTGGTTCTTCCACTTTTTCATTTTACAACTCGAACTTCTTTCTGATATTTAATTATTTTAAAGTGTTTTTTTGTTGATATCATCTTACAAATTCTTTAAACATTATATATTTGTTGAATTATTTATAGAAATGGAATCGAATAAAAAAAAAAATTAAAATATTTTAAGTAATTCAATTTTTGTGTTTGGTGTACTCTATCGTACATTACCGTATAGTTTGGATTGATATTGATTTTTGTTTTTTTTTTTTTGGTTTAAAATTTCGTTTCTGAAAACTGAGATGAAAAGTTTCGACAGAAATGTTTTGGAGAAAAGTTTTTTTGCTTAATTTTTTAATTCAATTCAAAGAGCAATGTTCAAAAGGTGAAAAGTTTTTTTTTTTTTTTTTTGGTTGGACGGCATCGTCGGCATACACACTATTCATATATACAATTCAATTTACCTCGCCAAACCTAAAAACTAAACCTCAAAAACTTTATATACAACAAAAAATATTTAATTATTTTAGCAACAACAACTCCAGTGTTGCATTCTTCAATTACCACATTTCTACAGTATTTTGTTTAGTTTCTCGTTTTTAATTTTAATTAAAATATTTTCATTATATTAATAATAAGTATTTTATAAATAAATATTTTCACTAAAAGCATTTTTGATGTAATAATTATGCAAACGTAATTTTGTGTTTGTATAGATGTATATATGGATGTATAGTGTATAAACGTATATAATATAGTTTTAATTATATTTATTTATGTATTAAGGAAAATGAGAGGAAACATTTGTAAACGACATAACTAAACACAAGAGCCCTAAGTGGATTAACAAAACAACGCAAGCAAAACAAAAAAAAAAAAATGTTTGCTTACAATTTTAATGTAACATAATTTTTTAACCGGGACCAGGGGGGAATTATTAAATCAGTTAGCATAATATGATAATTTCATTTTGCTAACACATTGGGAAAGGTGAATTCAGTTAAATTATGCTTCCGCCATTAGCGAATATTATTTCTTCAAATACTGCTAACAGACATAATGCATGACTTATTTTACAGTGAACTACTCAACGATTAGAATAAGCTAAGTCCTATCGGGAAAATAAACATTTTAAAAGCGTGATTACTAAAAAATCTTATGTTCAAAATATGTTGTTCTAAATATTAAATATAAAAATTGTAGCTTTGTACAAAACTAAAAATGTCAAATCCCAAATTTATGGAAGTCATGTTTTAATTTTATGATTTTTAGCACTAATTAAAAGAAACAATTTTAAAACATGATTTTGTTTTTGTTGTTTTGATGTGAATATTTTTTTTTGTTTTTTTCCTAATTTAGTTCTATTAGAAACACTAAAAAATCAGCAACAAGTTTTTTTTATCATTTTTGGAAACCATTTTTTTTAGGGCCAACCTCATAGAATACAATTAGTAAAATAAAAATAAAATGTTGGTATGAGTCACACATTTTGTTAGGCCTAACCCCATTTATTAATTGTACCTAATTAAATACAATTTAATTAAAAAACACGTGTAATTTTTAAGTAATAAGTTTGTGTCAAAATTAATATTTCAAGAAGCTAAATTTTTTAACTTGTGTGACTGCTGATTTAAACAATACAAAAATTTAAGTTTAATTTAATACAACCAGTGTAACAATAAGTAGTCTAACAAAGTGTTGGAAAACCGTTTCCTGAGTCGATGAAAATTTACAAATTTCTCAACTTGCACATCCTGTTATTTCAAAATGAGTACTAAACGTCGACAAATTATGGTCGATGCATCACCTCATTTATCTATATCACCTACCCCGGAAACGTTATCAAGACTCAAAACAGAAGATAGTTCGAGTAGGAGTGAAAGTGAGTAGTACAAATTAAAAAATGCGATCGTTCTTGAAAAAATTATTAAGATATATTACGAGATTGGCAAATCCCCCATAGTAAATTGAAAATAATCATCAACATTTCTAGTAACTGGTATCGAGCTCCATGCGATTAAGTCAACGGAGAATGCCCCTCTTTATGATGAATTCTTGGTTCATCTAAAAAGCAATTTTAAACAGTCAACAAATGATATTAAAGAAGTGCTACTAGCCGAAATATCAGGATGATGTGTAAAAAAGGGGTTTTTCAAATTTTCTATGATTTATCATAAAAACTGCGTGCAACCAGCCAGCGACGGAATGCATACAATTCATGTTTCTATAATCCATCAAAATGTAAAATTCTTAGCAATTCTCTAGTATCGGATCCCACACCGGTTATCATGACAGTCAGTGAAACAGTAATTCAAAGGGAAAGTGCACCCAGATTAACAAATTCAAGAACAAACTGGGATCTCTTTCGTGAATTAGTAGTGGAAAAAATCAATCTCCAGGTACCAAATAATTCACTATAACATATCCCCTACCCAATGGAAGTTAGAGAGTTGGTAAGAGAAAAATGACGCGCACGTAAAACCTAACAAATTAATCGAACCCCGGAGAACAAAACAGTTTTTAACAATTTATGTAACAGCCTTAAATCCCTTCTTAAAGAAGTTAAAAATGTATTAATCAAAAGATATCTAGTTAGCTTAACTGATAAAAAAATTCTGATTACTCACTGTGGAAGGCGGCGAATGGACTAAAAATACCCAAAATATTAGTGCCTCCACTTAAAAAGGATGATGGGACCTGGGCAACAGGTCACAAAGAGAAGAATGATCTGTTTGCGTAGTATAAACGATAGACAAGATAAACTGCCAATGAAAAAATAATGTCAATTCACAAGCTATGAGCTTTGATAAATGGCCAGTAACCCTCAAAAAATTAAAATAAGAAGTGAAAAATAACATGATTACTTGCCAAATTATCAAGGCGCTACCTGATAAAGAATTTCGTAAGCTATTACACATAATCAATGCGACCCTTCCGTTAAAATATGTTCCTCATCAATCAAAAGTAGCAGAATAATCATGATGGCAAAACCTGATAAATCACCTAACGATTAAAAATCATACAGCCCAATTTCTTTGCTGATAATTATGTCAAAACTCTTTAAAAAATTATTACTTAAGGGGCTTAAACCAATAATTACAATAATTCCTCCACATCAATTTGGATTCAAAAAAGCATTCTACAGTTAAACAGGTCGATAGAATCAAAAACATAGTTGAAAGAACGTTAGAACGTCGCGCAAGCATTCGATAAAGTTTGGCACACGAGTCTGAAATATAATCATCCCCAATTTTATAATTTCCGGACAATTCTTTTTTTAATTAACACAATGTACCTTACTAAACAGCAACAACAAAAAAATCAAAAAGACATAAAGATCATAAAATTAAAACATGACTTTCAGTACAATATAAAGAATTTGAGATTTCACGTATTTCCCTTTATTTATATTTATCTAAATTTATAGGCGACACCGATAATCCCCTAAAACCCAAGTCGCCTAAAATTCAAAAATCACCCAAAATCGTCGTTTTATGGACGTTTGTTCATTGTGCCAACAATTAATGTTCCTCAATCGCAAATAATGCGCCAATTGCTTTTCGCTTACCGTAACTCATTTTATAACAATGAAATCTAAAAAAATTCAACCTCTGATTGTTGTGCCCACTGTGCTTTTGGCAAACAATTTAATAATTTTTATACGTTTATCAAACAAATCCAGTTTTTTTTTATACTAAAAGTGTTTTCGTTTAATATTTTTGAAGCCTTTCGGGACTCCTTTTCAATTCAAGTAAAACGTCAGAAATATGCAAATGTGCCTTGTAAAACATAGGAATAATATTTAAGTGTTTTCATCAATTTGCATTTGTAGTATTTATGTCTGTCGGTTGGAATTGGCCTGAAAGGAAACTGATATTAAATATTTTTATATAAATCCAAGTGATATTGACGAGAATCGGCCAACATTTCAGGGGAAAATTTAATAAGTAATCAAGTTGTTTTTAGCTAAATTTGCAAAAATACTTACAAAATCTGAATACTTTTAAATTGATGGCTGGTGGCAAATTCTGTATAAATAAGGAGCAGTATATGTATGTGAAGGTAAAAACTAAATATCTTGCTGAAATGGAATTACAGTGAATTCGGGCAACTAAATTGAGATTATAGCCTTCGATTTTCTTTGTTCTTGATTGTCTTTAATGTTTCGTCATTTATCAAATTTAAAGGCAAGCGAGCTTTTCAACTTTTCAATTAAAGATTTCACTAAAATTTGAAATTTGAATTAAAACTATCAAAAATCATTTGAATTTTAATTTAGTTCCTATTTTTTCGAAATTCTCAGCATTAAATGGTTGTAAAACAAAAACCCGATTCCAAAATTTAGTTCCAAATATTAAAGTAAATCCAAATCCAACATAAATTTGAGGAAATTTGGAAGCTTAATTTATTGTAAATAGATTTTTTGGATTTTATAAGAAAATTTATAAAATTGCCTTTTGAAAATTTAGGTATTTTATGAGTTTAAAAACTTATTGGATTCAGTTTGTAATTTCAAACGCCAATTTTTCAAGTTCGACTAACTAGGCTCTAATTTGATGCCAACTTCGACTAACTATTGTAAGGAACTAAATTATAAAAAATTTTAAATTTCTGAAAGCTAACATAAGCTCTTCGTATCAAAAATTCTATTTTAGAATATTTCGAAAGTTTCCCTATTTCGAGAATTGAAAATAAATAAATTAAAAAATTATTTGGATAAACAAGCGCTTAGTATGAGTTACATTTCATTGTAAAATCAAAGTTTAACAATTTATCGAACACAATTTATCCGTCCGCTGAAATCAATTGGTACGTCATTAGACAAATTAAAAGTAATGAAAATGAAGCTAAGGAATGTTGATCATTGCAATACAATTTGTCATGTTATTTTCTAAAAATATTAAAAAATTCGTCTAAAATTCTCACTGTCAAGTATGACAATGAATTGTAATACAACTTGGACAACCCTAGTGGCTGATGAATAAACTTGTAAATGTAAAAGATCTAGTCTTAAAAATTTAAAAATTGGTTGTGAGACATTAACTTTTAAACAACATACGTCTTTGTTTAAATTAAGAATTTTCATCATGCTCAATTATAACCAGTGTAAGCTTCATTCAAATCAAATTTTACCCAGAATTGATCGTATCCTACTTTCCTTTTTTTCTTGTAGAAAACCAGTCATTTAGCTGTTATCGAAATAGAATACCACATAATTTCTCTCAACTTTAACATCCGTGATTTCCTCAAATTAATATTTTGTGAAGAGTTCGCCGAATTCACCATTCAGCCGTTATCATGATAATAAGCAACGCACAACAAACCTAAACTCAGCAAAACATGTTTCTGTTTCAATTTTTAACCCACGTTGACGCTGGTCATTCTCACAAATAAAAATAATTTTATAAAGCGTCAAGCCGAGCATATGGGGTTGCTGTTTCCATTAACGGCTGTTTATCCATTATCGAGATATAAATAACAATGTGAAGAAAGTAAAAAAATCCACAATTAGCATAAAAAAAAAATCAGTATTTAGGTAATGAAGAACCTTAATATTGAAAATGTTCTCCTTAAAATATGTAAGGTGAATGGAGGGTGTTTCATGTATAAGTAGAAAAAAAATAGAAAAAATTAAAACACAAGAAAGTGCCAACGTCCATAAGTACTAAAGAAAAATATTAAATTATGATGCCATTAACAGTTTACGTGTTTTTAAATTTTATGACTGACAAGAAGAAGAGCAATACCCTGTACTGACCCCCAAGATATACAGAAAATAAAGGTATAATATTGCGCATGCTGTTGCCATCTTTTTTCGCAATTTGACGTCACATGTAGACAAAAATGCTGATATCAATATGGAGTTTCGTGATATTTTTATTAATTTTTTAAAAAAACGGAAAATAAATGATTTTTTTTTTTATTGTTGCCATTAATTGTTTTTCGACTTTATGTTAAAATTTAACATTTCAATTTTTATTTTAGTTATATACTGCAATACTTCTGGAATTAAATCCCGAAAAGAGGCACGTTTTAATATTCGTGTCTAGAGCAGACTGTTTGGGCACATTCCATAACAAGTTTCGGAATTTATGAGTACAATTTTTTTGTTAAATGCAGAGAATATTTAGATTTTAATTATTTAATTCAAAAATTTGGGAGTATTCGATTTTAAATATACTAAATTTGAATAATTCCTATTGCAACAAAAATATCAATTGTACTTCTGATAAGAACACACGTAGAATACTAAACAGTGAATAGGTGCTTTGATTTAGTTGTAGCGAAAACCATAAGACAATAAATGAAACAAGCCAGAGATTTAATTTTAATTTATAGTTTTATTTAATTTCCTTTTTTTCAAATTTATACTTTCTATTAACTGGGCGTTTAATAACCGAATTTTAAAAAACAGTTTACATTAAAAAACAATATTTTTATTTTCAAATCTAATTCGACTTCATTTGAATATGATATTAAGTTTTTTATGTAGTTTCTTCCAACTTTTAATATCGTCGAATTACTTTTGTTAAAGATATACTCTAACTTTTTTAAATTTTGAATAAATTCTTAGTACATAACGTAAAAAATAAAAATTTTTCGTACCGTACCAACGTATGTTCAAATGACCAAAAACATTTAATAATTTAATTGTTTTATGTTATGTACTCATAATTTTGTCTACCCTTTTTTCCATATATCTTAGACATTGGGGTCGATTCTGACATTGTCCAATTTTGTTTTATTTTTTTATGTTAAAATTTATTTTTAAAATGAAATATAAAATATTTTATTTTTTCGTATTCTAATTGCCTCGTTTTATTTCATATTTTATAATAAAATATTCTAGTACAATTTTCTTTGAGTGAATCGAAAAATGTTTGTAGGGTATTTATAATTATGAAATTTAAATGTAAATACTACTATTGAAATATATATTTTAATTTATTAAATTTATTTGAAATAAAACAAATTGTTATTTTTTGCTGTGTTTTTTATTCGCTCCCGATATCTGCTATCGAGAGCCGTCATTTTTCTACACCTAAATTTAAATTTGATGCGCTATTTATTGAAAACTAAATTTATTTAACATCAAATTATAATTTTTAATTCAATTATTTAGCAAAAACTTGATATAAAAAATACTTGGCTCTATGAGTCATTCCATTAATTTAATGAACTGGCAAAATGTGTATTCGCATATAAATTGCGCACTCTGCTACCTAATATATACCAAGAATCATTTTGTGAATCTGTGTAAGTAGGAGAACCATCGGTTTCTGCAGCATTTTCATCAACATCGCATGATCTTCACTGTCTGAATTACCATCACTGTCTGAACCACCATCACTGTCAGAACTATCGTCACTGCCATTGCTTCCATTTAAGTGTATGTTATGCAATGTACAAACAGCATAAATAATTTGCGATGCCATATACGTGGACGATAGTGAAGAGTTCTATGACGAAGTAGAACATCGAAAACGGGATTTTAGGACCCCAAAATACTTTTCAATAATATTCCGTGCACGAATTAAGTTTTCATTAAATCTAAATTCGATGGTCCCATTTTCTGTGTCAGTAAAATTGGTAAGAAGCCACGGTTCGAGTGGAAATCCGAAGTTCCCAAGTAAAAAACTTATTTGTCTTTCAACTGAAATAAATTTGCACAATAAATGTGCTCGTAATTTAGATGTCATCCAAATGGCTGAATCATGGACAGAGCCGGGAAAACGAGCATTAGCGTACCAAATGCGCATGTTGGCGTCACAACAAACGACGGTGTTGATACTATGATAACCCTTGCGGTTTCGAAATAAATTCCCTCGAAAAAATCGTCATTTTCTAGTGGTCCAACTAAAGCTATGTGAGAACCATCTATAGCACCTATAATTCCAGACATTTGGAATTTCTGGTAAAACTTGTTTTTAACTTCTGCTAGTTCTAAAATATTTTGTGGAAATTTAACAAAATCGTTCAAGAGGTGTTGGACCATTAGTTTCGTTATTTCTCTAATCACCAGAGAAACGCTGGGTTGAGATAGTGAAATAATTTCGCAGCTATCAATTGACACTTGATACGAGCCATGGCCGAAAAAGTGTAGCGCACATACAATTTTTAATTTAAATGGGATTTCTGTTGGTTGTGATCTTGCTTCCAATCTTCCAATAATGAATTGTACAACTTGTTATGATAATCGAAATAATTTTTTAAACTTTCTTTGTGGTAATTCATACGCATTGCTGAAGTCCCCAAGCTGTCTCAATCTAAGTCTATTGTTATGCCTTAAAACAAAAAGTTAATTAATTTAAAAGTTGGTTCACTTTGCAAAAAATATATTGCAAACCTTCTTCTTCTCTCTTCCCGTTCTAACAAAATTCCAATTAAATAATTTGGCATTATTTTAGTTTATTTACGCCTACAAATTAAAAAAAAAACACAATAAACACCTTTTAAATTGTATTTATCTCGATGATACATAACACAATATTGTAAAATATCATAAAATAGACAAATTTGATGCTTTTATTTTTGACAAATATATAACATCAAAAATAAAATTAGATAAAATTTTTTCAGAGCGTCAGAATTCGAAATTACTATTTTATTACTTAAAAAAACATAACATGATAAATTTTGTGTGCGAGAATCGACCCCATTATATACTCAAAGGAATTATTTCTCAAATATTTGGACCATAAAAAAAAATGTAAAGCATAAAAAGGGTCTCGGTAAACTATCATTATGAATTGTAAATATGGTTTGTTAAAAAAAAATTACCGTTACTCTTGATTTATTTAAAAAATTAATCAAAAAACCGCCAAACTTAATATAAATATGTATCTGCTCTTTTGTCTACACGTGACGTGATGCGCAAAGAAAGACGAAAATGAGACACGGCAGTAAACTACCTCTTTTTTCTGTATATTCGATAATTAAAAGTGAAAAGTACAGTACGTGTAAATTAAACTAAATGAATTATTAATAATTTAAAAAGTTTCGTTTCGTGTCAACGCAATTTTATTTGTTTTGCGTAATCAGTAGTTTCTGCCTAAATTGAATCTCGCGTGTAATTTTGTGTGATATAATTTCATGTGAAGTGAATATTTTGAACAACTGGAGAAAACGTGTTCAAAAAATAAATAACGGTACTGCTCAGGTTCTGTTAGGCAGATATTTCCACATCACATGCATGATATGGTAAAATTAAGTAAATTGCCGTATTGCTTTGAAAAAGGGAATTTTTGGTTGTTTTTGGCTATTTTAGAGACGCCAAAACAACAACAGAAAAGTTTATTTGGTTTTTTCTGTGGGTTATACGAAATTTAGTGGTTTAGAAGTTTTTTGAAGTTCGAAAAAATATTTTTGTTTTATGTGATGAAATGGTTGTTGTGTGTTTATTAAAGCAATAAAGCGATAATTTATTTATATATTAAAATTATAGAATTTCTATTGGTGGTGATTTTTGTATTGCAAATGTATTGTTTTTCCTCTTTTGTGTCCAGCGAGATAACATATTTTTAACTCGGTTTTTAACTCCGTCAAGTTGTCATTTTCTTGACGAACTCAAAGGACAAATCTGGTTAATCAAGCTTTAGGAGTCGTATTACTATGTGAGAAACTGAGAATATATTAGTAATTGTATTGATATAAATGAAAGAGCATAAGAGAAATAACTCGTTTTTTTATTTTGCTGTTGTTATTGCTTCGCTCGCCTTAAAGGAAAACTGTGTTTAGTAGCACTTTCTGTCAACACGACACACCTGGCTGTGAATTTGTAAAAATATAGCAATCAATGTAAGGGAAATTTCATGTCATACTGAGTTTTCCAGTAGTCGCCAATGAAATTGGGTCAATATTTACGATTTTCATATAAAATGTATTATACAATTTAATGCACACCAGGGTATGCTCGTGTTAATGACAAGTTTTGTAGTTCGATACTCGTGTTGATATAAAGAATAAAAAGGGTATACGCTTGTGTTCCGAGATCGGATTTTGATATTTGTATAGTCAATTTGGATTTATTATCGATTTATTTATTGTTTAATGAGATTTCAATTTTTCAATTTTTCAGACAAATAATTATCATAAAAACTAATATTTAAATAAGTTTCAGAACATTGTTGTAAATATTGGAAATAGATGGACTCTGGTTATTATTAAAATAATAATAATAATAATCTATTATTCGTTTATGATTTAGTTTAGTTTAAGTTTAATTCCAAATTTGAATGTTAAGAGGCGTGGATTCCCAATTCATTAATACGAAGAATACGGTAAACTATAGTTCAGCGTTAATTTAATTTAAAACAATTGAGTTATTATCATTTGTTGGAATAACTGAATTTAATTTTAATTTAGTGATGCCGAATAATCGGACAAGGATTCTAGAGACAGAAGCGTCCAATGGACATGTAGTTTAGGATTGTGCTTTCTTATGCTAACTAATTTATCAAAGATTGTACTAACAATTTTTCTATCTATTGACTACATAGGTGTCTGTTATTCAAGACTATATAATATTAACATTTCTGGCCAGGTAGGAGGCAGGTTTAGATTGTTCCAGATTTTAAAATTTTTATATATTCAAATTTAAATTTTAAATTATTAATAGTTTAGTTGGTTTATGGGAGAGGGCGAAGTGTGGGGGGGGGGGAGTTGGCGGTAGTGGTTTTGGGAGAAGCTTATGGTTGGATTTCTTAAATTTTTTTTAATCTATTTTTTAATTTATAATTTGTTTCTTCAATTTTCAAAAATTTCAAAAATTTATCTTTAATTTTTGATTTTAACTCCAAATTTGAAAGTAAATAAATTCGACTTTATTTCAAAAATAACTGAATAATTTTAAATTCGATTTTTGGGAAGTCCCGTGGAACCTGTCTCAGCCATCCAGAAACTTGAAACATTGAGCAGATTTGTATAAACTTGTGTTATCTTTATCTTTGTAATATTAACACTAATAACATAATAATAACTATTGACCTCTAAGGTGTCTTTATCTCGTTCAAGATTTAAGCTGCTTCGTTTATATTGTTATGTTGGAATACCTATAATACAATTTTTTAATCCGTTCAGGTTATTATTTTAGGGCTGGTCAAATTTAATGTTTAATTTGCTGCCTTTGCGATTTAGTTGCCTAATTTAATTTATTTTTAGGAGATTAGCAGCGGCTCATTTTTAAGTTAATAATTAATTTTGAAGTAAATTAGACTTTGGGTTTCATAGAATAGGAAACGAATAAGTTGGTTATTAAATAAGATGTTGTAATAAAATAATCGATTAATGTGTTTTAGTTTAGAAACAGCTGAGAAGAATCCAACGAAGCCTACACAGTTGAAAAAATAACTTTAATTTTTAATGAAAGCCTTACATTACGACTTATTTAATGCAAGTTATTATTAAATTGTAAAGTATGATTTCTAAAGCAGTATTTGCAATAAAAAAATATTTTTAATACAACTATTAAACATTTTAAAGCAACCTGCTCAAATTTAAAAATTATACCAACATAAAATTCGCTAAAACAAGCGAACTTAAATGTATATATGAATAATAAGATCATGCACGAGTTTTGCATTACTTGTATAAAATTCACTAAATTAAACCGACTACATGACATATGGTATAAGCAGCTTAATAAATCTTTAATAATTTAGTTTTTCCGGATTCGAAAATATCTATCATGTTTTAACGTAAGCTTTTCATTTCTTAATTTATAGATTATTATCTCTCTGAGATTTCGACTCTCAGCCTCAAGGCCCCAAAAACAAAGAACAACCCCGGAAAAACAAAAAAAAAATCGCTAAAATTACGGAGCTTTCAATGCTTTAAAACTTAATACTTCTAAAATATTTTATTAATTCAGTCTTTGATAAATTTTAATTCAGTTGTTTGATAGTTCTCCTACAATTTGCTTTATATTCTAATGGAATCTTGCACTAAAATTCAATCTAATTGCTGTATTACAAATCAATGCAAATTGTATCAAACTATTGTATTGCACTGGACCTACATGTAATGCAATTTGCATTACATATGCAATATTTTTTCAACTGTGTAGTTTAGAAATTGTGTTGTTTTGTACCAACTAATTTATCAACTAATACTAACAAAAATTTTAACTGAAATTAAAGTAAAAGTTGCATTATGTATCAGATGTTGTGGTTTGATGGCTTGGTCTCGATTTATATAAGTGAAATCCTATTAGTTAGCATTCCGGAAAATTTTGATTCTGCTTTAAGAAATTTGAAATATCGAACGGATGTGTAGTTTAGAAATTATACTGTCTTGATTTTTGTCTTCTTAATTTATGGGCACTTCACTTTGCACTTCTTACTTTAGGAACCAATTAGCGTCCTATCATTTTGATGTTGGTTACTTGTGGCATTAATTGTATTCATTACAGGACATCGTCCATCACAGATCAAACTTCTACTATCGTAGTGTAAGCCCCTGAAACAATTAAACAATCATTTTAATATGACAACTGTGGGACATACATATGCACACCTTTCTGTGATGAAGCTTTTAATCTATTAAAATCATGTATAATAAAAGAACCTATTCTTCAATTTTCAGATTTTCAAAAAGAGTTTATAGTTACCTGCAACGCAAGTCAATTAGCAATTGGCGCAGTGTTATCGCAACAGTTTAATTTACTAGATCTTCCTATTTCATTCGCCACTCGAACTCTTTCTAAAGCCGAAATCAATTATTTAGTTATTAAAAAGGAGTTATTGGCTATGTTATTTAAAGTTATGGAAGAAAATTTAAAGTTATAACTGACCACAAGCCTTTAGTTTGGCTTAAAACCCTGAATAATGCAACATCTCGCTTAATGCGATCGAAGCTCAAATTAGAAGAATTTGACTTCGAAGTTATTCATAAAGCTGGATCTCTAAATAAAAATGCCGATGCTCTCAGCCGCTCTAACAATATAGAAGAACCTTCAAATTCAAAATATAATCCTGAAGACTACTGCATCAATAATCTTGAATCGTTTAACTCCGAGACATTCTTTGAAAAGAATTCCTTAAGCAATAATATTCATGATTATTCATATTTAGATCTTTCTTACTCTACACTTGAAGAGCAAGATTGAAGTGTAACTCCCTATTGTGAAAACAACGCAATACATTTTAATTCTGATCTAATTATTGTGATAGCGCGATCGCAAACTAAGAAGTTACCAGCAGTGTACCCAGTGACAGTGATAGTGAAATATCATGTTCAGAATGATTACAAAACTAAAATTCTGTAATAGAAATCAATGATCCTGAAATCGAACTAAACCTTATTCAAGAATTTCATTTATCCCCTCTAGGAGGACATCAAGGAGTTAGTCGTACTATTAACCGCATGAAGCAGTATTACTATTTTCCTAAAATGTACGCTAAAATCGAATCATTTGTTAGATCCTGTGTTCTATGTCAAAGGAACAAGGTTAGCCGCATTAACAAAATACATATGAAGATAACTACATAGTCAAGTGAACCGTTCGAGAAAATTTTCATGGATGTTGTCGGTCCACTATTGGCTAGTTTTAATGGAAATAAATATATACTCACCATCCAGGATGATTTATCAAAATATTCTGTCGCGATACCTATGGAAAACTAGGAAGCAGAAAGTTTTGCTAAAGGATTTGTTAACCATTTCGTAAGTTTATATGGCACACCAAAGATTATTTTGACTGATCAAGGGTCGAATTTTTTGAGTAAATTCTTTTCTGAGTGCTGTAAATTACTCTTGAGTTAATATTCGGAAGGACAGCAAAAATTCCTTCGTCATTCTCAAATGATCCTGAAGTTATATATTATTATGATGATTATCTTGCTGATTTAAAACATCGAATGCAAATTTCGAATAAAATAGCTCGACAACATAATGTAGAATTAAAGGGAAAATCCAAGACTTATTACGATAGAAATACGACTGAAGCTAATCTTAATGTTGGTAATAAGGTATGGCTAAGAAATGAACAAAGGAAAGGCAAATTATCATCAGTATGGTTAGGTCCATTCGATGTGAGGTTGGCCGAAATATAAAAATTGTCCATAATAATCGACTGAAGATCATCAGATAAGGCAATCGCAAGCAATGATGAAAAATTTATTAATTAAATTAATACAAAAAAAAAATAAATTGATTTTTCGGCTTTTTATAGACAAATACATTAATTGTTCATTTTTGGAGTGGAAATTTTTGTAGTTTGGTCGTAGCTGTCTGATGAGCAGACCAACTTTTCAGTACGAAACCAAACTACCAACATAGAGAACTCATGGAGGGATCTCATTTTTTGCAGAGTAATACATTGGTATAACTCTTTGGGCCTTCAGCCAAAATTACGGGGAGGGGGGAAGATATTTCTACTTTTTTCAGTAGATATATTAAGAGCGATTGGCTCCTGTGTTTTTGTGATTAACAAGTCCAAAATACTGAGATTGCCATGAACAATTAATGTATTTGTCTATAAAAAGCCGAAAAATCAATTGATTACAAACAGACAAATTAGAATTCTTAAAATAAAATAAAAAAAAATAAAAAAAAAATTAAATTTGCTTACCTATATTTAACAAATTATAAATTATTTTAAAATGAAAAAAAAAATGTAAATAATAACAACTTTAATTTTTATTATATTTTCTTATTTTTTATTAACTTAAATATTTCTTTGAACTAAATAATATGTAATTACTAACTAGTATAAATTTAGTATATTTGAGATGGGGCATCTCTCTTAAAGAGCGGAGGTGTTGTAAACCCCTAAAACAATCAGTTAATCATTTTAATATGACAACTGATTACCAATTGATTGTTTATTCTACATTACCTTTACCACTCTTTTCAAGTTCAAAAATATTGTAACAAAAAAGATAACTTGAAATGATAAAAATCAATTGTGCATAGTATTTTGGATAGAACACTTCTATCTTCTAATTATTTAATTTTTATAAAAAAATTAATTAATTACTAAATAAAGAATATACTTATTAAACGTATTAATATTTAAATTAAAAGTTTAAATAAATAAATAAATATTTGTAGTTGTACATACATCCAAACTGTTTCATTTAAAAATGTTAAACCTATGCCATAAACCTTGCCAGTGCTAACCAGTGAATATAAACTATGTTATCGTGTGTTCCTAATTAAATAGTGCAACAAAGTCACTTGTACGATCGAAAGAAATTTTATAAAAGATTTCTTAACACAGGTTCGCGGAAATGCTTCTTTTAAAATAATAGTATGACATAAACTGCAGTACGTAAGTTGCGTGTAAGTAGCGATGGTGATCAGTATGGCGGAAATCATTTAAATAAGTAGCTGATACTTATTATATTTAGTATTTTAGGTCGTTTCTGAGCTTCTGTTTTATAAATTCTAAGTGAAATTTAAATTAATAATCATTACGATTTTCTTGTGTTTTCATTGTCTTACTAACCATTGGCTATACTTTGGTGTGTGTAACCGGGTCTATTTGCTCTTTATGTTGTATGTAACAAAATCCTTGCTTAAAGCTTGTCGAACACTCTAATCAATCAGTCAATCAAAAAGACAAGCTGAAGAGCAGGACAGAGTATTGAATATGTATGAAACAAAATAACTTCAGAATTTTTGATTTTTTTCACAACACGGAACTCTCTCTAAGAATGAAACAAATCATATTTTTTTGGAAAATTTGAATTTTTAAATTAAGTTCATTAATTACTAAGCATTTTTTTAGTCTAAGTAGAAGTACGACTGTTGTACGTATTAAAAATTATGACAAAAAAATGTAAATTACATAATAAAATTTTGATAATTATATAGTAATTTAGTCACATATGCTTTACATTTATGCTCAGTTTTTGCTACGTCTAATATCTCGCAAGTTGTTCCAAAATTTGTTGATAAAATCACCGGGAATCTGATCACACGCTGTTTTACATATTAGTATTTTGTAGATGGATTATGAATTCACCTAGATCATGCTTTCATCTAGACCTTTTCAAGCTTGAATCAGAACAATGATACATTTGATTTTAGATGTCACCGAAATATAAATTAAAACCAACAAGGCTGAAGTCTCAGGCGCACCATTCAAATATTTTCGGAATACCTGTTTTTCATAATCTAACTCGCTCCAAATGCAAGAAATACTAAAATTATAAGAACGTACTAGTTCTATGACAAAATGACTCTAGATCTTCAAATAAACCTTTAAAACAATTAAAAAAAAAAAAATAAGGTAAAATGTCGTCGAATTATGTTTTTTCACCATTCCACATAAAATATAATAACATTAAAATTTTGTTGCTCTACCTTTACCAAAAAATTGGGGATGAAATTTAAATTTAGATTTATTCATAAATATATAAATAAATATGTTGGGTAACATGTTAATGGAATGTTAAGGAGACGTTGTTATCTTATTTCTAAATATAGAGACACACAACCAAAAACTTTAGTTTTATAATTTATGTAACTAATTAAATTATGATTAATTTTGATTATGTAGTCCGGGTACTACACACAATTCAAACTAAAAATAAATGAATTCATTATAATTATGCATAATTTATGCGTTTAATTAAAATCAGCAAAAAAATTTAATGGTTGTATAAAAATTTAGAATTAATTCAGAGTGTATACATAATTAGTCCATATACAAATTATCATTCCTGCGGCCCAACCAATTTAATTGCGGGGCGGCAAACAAATATCAATGCGGATTTTTATTAATATGCATAATTTGTCTTTAGAATAAAACAAAAACAGTCAACCGAATAATTCCAAATGATTGATAAGATTGATTTTTTGCGTGCTGCAAGACGAAACATATTATGCTGAATACATATAGTATGTATAGCTATATAAAATCTAGCAATCAATATTAATCTCATTTTTCCATAAGCAAAAACAGCAGTGAAGTATTAAACCAAGCAAAACTGTTTTTTTTTTTTTCAGCTAAAGTAAACTCATAGAAATTTAAAGTAGATTCAAATTAATTTTTGACTTGAAGCCAAAAAATTATATATCCTTGTTGCCTCCATATACTTATGTATGTAACTCGTGTATATGTTGAATGTATATGAAAACTACATGAAACATTTTTAACGAAAATTGTATATAAGGGAACCAAACTAATTGAATTTTTATGATAATTTCATGGAATGATAAAAACATTTTTTTGCTTTTTTTTTTTTTGTTAAACTGTTAATACACGAGATGTAACATAACTTGAGTGTTAGTTGTTTGTAGTTTTTGTTTTAGTTTTAATTAATTTTTTTGTTTTGGAAATTAAATAATTGAATTTAAAATGTTTTTCGGGATTTTTGATTTTTCCTGTTTAACGAGTTTATATTTTATGGTTTAGGTGTGACAGCCGGAACATAATTATATGCTATCATGAAATAGGAAATTAACCTGAATTTTTATTTTTTAATTTGCAATAATTAATACATAAGTATGTCTAATTAGAATAACGACCTCTCAAATTTTGATCAATTTATTTTTAAGCTTATCATCCATATAATGTCAAGGTTATTAGATTTGAAAGTTTTTTCTGGGATTTTAATACTCTTCACCAAGGATGCATCCGTACAAAAAGAATTTGAAATATGGTGAAATTATTTGTAAGAACTCAAGGTCAGAATGTACAAATAAAACAAGGAGAATTAAAAGTTTTACAAACACGAAATTTACAAATTACCAGGAGGACTGATATAATCCTAGGAATTCAGCTAGCAGCTACTACGAAAATCATTCTTAGCATTCTACTTTCGAATTTAAAATAAATAAAAGCTCTAATTAGTAGATACTGAAAATCAAAGCTCTCCTTAAAAATTCAGCAATAAAATTCAACCATTATGTAAAAAAAACATGTTTATGTAACAACTTTCCAAGCAGAAACAATAAAAGTAAAATTAGTCTAATTAAGTGGAGAACTCGACCCTTTTCCAAAAGCTTCTAATAACCAGCCAACAATTTATGAATACAAAAATAAAAAAAAATTGGGTATAAGCTAAAATAACAAAAATTTACAAGATACATGAATGGACTTTAAGATATCAGTTGGGATTTTTGTTTTCCTAAATTTTCCGACAAAGTTAAATTAACGGGTGTCAAACATTTTTTAAAACATTCCTAAATTTCAAAAAGTGTAAAAATCTTAATTTTTATGGCTATGCAATTTGAAGTGGGAAAGTTTTGATCATCAAGAGAACTCCTAAATCAAGAGAGCGTCTTCAAAATTTGTATAAATCTTGAAATATTTTAAACCATGCCAAAGGTATCTTTCAATGTGAATTGTGCTGCAAAAAAAACCCTCACCAATGCTCAATCAGTTTTATTGAATATTCATTGTCATACTGGTATAAGGCAATTTATAATCTCCCCCTGTATTACTTGTGCAATATCAATGTACACCAGCACTTTATGTGGTTAAGCTTTCATAAATTATAATGTTCCTATTTCGGTATAGAGTTTTGAGAATCATTATTTCATTATATCTAAAATTAGGAGATAAACCATAATATAACAATCATCGGTCACGAAAAATAATTTTGGGCTTTCACAATAGACTCTGGGACGAATTGACGAAAACACCGTTCCTAGTGATCCATACAAACGATACAGTCAACATTGAACTAACTTTAAATGTCATCGATTTCTTGCAGGCACAATTTGGTTTCTAGGTAGCATAACGTTTCGGGTTGAACGTCCTCGCAATGAAGTAATTGTTTGTACTTGTTGCTGTGATCGATTGTCATGTTTGATCTGGTTGTTCTATTGTCATTCCGGTGTCGGACGCAAATTACAACTAAATGGCAACTCTACATCTCCAATGACAACTTATGGTACTGATGAGAGAAAACTGAACCATAAATGATAAAAAATTTCTTTCTGACATCTCAATTTTGTATTTACCCCAAATTGTAAAAGTGGACATAGCACACATAGCACTTGTGTGCTTCAAGGTATCGATATATTGTTATGACTAATTGAAGCATCCAGTTTCACCACGATACCAACTTTGAGTGTTCGGTTCATTTGATGATTAACTCGCTGCTGGTTTGCCGTATCATAATCAGTTGCGAAAAGTTGATTTCTGGCGCCGGCATGTGCGATATACGTTTTGCTCCATCATCCACCAGTTTTCCACAAAACCCCAATTTTGGGTCAAAATTGCCCAAGAAAATAACAAAATATATTTTTGGTACGGTTTCCAGAGTATTTTTAACCACAAAAAAGGACTCCGTAGTCCAAATTTACTTGTGACACTTCAGTAACCCAAAAAAAGCCCAACTGGGCCAAAATAATTCCAAAGTAATTTACCTTTCTATTTTGGTTACTAATGGCTTTTGACTAAACCATTGTTAGATATTCAGACAAAGAAACCCATACTAAAACACAAACGCAAAACTTACACTGAAACTCAGACAATCAAACTGATACTCAAACCGAGACGAAAAACCCACACTTGAACAAAGACAAATAAACTGAAATTCAGAAAGTATAAGTCCGAATAGAAAACAAATAAGAAAAATTCTCTTAACTAAGAAAGTTTAGGTGAAACGAGTTCCCATGACCTTGTGCAGTTTGAGTTTGTCTACTCAAGATTGAATTACAGTTTGTTGCGTTTGATCAACTTTTTTTTCATTGTCATTCAAATAAAGTTTTATTGATGTCATTTCATTCAAACAATAGTCCGCTAACATGTTAATTTCCCACCTTCCCTGATATCTCCCTTGCTTTTGACTATAGTCGCCTAAATTGTCAGGAAAGTAATCAATATGGGAATCCAAAAAATGGAGCTTTAATTTCATAGGACAACCCAATTGCGTGTAATTTTCTGTCAACTTTGTAACAATGTCTTTGTAATGCTCAATTCTGGTGTTTCCTAACAAGTTTTCACAAACTTCTTAAAACTGAACCAGGCAGCTTTCTCATTTTTTGTTGCATGGTTTTAACAAAATTTTTGCCTTGAAATAGTTTTCGTACTTGAGGTCCGTTATAAATACCTTCTTTAATTTTAAGCCTCTGACAGTTTTAGAAATTGTTGTGCTATATATTGGAAACATTGACATTTTTTATCTATTGCCTTCACTTATTGCATCATCAACCAAAGTTATATGTTTAGTAGAGGTAAGAAAGTTTTTGAGGGAGCTAATAAAGGTTCTTCAATTACATTTGGTAATTTCCTGGCCGAAGACAGTCTCTTAGCGACAGCTGTTTAGCGACCACTACTTTCTCGGTCTCTACTATTCCTAGAACATTAGTTATTATTTTTAAATCCCCACAAACTTGCCAATTGTGCTGCAAATACTTGATTTTTTGCAAAATATATCCTAGATCTCCATAATTCTCTCCCATAGAGATTGAGTGTAATATTGGGACAGTGGCATATTTAGTTTCAAGTGCTTCCAAAATTCCTTTTCTCTTTCTCGATAAATTAAAGATTTTGTTCCAGGGACTACCAAGTTTCGACTTTTCAGTTCACTAACTAAGTCTTCAGATACATCTTTTGGTAATGCGTAGCTCGTAGTCAAATTATTGAAGTCATTCTGAGGGACTAGTTTAGGAACTTTCTCTTCTTTAGGTAGAATATACTCTTCTTCACTCTCCTCCGTTTCATTTTCACTGCTGTAAAATTCTTCCCCGCTTGCCGCTTCACTCTCACCTACGCTATCCTTTGAAACTTTCATTTCTTCATTGTTTGAAAAACTTGAGTTGAAGTAATTGGACTTTACAGGTTTCGTCATTGTCGCGTACTTTATATTTGATTTAATCTTTAAATTAAAACATTTCACTTCAGTATTACAAAAGTAACATTCCTCTTTCGATAGAGGTTTTTTCCATATTGCGGGTGTTGTATATTTTTTGACGTCTTCTTGCAGCCGTATACTCCTCAAAGGTCAAGTTGCCTACCCTTGAGCAGCTACGGTCGCATGATGACGACGCAAGCGGGCTCGTTTTCTCACCTTGATAAGCCGCTGATACTGGGGTATGTGTGGTTCCTATGACTGATTGGTATTATTTTGGGCAATTTTGACCCAAAATTGGGGTTGGGTGGAAAACTGGTGGATGATTGAGCAAAACGGACATCGGATTCGTATTCAGCGGGTACAGTTTTTTTTTTGTGTGCTGATATAATTTATAGGTTACTTGGATCTCCGTTCAAATTAGGAAGCTTAACGTAAAAAAATCTAATTCGAATTTAATTATTCAATTCTTAGGGGTTTGTGACAATGAGAATTTTTGAATTTTTTAAAGTTTTTCTGAGCTTTATATTAATCGATGTAATTTATTTTCCTTTCAATAATGTTTCGAATTTACCCAAGGGAGCCTTAAATATTCATATGTATATAAATATATCTCTCCAACGAATTCAACTATAAAGTTGCGAAAATATCTGATATTAATTGGCGAGCTATCGCCTTCAAGTCTTCCCAAACTTTCATCTCAGGAAAATTTAAAATTACCTCTGCATTACACGAGAATAAAAATCTCTCCCAGAATTTGTTTTACACGCTTTGTCCTTGAAAAATTTCCGATATCTACATATATATGAACATATAAATTTATCGGATTCACCATTTATAAAAAAGAAAACGAAAAATATTTTGGCTACGATTACTCGGGACCTGACAAAGGAGCCTGATGGAAAAATGAGACTTAAGAATGAAAAAGTATTAAATGAATTTATATTTAGTACAAACCAGAGATGAAAATTGCAACCTATGTATGTCAAAAGTTCTTTCACGAATAAAATCGATGCTTTGGATATTTGTCGTGTCGATATAGTGCTATGTGTCATTAGTAATTTTTTAGAAGGGAAGGAGTGTTCGCATTGTAGACAAACGAAGAAAAAGGAACGTTTTTTTTTTACCGTGATACAAGAAGAACTTTCAAAATAGGCGCCGAAGCATTTCTTCTTCGTTTTTTTATTTTGTCGATACATCATATGATGACCCTGACCTTATTGATAACTCTGATATTAAAATCAAGAATAAAACCGAATCAGAGACAATTTCTAGACCATTCTTATTTTTTGCTCAGATTGTGATAAAAGTCAGAAAAATGAAAAATATTTCAGAATTTAATTTAATTTTTTATTTTCCAATGAATTTGACTAACACTTATAGTAAAAGTCCAGATTTGATCGATTTATAATAAGGAATGTGCTTTGTTTAACTAACTATCAACAAAATAGCAATTCTGGTATATTGTTATATCTTGCAGCAAATACAGAATAAATTTGTCATAAATCTATAGCGATAGTTATAATCCACAAAAAAAACTCTAGTCCGTAATGCCAATTACAATTGTTTGTTGAGGGCACGCAAGCGAACTGGTGCATATTGGATTTATTAGGCTCTTAGAAGTGTTTGATATTGTGCAGAAACATACATTCGAACTAGCGAAACCCAAAAACATCTAATTAGAGTTCAGCACTAAAATTTAGAAAACGCTGTAGAAATAATAATTTCCATTAATGTAGGAATAAAAATCCCTATTATTAATTTAAATATACATATGGGCTTGAGCACTGATATAAAAGATTTATTCAAGATCGTTCAATTCCCTATGAGAAATGAATGTTTGTGCTACTATTTATTATTCAGTGGAGTTATATGTATTTCCAGAAATTAGAGCTGCTGATTTTGCAAAGCTCGAGCTTTCGATATTTTTAGAGTACAAGCGTTTTTGATCCCAAAATATTAATTTTATAACGTAAATTATCTCTCTTTATTAAGAAATCTCTTTATCTCTTGATTGGCAAGAGTTACAAACTTTTTAACAATACTTTCTAATAGTAACTTCGAAAATTGATATATTTCACATTCGGATTCCTCATACCCAAGTTACTATTAGAAAGTATTGTTAAAAAGTTTGTAACTCTTACTATTCAAGAGATAAAGAGATTTCGTAATAAAGAGAGATAATTTACGTTATACAATAAACTTAATATTTTGGGATCAAAAACGCTTGTACTCTAAAAAGATCGAAATCTCGAGCTATGCAAAATCAGCAGCTCTACAGAAATGTTGGAAAAAGGAACTTAAAATAAAAATCAAGTAAAAACCCTTTTAAAATTACTTAAGAAAATATTGTTACTTAGGCTCGACCACATTTTTAAAGCACACTACCCACCCGAATTGTTACATAAATAAATGCGGCAGGTTATTTGAGCATTTTGTTTTTCATTATCATGCAACCAAAATATTTTGATAAAGCGAATTTTAGTTTTGATAAAGAATTTTAAAAGTCAATTGTCTTCAAAGTGTTTTGTTTAACCCGTAGAATTAAAAAGTTATCACATTTCAACTAACGACTCTTCCTTCCAATTTTTTTAAAGTACAATAGTTTAACCGCTTATTAAGACGAATTAAAGAAGTTTCCAGTTTCTGAAAGGTATTGAGAGAGAGCTTTACCTAATTTTCATCTGAAATTTCCATCTGTGTCAGTTCAAGAATTACTCCAATTCTACAACATTTTTTTAATAATACTTTTGGAAAACTCAGGCAGCTCCGCCACATAACAAATGAGAGAAACCATCTCGCAGTTCAAAAGATATTTTAATTAAAAAAGGCATGCATTTTGTTAGTCCACCCTGAATAGACTATAGAATATTAGTTAAGAAAAATCCTTGTCAGAACGCCGTTCCAAGTTTAATTTTCCCCGTCGACTAATAAGCATTTAATTACTTGCAAGACGTTTCGACAGACATAAAAAGGATTGAACAACCTACAACAGGCACGAAAAGTCTTACTAGAAATGGATAAGGGATCGATTTTGGCATGTACAGGTGATTCTATGGAAAAGCACACAGGAAGTTGGCGCCCAGAAAAACTTCGGCCACATAAATCCTTACAGAAAAAAATTTGTATCTATCCGACTCCTCAAACGACACTTTTCCCACAAATATAGATCACCAAACCAACTGTTACACATCACCAAACCAACCATTTACATTTTACAAAGATTTCCCGACATTTTGAGCAATGTTCTTAAAAGGTATTATGGGTTTTATTAAATTTGGAGACTTCTTCTAACAACGTCAAGCAACACGTGCTACAGTTAGTACAAATTTAGATGACTGCATGGAAATAGAATGATGGAACAAAATCTCGCTGCCCCGCCCCTCATAACGGCCGATGGAAAAAATAGTGGAAATGAAAATAAAAAAACCTTACAACTTCTCAGAAAACTTGGAGGACAGCTGTTTAGCAAATGATTGTGCTGTCTTATGAGACTAACAGCTTGTCATACAAAAAAAAACCAACAAAAAATATACTATCTATCGACTATACTTAGCTGTATGGAACAGGGTCGAATCTTTAATACTTAAACATCTTTCCTTTCCTTCGAACCTGGTATCTGTAAAAGGGTGTACGGTGGATCCGGCACTAAATCAATCAATCAAAAGCTTACTAGATATATTTTATTTTTAATGTTGACGATATTATTTGCCACCTGGAAAGTGTTCTAGGTAAATTTATAAATTTAAATTCAGGCTAGCATGCTTGCTTTAACCTCCGGAAGTCCCGGGTTTGATTCCCGGCGGCTGATGAAAAAATCGCGGCTGGTTAAAGTATAGGATCAATGAGTTAATCAGTATCTGTTAAAGAAAATGATTATGAAATTTCATCATTTTGCAACCTATTTGCATATTGTGATGATTTTGAGCCTAATAATCCTTTGGGGTCCATATATGCCCGCTTACAAGTAAATTTAAATCAAATTTACACTTCGAATGGAAATAAATGTTTACTCCTTTAATAAAACCCGAATTATTTATATAAAGAAAAATTAGACCCTTCACTTATGATTTGAGATAATTTAGGTTTAAATTAAACTTTGGGCTTTACTGAAAGCTTCAATGCTCATTCATTTTGTAGAATTTGTAAAATCTCTAAAATAATAATTCATAATCTAAGTGTAAGACGTAAATATTAAAGCAATGCTGTTCATGTTGTTTACAATTTAGGCGAAGATGTAATGCACGACATTATTGAAGGAGTAGCTCATTATGATATGGTTTTTTTAATTTAAATGGTAGAAGATTTTTTTTTTTAATTTAAATATTTCAAATGAAAGGATCAGATTATTTGACTTTGGAATTTAATTAAATAAACTACCAGAAGTCAAAGAGTTATCGTTGTGTTAGTGAGTTAGTTCCTAGAGAAGATAAACATTGTAGTTTATATTTAAATTTAAGAGAAACTTATCTTAATAATCAAAAATCTCACACAAACACGGTTGAACTATTAAAATACATATGTAATTACAGACTATCATTTGTAAATTTCAAAGCTAAGAAATTTAAATGAAAAAAGCTCGTTCTCGCAAAAATAATTAAACGTCGTGGCAAAATTTTCAAAATGTTGTGTAATGTTGAAATTTAGAAACAACCAAATTACCGTTATTCTAACCTAAATATCTAGAGCATTCTAAACATCTCAAAACCTCGAATTTCGGAAAGCTCTTATATATCAAACCAAATTGTCTCGGACAATTTCGAAATCTCGAGAAATCTCGAAAAATCTTAAACATTTCGAATAATATAATATAACACCAAACAAACCTCAAGTAATCTTGAAAGCATGTAAAAATCACACAAAATCTTGAAAATCCCGGTGTCGGTAATATGACGTCACCTAACGGCAAAATTCGAGTAGAATAATCCCTATTAAGACAATTGCATTGTACACAAAATTAAACTGTATATTTAAAGAAAAAGCAGTAAGATCACCCAAATGTGAAAATCGAGATGCCTGAAACTCTTAATATGAGACGAAAACGACCAACAGACGTTAACCTAAATAATAATTAATTACAACTTGCAGTGCAATTGAAGCGAAGTAGGATAAAAATTTGTTTGCAAAACCTAATTTTCGGGACATGTTTTTCAAAAAATTTAATATATGTCCAATAGCTTTGCGAGGGCTTTAATTTATTTGTAAACAGTTTTGTATTAGATCGTTCCAAATCAAATTGTAAATACTTCAAATTGATAAAGAAATCAATCGATTTATTCCATGCATGATAATTTAGGTAAGAAGCCTTATGACTATGACGAAGTTTTCAGGTTGAAGAGAATAAATGCCGCAACTTTATTTCCAATCGTGGCATACTACAAATCATCAACAGGTGAAATGAGTATACTTTCCTATGCAGTAATATCGGAAGAGCAGACACATGATATAGTAGCTGTATGTGTATTCCAAACTAAATTTATCAATTTTCTCAGAGATAATGAGTCGGAATATCCAGCTCCAAAGAAAATTTATTATTAATTACATTAATTACATATGAGGGGCTTGATTTTTAGAACTACACGATATCCGCTACACTGGTTTGAAAGAAAAAAACATTCGACATCAAAAGATAACGATTTTAGCGTTTAAGACCTGACCAGCAAAACAAGAAACACATTCAATATGCTTCCAATGTCCTTCTATTCAGACATTAAGGCTGAATTGGAGCGGATACACATTGAGGAAAACCAAGTGATATATCCCGAAGGTTATTAGAATGGAATCCGCAAGGCAAGCGGAAAGTGGGAAGGCCAGAAATGGCCTGGAAATAACGGTGTTAGCTGATGCGAAGGAACCTGGCATAACATGTGGAGCGCTGACGACAATAACCCCCAAAAAAGTGTGGTGGTCCAGCCTAGTAAGCTCTATGCTTCTAAACGGGGATAACAGGAAAAAACAAATAAAACTTAGGCACTTATAGGTTGAAACCAACGTTTTGAATCCTATATGTTCTGATCCTTTTCCAAAAATAATTCGATATGCTATAAATATATAGTTCTGGCTCCCTCGATGTGTTTAAAAATTGTAGGATCCCATAAACAAAAATTCTAAGCTTATTCTCCAAAGCCTTCATATTTATTACTAATGTACAATAATTAAATCGCTCATTTTGTGTAATTACACTTAATTAATTCTCGAAACCAGAAAATTTTAAACAATGCGAAACTGAAAATGACTAACATTTTGTTTTATCCTTTTGTGTGTTTCAAATTTGCTGAAATGTAATTAATTTGACCAAAACGGGACGAACGATGTCCCGTTCATAGTAACGCCGGAACACGGGACTTTAAATTCAAAAACTGGTATGTCCTGTCGAAAACGGGACGGTTAGCAAATCTAATATTATCATGTTGAGTTGAGGATGTATTTTTAATATGGGTTATAATTATTTCCTAAGTCTAAGTGTTCACCTAAATGCTTTTTAATTCACGACCACATCCCGATAAAAGGTTTAACTGCTATTTTGACAGTTACTAGTTTTTAAAGTACATCTAATGTTCCATTGGAAGTAATTTTCAAAATGTAAATATTAATTTAAATAATAACCAACAAATGTATGCTCGTTTTTGGTAAGGCAAAGAAAGGGAAATCAATTACAAAGAGCTCAGTATTCTTCGTGCCACTAATATCCTATCATTATAAAGCAAGTTTATCGCTTAGAACGCTTGATTTATTCCGCGACAGGAGTTCCGGGAAAGTCTAACAGCTAAAACAATAAAAATCCTCAATGGTTTGACAACAATTTGATCAATTCAATATTCCGGTAACTGCATCATGAATTTGGTAACCAACAGTAATTTATAATAATTGCAAATTATAAATGGTATTTGGCTGTTTGTTAACGCCACAAAAAAAATGTCCGGGTGTCGCCAAATGGTGCTTGTAATGCTGAGAAAATGTAAATGTAATGCTGATTTCTAGATTTTTAAAATTCTGATTGAAAAAATTTGAAAAATAATTCAAAATAGAGGTGCCTACTTTTAAAAAACTTAAAGCATCTATTGAAAAATGTAGAAACTTCAATAAAATAAATTAAAATTAAAGACATTTAGCGATTCTCCTATCTCTTATCCCCTTAAATTTTCCAACTTAATAGTTTACATTTTGGTTTTGTTAACAAATATTCTCACGGATTCAGAATTTAAGGCTGAATATAGTTTTTCAGTTTGTTAACAACTATTTTCACAAATTCAGCATTTAGAGCTGAATATATATATTGTTTTGGTTAAGAGCTCTAATTCGAGTGTTGACAAATGAGTTTTAATGCGGACGGTACACCCGTGTCAACGGAGACTCCAGATGATCGCCAACAAGGAGCAACGGTGACATTGACCACACAACAATTACAAGAATATGTGGACGAACAAATGCGGTTAAGGCAAGCGTCCAGGACGGGTCAGAACGGTACGGGAACCGCTAGCTCCAGCCAAAATGGTGCTACTACTCCAAACATAAATCTGCATACACACAACATCGCGGCAATGGCTTTCAAGGCCCCGCAGCCGTTGTATAATCAAAACCCGATAGTGTGGTTCAATATACTCGAAGAGTCCTTCCAATTGGCCAACCTGAGACCAGAACAGACAAATTATGCCTATGCTCTAGCCGCATTAGACACACGGCATCACGACGCGTTCGCCGATCTGATATTAAGAGACAAAGGCACTGTGCCGTATATCACTTTCAAAGAAGAAGTGACTTGGGTATTAGGCGAATCGGAAAGATCTAAATTAAATAATATACTACATGGATTAACTCTAGGGGATCAAAGACCATCGCAACTACTGAACAAATTCAGGCTGAACGCAGGACGGGCATTTGACGAAAACGCACTGCGACAATGGTGGTTGAAGAGATTGCCTGCGCAAGTACAAATGATCCTAACGACTTTTGAGAACGACGTGCCAATGGTTATGTTGGCTGCTCGTGCGGATAACATAATGAAGACAATGACACAGTCCAATATCCACGCAGTAGCCAGCGTGGCATCGGCATCTAACACAACAAAGACGTCCAAAGGCAACGAATCCATACCAGACAAATCAGGAATGGAAGAACAACAAGAAAGATTGACGGGCATGATTGCAGAGCTGTGCGTAGCATTCAGAAAATCACGCTCCCGATCAAGTTCACAATTACCAGCCACCTACAACAGAAATCGCTCACGGTCGTCGTCAAGAGCAAAAATCAACCCAAAGTACGAACAATGTTACTACCGTTTTAAATTTGGCACGAAAGCTCGGAAATGCGTGGCGGGATGCAAATTTTACAATAAGCGTAATATTGAAGACAAAACGGATTTTTAGATAACCATCAAAGAACCACGGCTGCCATTGATGGGTATACTACTAGCCGTTTACTCATTTTTGATGCTGGATCAAAATTTAATTTTTTAATCGACACGGAAGCCGACGTGTCAGTCATTCCAGTGGAGTTTGCACCAACAGCAGTGACATGCAGATTGTTCGCAGCGAATGGCTCGCCGGTGCAAGCTTTCGACACAAAAAAATTAAAATTGTATATCGGACTGCGATGAGAATTTAGATGGGAATTCGTGGTAGCAGACGTGTCAATCCCTATGATAGGTGCGGTTTTTTTAAACCATTCAGGTCTATTAGTTGATATACAAGGACAGAGGATTACAGATCCGGTAACCTCCTTGTTCGTAAAAGGTACAATTTCGAATGAACCAGATCCGGCCTTATCACATCTCGACAAGTCACTACTGCATCCCCAAATTCAAAATTTACTGGCAAAATTCTCTGAAATTACAAATAAGGGCCTCAGTTCGAAAATTATTAAACACACCGTCACCCACCGCTTGGAAACAAGCGGACAACTGGTATCATGTAAAACACGTCGTTTAGCACCCGATAAACTACGCATAGCTCAGGGAATTTGTAGGCCCAGTAGTAGCGCCTGGTCCAGTCCGTTGCATTTGATAATGAAGAAAAACGGACCCTGGAGACCTTGCGGTGATTACAGAGTATTAAATAACAGAACAATTCCAGACAGATATCCAATTCCACACCTTCAGGACTTTTCGTTTCAGCTGGAAGGCTGCATCATTTTTTCGACCTTAGACCTTGTCCAGGCGTACCACCAAATTCCCATTGAACCGACGGACATACCTAAAACAGCAATCACTACTCCTTTCGGACTTTTCGAGTTTAATAAAATGACATTTGGACTACGGAAAGCAGCACAGACATTTCAACGACTAATGCACTCAGTACTTGTAGGACTATAATTTTGTTTTGTTATCTGGATGACGTGTTGATTTCCTCAAAATCAATGGACGAACATTTAGAACACCTCAAAATTATTTTTCAAAAATTTTCAGAACACGGACTTATAATTAACGCGGACCAATGCGTATTCGCAAAGACGGAAATTCTATTTTTAGGGCATAGAATTCAAGACCGCATCCAAATTATCAAAAATTTCAAACGCCCGGAAACAATTGACGGCATCAAAAGATTTTTAGGCACAATCAATTTTTACAGAAGATTTATTCCTCACGCGGCAACTGATCAGATGGTCCTCAACGATCTTCTGAAAGGCTACAAAAAAAACTCTAGAACAAAAATTGATTGGACAGAGGAATCCAGACTGGCTTTCGAAACCTGCAAACAAAAACTTTGCGATGCTACTTTGCTAGTACATTCTTCGTCATCCGCACAGTTCGCCATTATGGTTGATGACTCCGATGCTGCACTTGGGGCTGTGGTCCAGCAGTATGTCTCCGGCGTCTGGCAACCACTCAGTTTCATCTCGGTACGTCTCAACGAAACGCAACAACGGTATAGTGCCTATGACAGAGAGCTGCTTGCAGCTTATTCTGGCTTGGCTTTAAACACTTCAAATACTTGTTGGAGGGTCGTGAGTTCACCTTGTTCACCGATCATAAACCCTTGATCTACGCATTCCAACAAAACCCGGAAAAAGTATCTCCGCGCTAATTCAGGCATCTAGACTTCATCGGTCAATTCACTACCGATATTTAACACATCTCCGGCATAAATCATGTCGTCGCAGATACCCTCTCGCGCATTAATCAAATTTCGATCCATGAAAGTATTGATTATGCAAAAATAGCAGATGCCCAAACCAATGATGATGAACTATGAGAACTTCTAGGTAACAACCTAAATACAAATCTTCAATTGGTGCAAATTCCCATAGCGTTCAACACAAACAAAACTATATGTTGTGACGCATCAACTGGTATACCAAGACCGTTTATTCCAACAACATTTCGCAAATCTGTTTTTGAATCTTACCACAATTTGTCACACCCAGGTGTTAAAGCCTCCGTCAAATTTTTGACTAAAAATGTCATTTGGCGTTCTATTGGTAAAGATTCAAGAATTATGGCTCAAAATTGTATACCATGTCAAAAAACCAAGATTTTAAGGCACACAAAATCACCTCTCGGCACTTTTAAAGCGTGGTATTGCGTGACGTTAATTGATCGATTTTCGCGATGGGCTGAGGCAGTTCCAGTGCCAGATATAACTCGTCGCATTTGCAGTGTTATCAACGTGGATAGCTAGATTCGGCGTACCAGAGTTTATTTTTACGGACCATAGGGAGCACAATTCGAATCACAACTATTTTTCAGAATTAGCTAAATTACTGGGTTTCCAACACCGACGCACTACGAGTTACAACCCGAAAAGCAACGGCATGATCAAAAGATGGTATCGCACCATCAAAGCGGCCATCATGAGTCATAACCGACCAGACTGGGACAACATGTTACCATTGATTATGCTCGGGCTGCGGACGTCATTCAGCGAGGAACTCAACGTCACACCAGCTGAACTCGTATATGGGGAAGATCACTACGTGTACCGGGACAATTCATAAACCAAACTCTCGATAACAAAATTACGCAGAATGATTTCGTTAAGAATCTAAAAAAACATTTCGACGAAATTCGACCAATACCAGCTTCAAAGATCTTAGTTCCACCACACAATATGTGTTTTTGAGAACAAATGCAATCAGAAAGGCGTTGGAACCCCCGTACACAGGTCCTTTTAAAGTAATCAAAAGAGCGCGAAAACATTCAACATAGAAATTAAAGGCAAAAGGGTTAAAGTCTCGATTGACCGAGTAAAACCCTGCCATTCACAAAGTTTCGATGATACTTCAACAGACATTCAGGAACCCGGACGTGGAATTGACACAACAGACGACAGCAAAACTTGCTGAACTAAAAAAGTCTCTTTTGATATCGACACTAAAATTCCTCCTTTAGGACAAACAACAATTACTATAGGACGGGAAGAATCATTAAGACGCCAGTCAGATTTAATTAAATTAATACATAATACCATCACAGTTCAAAGGAACATTACAACACGGACAAACACATTGGTATACACAGAGTATGACACACATAACCTCGACAGGTATCACTTACACATGACACATCACGTGAATTGTTGGCAAAATTCACTGGAAAGGGAGTATTGTGGCGAATTTACCATCACGCATGTAAGTTATGTAGTAGGTTGACCAAATGAACACAAAAGTAGTAGATTTGGTCTAACTTATTATTGGCGAATTATCAGTAAGCTCAATAAAAATTGTGGAGACGCGAATTATTTTTTTCCTTAAACACAGTGCACACGAAAAGACAAAATTGCATTATATAAAATAAAACATTTGTCTGGGCAGAAAAAATATAGTTAGTTACAAGAGATAAATTGTACCGTACGGAAGTCAAAAAATATATATCTGGCGAAGTAAACCACTACAACGTGAGGACACAACCGGGTACCCCCAAATCGTCCAAATCAATAGAGCGACTTCACAACGGGTATACTAAATAAAAAATCCATGGCCAATAATTTAGGACATAATTATAATCGTATATAAAAAATATATATTTATCAAATAAAAAGAAATAAAAGTAATTAAACAAAAACTGCAACTCTTTAAATACAAGCTTCCCCACGAACGTACGTGAAACAGTGTCCACGGGAAGTAGTAGCGGAAACCGTGGAATAAAGGAAAGTACCAAGAAGGTTCGCGATGGCGAATCTCGGGTGTGCTATTTCATCCTACCCGGGCCACGAACCAGATATCAAGTGCTAGTGTATGCGTGGCTGACTCCTGGGGCCTAGTGTACGTCTCTAAAATACCTAAACCGAGATTATGTATTAGGGGTTGGGTGCAATGAAGCCATGTCCTTTTTGAAAATATCTACTGCCATTCCGATGATTGTTCGGAAATGGTTGAAGGCGATTTTCATAAACACCAATTATCTCTACAGTTTCCGTTTTGGTGCGAGAAGTTTAAACTACAAAAAAAATCCAAATAATACTTATCTGGAGGATCCAAAGTCGGTTAAAGTTAACACATTTAAATAATCAACTTAATTTTGCTATTCGCTTCACTTCTGATTTAGGGACTTTATTTCGCCTTTTTATATTGTGTTTCTTCGATTCACTTCTAAATGCAAGTAACTTTATTTCCTCAGTTCTATTTAGGTTAGGAACAGATATGTACCAATTTTGAAGTAAAATAAAAATTTAGTTGAATATTTAATGTTTTTCATCGAAATATGCTCATTTTCAAATCTCGAGTAATCGGTTAATTTAAAGAAAAAGAAAATTTTAATTTTGGCGGGGCCTTGAATTGCGCTATCTGCAAGTACCCTATCGCCGTCATTGGCTGAAAAATTTACCTTTTCAACCTTCAACTAGAGTTTATCTTAATATGCCATACTTGACGATAGAATGTCTTCAAAATGTATTTCAATAGAGAATGTGGTTTTGGTTTAAGGACAGAAAGAGATTATGAAACTTCTACAAATTTAGAAATGGCAAAACAATTAAAATTCGAAATTCATTACTAAGTTTCTAAGTAAACTCTTACTGGGTCCCGTAATTTAGCCTTGTTCAAAATTAATAAAAAATATGTTACCAATCTAACTGTTATTTTAATTAAAAACAGATGCTTTTCATAAACTGCTTTTAACTGGACCAAAACATTTAATTTATAGCTGCAAAGCAAAATTTCAAGCTATCATTCTAAACGTTGCAGTTATTAAAATTAGTAGAAGGATCCAGTGTTGAAAGCTCAAAAAATGTGAAAGTTTAAATTTTTTCAATGGCCACAATACCACACATTTAATTTGATATGGGTTACTCATAAAAATCCTAATTGCAAACCATTTTATATATTTCAACACCAACGATCTAAACCGGTTTAAAGTCATCACCCAAAGAATTAAATTTTTACAAGCAAACTATTTTTGCAATGTATACAAAAATTCTATTGAACCTACATTACAATCCATCAAAGTAAATTAACATCACGTGTATCTAGCAAATTTATTGTCTGACGCTAGATTTTTTGTATTATTATATTTACTATAATTCATGTATTTCGAGAAATGCATCAATATTTCTAAATATATTTGGAAACTAAATTTCTAGACAACCCAAATAATAAACTATATTCATTGCATGACAAAATTCATTCACAATTACAAAAAAAAAAAAAAATTTTGTATAACCATATTGTCTGTCATATACATAACTCAAACCCCAAATTAAACAGAAAAGCTTATGTAACTGTTCTTCAAACAAAATAAATGTTAAAAATCACTTCACAAAACAAAAAATCTATAAATATAAATGTAACGGCATAGACAATGTTAAGGTACTCGGTATGTATGTATATAGAGGTAAATGATATATCACCTTTAAGGAATAAGATATAATTCATTCTATCTCGTATATACATATATCTATGTAATAAATTCACAAAGATTGATTTTTGTGAAACGGAAGAGAATTTATTATGTATACACAGATAAAGCTCTTATTTATATATGAAATCGAGAGCAATCAATAGTAATCTCATTTTTCAAAAAAAAGTAAATTTATAAATTTTAAAGTAGATTTAAATTAATTTTTGACTACCAGCCAAAAAATAAAACGCTTCGGCGAACGAAGAGATATTCGCTATAGATAAAAGCTGTTAAACTGTTTTATACATGATATATAAAAAATAAAAAACACTTACTTTTATAATTTTCTTGGTAAATTATTTTTATATATATAACATAAAAGCACCTCGTGAGCAACAAATAATTTTTTATTTTTTTTTTTTATTTTCCACTATATAATAATATAATTTTCACTTTAAACTAAAAACACCAAAACTAAATAATTATTTATTTTTTTTTTTTTTTTGCACAATAATTATATAAATAAATATATACAGACACGTTTTTCCACTTTTCACACTCGAACTATATGTATAAACTTATTTGAGAGGAGCTTTTTTGACACTTTGAAAATGTAAAACCGAAAACTACCACTTTAAACTGGACACTAGATTTTTTTTACAGCTATTTTCTAATTTTATTTTTATTTTTTTTTATATAACACAACACATAAAAATTTTATTTTTTTTATACAATATATTTTTTAATTTATTTAAATAATAAACCGAGGCACTTTCATACACAAAAAACCAAAACAAAAAACTTTTTTGGAAAAGCTTGGAATTTTTTTTATTTTTTTTATTATATACTTTAATCCTATTTAGTTTAAAAAATGACAAATAAAAATGAATAATAAAAATCAATAAAATTATCAAAATTAAATAAATAAATAAACGAGATAGTTAGATAAGATAAAAATTAAATATAAAGTGGTGTGAAACAACAGGTTAAACGGTAGATTTAGTAAAAATTATTAAAAATTAAAAACTGGTTTTCCAAAAAAAAAAAAACAAAAAATCTAAACCCTAAATATTAATTAGTATCAATTAAAAATATTTATTCCACTGTGAGTTTATAAAACCTAAAAACACTTTATAGCGCGCGACTTAAAATTATTTTTGATTAAATATTTAATTAATCGTATTAAATAAAAACAAAAAAGAAACGCGATCGCTTTTTTCAAAATTAACCAAAAAGGAAAACAGTTAAATTATTTTATTTCAACACAAAAAAAAAACAAACACGTACAGAGAATATATAAATAAAACCTAATTCAGCGGCTTTTGCCACAATACTAAATATTCCAACAAAAACAGATTTCATATTTTGGGCTGAACACCGGAACGAATCACGAATCAAAACAGTAGTCGCTGTATACAGAGAAATTTAATGACATCATCATACATTCGCAGAGATGGATTTTTTTGTTTCGGCTCCCTGAGAACCAAAACATCATCATATAATCATCATGATAATAACAATCATAATAATAATAATAATAGAGAAGAGAGTAAATAAAACGGGAAAAGTATTCCAAACCAAAAAAAAAACGTAAAGTTGTATTAAATGGAGGCGCCAGTAGGGTGGAAGAACCAAAAATAATGCGCACACTCCGCATTTTATTACAGCAATACACATTACACACAAGACATTGTAGATATTGTACGTATGTATATTGGTTGTGCTGACTATGTTGGGGAAATTCCGGAAAATTCAGACAAAACACAAACACACATAAACGATTTTCCTAGAAATATTAAAATTAGTATTGAATATTTTTTTTTGTTTTTTGTTCTCGTGTTCTGTAAGATGTTCCATCCACTTTAAGCTTTCACATGCGTTCAAAGAAAAAGCAGGAAAAAAATGTTCTCTATTTTGTGATTACTTCTCTAGCTTTGCCTCTTTTTCTCTACACTTCTCATTAAGTAAAAGTAATTTAGATTAATTTATACAAATGTAAAAGACGATTATTTTATTTATTTTCATATTAGTAGGATACATAAGTACACTTATGATACGTATGCCAGGAATATGCAACACATGGTTTTTTTTCGAAAACATATTTAAAAACATAAAAAATAAAAATCACGCGATCCAAATCAACAGTCTTAGGAGATGAACATAGGTAATTTAAATTTAAAAAATTGGTTTTCTTATCGGTTTTACTTTTAGTTAGTTTTCTCGTCTCAAAAACAAGTGGCATGATTAAAGTTTGTAGTTTTTTTTTTAGTTTCGTTGAAACATTTTTTTTTTTATTGTAGTTTGTATGTTTAAAAGAAAATCGATAAAATATTTTATGATGGAAAATTGGTATTAAATGAAAATTTATTGACACTTACCTTTTGCAATTTTTATTTTTTATTGTTTTGGTGTGCGGTTACAGTTCAAAGGTTGATTTTTTGTATTTTGTACATAAACCAACTTGAGGTAATCCCATATGGCTACATTCCAGGAAAGTTTTATTTGGATATTGTACACTATGCCAAATTTTTATAGCTAACGTAACAATCTAATTTGTTGTTTAGAGTTCTGAAAATATTATTCGGAAAAAATTGTTGCATTTTCCGCAAAAAACATTTTTTAATAGATTTATGTAGATAATCTTAATATTAACAATAACCCGAACCCCAAGACGATGATAGCATTACATGGGAAAGCATTGGAGCATTGGAAACATTTGTAAACAGTTATTTTCTTAAATCTAGACATACAGAATTTTTTTATTTTTATTTTTTTCATTTTTCTGCTATCAGGTACCGTAAGAAAATAACTGTTGAACCAATCTTTCAATGCTTCCATTTATCTACCATGTAAATAACTAAATGTATACCGCCAAATTTCAAATTTGTTCATCAACTATTACCAAATTAACTGGAAGGCGATTCCTACTGCATTTTGGGTGATTTTCTTAAGCATGGTTTTTAGCCTTAATTTAGGCAATCAAATCATTATTATTGCGTGCCTATCACTGAAAATGTAATAAAAAAAATTCTTTTGTTATAATTTGTACAAAATTATTTTATGATCGTTGTTTGAATGTATACAGTTGACCTCCAATTTACAAAACAATTTCGGTCAACAGATCCCATCGTTTAGTAAAATAGTCTTAAATTGAAACCAACATTTCGTGACTATTGTATAATTCGGTCTAAGGGTTCATAAATGTATGAAAGTTATTGATCATTTAATTGTAAAAACCCAAATTGTGATTTGATCGCACATAGCGAACTTAACGTAATATGTGGGTTCACCGTACATATTTGAGATATTATATATGTAAGTATGTAGGTAACTTTTTTTTTTTGCTTAAATATACATCCATTTGCATTCAAATCAATTTATCAATATTATTATTATTAAGCCTATATTTATACGAGTACATATATACATATATCTTTACAAATATTTTGATAATATAATTATGGTATATAAAAATGTCTAAGTTATCCATCCACAATATTGCATCGTCAGTCATCTGATGAATTTCCTCCAATCCGTCTTTAAATCTTCTAAATATGCATTCTTGATAAATGTGAACAATATTTTGTATAGGATGTACACAATCACAGGCAGCTGAAATTTCATGATTGTAACGATTTAATTCAGAATTTGTCACCCCGTGATTTGTTCTAAATCTATTGACTAAGGTCCAACGATATCTTAAATTTGTAAATTCAGGGACAACTAATGTTTTATCTTCAATTAGATGCTTGTTGACAAACTCTGATTCATTGAAAAGTGCCTTCCAATTGTTATCGATGTCATAGTTGGTTAAGTCTCCCAACTCAGCAATGTTTGTCCAAAAAGGTTTTATAGAATCATACGGCTTTCTATTCTTCCATCGATGTCGAAATGAATAGGAAGGTTTAAATTTCTTGTAATTTTTAAATGTCTTTTGTATAATGATAACTGTCTTCTAAGGTGAGGTGGTTCAATATTGGACAATATCGACAGCCATGGTAATGGTGTTGTTTTAATTGTACCCGAATTAATTCGCATGCAACTATTGAATTTAGTATCTACATGATTTGTATGGGCACCATGTTCCCAGACAGGTAAACAATATTCAGCCGTTGAATACACCAGTGAAATGGCTGATATACGTAATGTTTTAGCATTCGCACCCCATCGAGTTCCAGATAGTTTTTGGATAATCTTCACTCTTGATTTAATCTTTTGTCCAAGTTTTAAATAATGAATTGTAAAAGTTGAAGCTCGATCAACAGTAACTCCCAAATACATCGGATTCAGATTAAATTTGATTAAAATTCCATCCATGTAAACATTTAAACGAGTATTCGAATGTGGATTTGATAAATGAAAAAATGCAACTTCGGTTTTGCTGGGATTCGCCTTCAGTCGCCAATTCTTGTAATAATCATTTAGTAAATCCTTATCCAATGTCAAAGTATGCTCTGCATCAACCACCGCTCTGTCATTGTATGGAAATTGGTAAGCTACTTTCTAGATTTTGTTTCTGGCAAATCAGATGTATATACATACATTGAACAAAACAGGAGCAAGAACTGAACCTTGAGGCAATCCATTATTCACACATCGAGTTCTACTTATCTGATTTCCCAAATGTACAACAAATTTTCGATTTGATAACAAAGCAGAAATCATGTTTAAAGTTTTTGAACATTTTAAAATCTTACTTAATTTCAACATCAATCCTTTCTTCCAAATCGTATCATATGCTGCACTTAGATCCACGAAATCAACAGCTGTTTGTAATTTATCTTGGAATCCTGCTTCAATATGTGTTACCAAAGACAAAACTTGATCACAACAATTTCTTCCTGGACGAAAACCGGCTTGATAATTTGGAATATTTTCATCAAGTGTTTGAAAAATTTTGTTATAAATAATTTTTTCGAAAATTTTATAACCAATGCACAACAAAGGTTTCGGTCTATAATTTTCAGGTAGATGTTTCTCCTGTCCAGGATTAAAAAATGGCCCGAACTTTCGATAAATTCCAAATAGGAGGAATTTTGCCACGATTATAACAATCAGAATAAAATTTCGCTAACCAATTACGGGCGTTTTTTGATAAATTAATAAAAAATTCGGGAAATCCACTCCTCTTGATTTTAGATATACGAGTATATTAGTAAACTATTAATTTCATCAAAAGATACTGACGAAGCCAATGGAGAATCCGTAATTAATTTCTTTGATTTTCTCCATTTATTTTTAACGTTTCGAATTTTACTTTTGGGTATACGACATTTTGAACTTTTGACTAATCTTGACGCAACATCCTTTGGATGTACTGTTGTAATGTTAACACCATTCTTATTTCTAGAATCACCATTTTTCTTTAGTAAATCCCTTGCTTTTCTGCTTGAACGTGAAAAATCCATTGTTTCAACTAAATTTATCTATTTCGCAGTACGTTCCTGATTTAATTCATTAATTAATTCATCTGCAATTTCTTTAGATTCGTTCTCTTGATACAACAACCATAATCTTTTACATTTATCGAACCAATTTGGAATGTATATTCTTCGAAACGCTCTTGGAATAAATCGTTTAGCCGTAGATATTAGGAGTCCCACAAATCTATTATAATTTTCAACAACCGGAGGAATCCATCTGATATTCGAATCTATCGCTTTGGCAAATTCTGTCCAATTATCTTTTTTAAAGTTCTATCTCGGTTTCGACAGTGATTTTATTATTGGAATTTTTATTCCGACTTCTAGAAAAACACATCGATGTTGACTTCTAGGAAATTTATTACTTACAACGAATCGTCTGTTGAAACAAAACATAGGTCCGGATTATATCCTCTGTTCCATTTACCAGAATGAAATGTTGATTTATCTTTAGCATCAAATAATAAGTGTAAACGGTTTCTATTTGCCCAATCAAGTATAAATTCTCCATTCAAATCATCTTGGTTGTAACCTCACAGGCAATGATGACTATTGAAATCGCCCATATAAACTGCGGGATGACTAAATACTGGTAATGGTGTTGACCAAGAAGAGCCAGGAGGTTTATAAACATTTAAAATTTTCACGTCGTTTAATTTGATAACCAGAATTTCAATATTATTGATGTTTGATTTAATTAAAACGAAACAATCGTCACATAAATCACTTCTTATAAATGTCGCAATTCCTTAATGTTCATGATGAATAGAATCAATGTGCGAAAATTCATTTATTAATCCGCAATTCAAAAGTTGAAGATCATCCTTACATATGGGTTTCCTGCAGAAGCAAAACATCACATTTATTGGTGTGAAGAAATCTTGACAAATATTCAACTTTCGCCTTCGTTAATCCTTCAACATTTAATTGACATATTTTAATAACAGCGCCGACTGTACGACATTGTGGTTGATAATCTTCTTCAACTTCTTAATTATCAATAATTGTTTCACCGGGAAGTTTAGAATTGAACAGGTTCGGCATATAATTTTCTAAAACATATTTCGTTATCCATAACAGATATCGGTTGACCTTCCAGGTTATTAGAACCACATAGGCATTTAAAAAAAAATATTTAATTTAAAAGTCTACACAAATCAAAAAAAATTACGGAGGAAAATAAATGTTCAACCATTTTTTTTTTGACAGTTGGCCTACTGTTCAATGCAAATTTTTCTGACATTTTCACATGTAGTGTAGCTACGGAGTTATATAACTTCTTAATTCTCGGAAGTTACTATTACTTCAACATTTTCCTTCAATAAACGTAGCTTCATCAAACTGGGATTCTGGGACTATGGTCAAATAATGATACGACTAGGACATATCATAGCGGTTAGAAATATTTTCAGAATTTTAATTTAATTTTAAAAAATTTTAGTTTGGTTTAGAATAATAGTTAGTAATATTTAATTTGGCAGATTTGTTGGCACTGTCTACTTTGGGACAGTTACTTGTTGCATTTCTCAGTTTTCTGCGATGATTGAGAGCGGGGCTTGGAATGATCTTGCCTTCTTTTTGCATGGTTGGCGAGTAATTGACCGTTTTGCTGCTGCCAATTCAAGCCAATTCGGCAATTTTGCATTGTCTTGGGGCGGTTCCTTTCAACAGTCGTGTATTGCGTACTATGTGTATACGCTAAAAAATCTCAAAAAAGTCCTGTTTTCGCCCCATGACTGCTGCTGTGATTCAATAGGCTCAAAATTATAGACATGCAAACGAAGTTGGAAAGAAACATGTTGCTTGGACTGGGAGGTATGTCGGGTACACTACTAAAAGAAAAAAGGAAAAGAAAGAAAGAGAGGAAGGAAGAAGAAAAGTAGTGAAAGGAAGAAAAATATTGAAGATAAGAGAATAAAAGTAAAAAAATAATAATAATTATTATTTTAATTTAAATATGGTGGTTTACATTAGTTATGTTATGAGATACAACGCACAAATGATTGCACAATTGAAATGGCAAAACATGAAAAACGGTGAGTTTCGGCAAAGGCGATGGTGGCGGAAAGGGATCTTGATTTGCAACGCAGGGGAATGGTAATACTTAGCAAAGACCAGTGTGAAGTTTTCCACAGAATTCAGAAGTGTAGTTACACAAATTAACAGATTTCAAAAATGTAGTTACACAATTTGGCAAATAGTGTAGTTTTACACAAAAAAAATGTAGCAGAGTAAGTTTATATTTATTTTCATGCACGAAAAAATTAAACCGAGAATGAAATAAAATAAAATAAAAATTAAATTTGACTTAGTAAAATAAATAAATTAAAACTAATCGTGTAGTGATCACATTAGATGTCTAAGTAAATCTGACACTAGAGATGTCTTCATACCCTAATAACTTATACGTGATGTAGTGTATTTCATTTACAGGTTTTACACACCAAATTGAGCCTTGTAGACTTCACATTGAACATTTTGCAATTCTTCTAACTGAACTTGTGAACTGTACAAATTGAACTTTTAACAAATCAAATTCAATCTCTAGCAAATTATACAGGATTTACACATCAAATTGAACATTTTACACTTGAAATTATGACTTCTTCACTTCAAATTGATTATTTTACACTTCAAGTTGGCCTTTTTACATTTCAAATTGAACCTTTTTACACTTCAAACATTTTATAATTCAAATTCAAGCTTTAGCAAATTAGTTAGATTTTGCACTACAAATTGAAACTTTTACAATTCAAATTGAACTTTTGCACTTCAAATTGAACACGTTAAACTTAGATTGAAATTTGTATACTTCAAATTGAACATTTTACACTTCAAATCGACATTTTTGCACTTCAAATTAAACCTTTTATACTTCAAATTGAAATTTTTCACTTCAAATTGAAATTTTCACACTTCGGATTAAACCTTTTACACTTCAAATTAAACTTTTTATACACGAATCGATACTTTTACACTACAAACTGAACTTCTTTCGTTTCGAATTGAATTTTTACATTTCTAATTGAACCATTAGCAAGTCGTACAGGTTTTGCACTTTAAATTGAACCTTTTACACTAGAAATTGAAACTTTTTACACTTCAAATTGACCGTTTATATTTCAAATTAAATTTTTTACAATTCAAATTCAACCCTTAGCAAATTATTCAGGTTTTACACTTCAAATTGAACCTTTTACACTTCAAATTGAACCTTTTACACTTCAAATTAAACTATTTACATTTCAAATTGAACCTTTTACATTACAAATTCAACTTTTTACAATTCCAATTCAAACTCTAGCAAATTATATCACGCATACAGGTTTTACACTCCAAATTGAATGTTTCACACTTGAAATTATAACTTTTACACTTCAAATTGAAAGGTTGACACTGCAAATTGAACTTTTGCACTTCAAATTGACCACTTTACACTTAAATCGAATTTTGAATACTTCAAATTGAACCTTTTACACTTCAAATCGACATTTTTGCACTTCAAATTAAACCTTTTATACTGAAAATTTAAGTTTTTCACTTCAAATTGGAATTTTCACATTTCGAATTGAACCTTTTACAGTTCAAATTAAACTTTTAATACAACAATCGAAACTTTTACACTTCAAACTAAACTTCTTTCATTTCGAATTGAATTTTTACATTTCAAATTGAACTTCCTATAATACAAATTGAACCTTTAGCAAGTCATACAATTTTTGCACTTCAAATTTAACATTTAACACTAGAAATTGGACTTTTTACGTCAAATTGAACCTTTTATATTTCAAATTAAATTTTTTACAATTTAAATTCAACCTTTAGCAAATTATACAGGTTTTACACTTCCAACTGAACCTTTTACACTTCAAATTGAAGCTATTACACTTAAAATTTAACCTTTTACACTTCAAATTGAACCTCTTACACTTCAAATTGAACTATTTCCATTTCAAATAGATCCTTTTATATTACAAATTCAACTTTTCACAATTCTAATCCAAACTAGCTAATTATATTACACATATAGGTTTTACACTCCAAATTGAACGTTTTACACTTCAAATTAAAACTTTTAAAACTTAAATTAAACGTTTGACACATCAAATTGACCTTTTTACAATTCAAATTGAACTTCTTACACTTCAAATTGAACCTTTTACATTCCAAATTAAACCTTTTATAATTCAAATTCTAGCTTTAGGAAATTGTATAGGTTTCACACTACAAATTGAGCCGTTTACACTTCAAATTGAACTTTTGCACTTCAAAATCAACATTTTACACGTAAAATTGAACATTTTTAACTTAAATTGAAACTTTTACACTTCAAATTGATCTTTTTACACTTCAAATTGAACTTTTGAACATCAAAATGAACACTTTCCACTTCAGACTAAACATTTTTTACATAAATTAAAACTTTTACACTTCAAATCGACATTTTTGCACTTCAAATAAATCCCTTTACACATCAAATTGAAGCTTTACACTTCAAAGTGGACTTTTTACACTTCATACTATACCTTTTACACTTCAAATTGAACTTTTTATAACTCCAGTTGAACCTTTCACACTTCAAACTGAACTTTTTCGTTTCAAATTGAACCTTTTGCATTTCAAATTGAACTTCCTACAATTCAAATTGAACCTTTATCAAATCATAAAGGTTTTGCAATTATTCTATTACATTTCAAGTTGATTTTTATAATTCAAATTAAACTTCTAGCAAATTATACAGGTATTACACTTTAAATTGAAGCTTTTACGCTTGAATTAAAACTTTTACGCTTCAATTTGAACATTTTAACGTCCATTTGGACTTTTTACAATTCAAATTGAACCATTTACACTTCAAATTGAACCTATTACACTAAAAATTGAAACTTTTACACTTCAAATTGAACTTTTGCTTTTCAAAATAAACATTTTACACTTCAAATTGAATATTTTACACTTAAATCAATACTCTCACTCTTCAAATGGAAACTTTTACACATTAAATCGACCTTTTTGAACTTTAAATTAAAACTTTAACACTTCAAATTGAATGTTTGACAAATGTAATTAAAACTTTCACACTTCAAATTGGAACATTTTACACTACAAATTGACCTTTATACATTTCAAATTATTTCTTTTACACTTCAAATTGAACTTCTTATACTTCAAATTGAACCTTTTACATTTCAAATTGAACTTTTTATAATTGAAATTCAAGCTTTAGCAAATTATATAGGTTTCACACTATAGATTGAACCTTTTACACTTTAAATTGGACTTTTTCACTTTAAAATGAACATTTTACACTTAAATTGAAACTTTTATCCTTGAAGTTAAACCTTATACACTTTAAATCGACCTTTTGCACTTCAAATTAAACGATTTATACTTCAAATTTGAAGTTTTGCATTTCAAATTAAGCTTTACATTTGAAATTGAACCTTCTACACTTCAAATTGAACTTTTTTTACACCAATCAAACCTTCTACAATTCAAACTTTTCTTCTTTTGTAATAAACTGAGTTTTTGCACTTATAATTGAAATTACTTTAATTCAAATTGAACATTTAGCAAGCCATACAGGTTTTGCACTTCAAACTGAACCTTTCACACTAGAAATTGAACTTTTTACACTTCAAATTGAACCTTTCACATTTCAAATAAAATTTTTTGGAATTCAAATTAAACCTTTAGAAAATTATACAGGTTTTACACATCAAATTGAACCTCCTTCACTTTAAATTGAAGCTGTTTCACTTTAAATTAAACATTTTACACTTCAAATAGAACCTTTTACACTTCAAATTGATCTTTTTGCATTTCAAATTTAACCTTTTACATCACAAATTGAACTTCTTACTCTTAGGTTTCACACGAAAAATTGAACCTTTAACACTTCAAATTGAACTTTTGCACTTCAAAATGAACATTTCACACTTCAAATTGAACATTTATAACTCAAATTGAAACTTTTACACTTCAAATTGAGCTTTTCACACTTCGATTTGGACTTTTTCACGTCAAAATGAACATTTTCCACTTTAAATTGAACATTTTACACTTACATTGAACCTTTTGCACTTCAAATCGATATATTTGCACTTCAAAATAAACCTTTTACACTTCAAATTGAAGTTTTGCACTTCAAATTGGACTTTTTATACTTCAAATTGTACCGTTTACCCTAATTGAAATTTTTATAACTCTAGTTGAACCTTCTACACTTCAAACTGAATGTTTTTTGTTTCAAATTGAACCTATTGCATTTCAAATTGAACTTCCTAAAATTCAAATTGAACCTTTAGCAAATCATAACCTTTTAAATTCCTAATTGAACCTTTAGCAAATTGTATGTATGGCTAATTTGGACAGAACTTACCTATTTCTTAACGGGTTTTATTGAAATTTGACATCCGCAATGCAAATGGGATTCTAAAATAATTTATTTATAATGTTCTGGAATATGGCCAATTAGGATGGAACTTGGCAATTCCTTAACTAATTATGCTGAAACTCGATATGTGCATTGAAAATGGGATTAAGTATACCCTATCACCGCTATTGGCTGAAAAATTTACCTTTTCAACCTTGAAGTAGAGTTTATCTTATTCTGCCTTACTTAACGATAGAATGTTTTCAAAATGTATTTCAATGGAGTATGTGGTTTGGATGAAGCACAGAAAGAGAAAATGAAATTTCTGCAAATTTAGAAATGGCCCAAAAATTAAAATTCGAAATTTATTGCTAATTATCTAAACGAACTGTAAAAGGCTTGCTAAGTACGCTCGAGTTCGAGGCGCCTAAATATTTCCCATACAGTTCCCTTAATTTAGCCTTGTTCAAAATTTAACAATAAGTTACCAATCTAATTGTTTTTTTTTTTTAATTAAAAACAGAAGCTTTTCATAAACTACTAATTGATTATGCTGAAATTCGACAAGTGCATTGAAAATGGGATTCTGAAATGGATTTCAGGTCAAGTTCTAGAATTCGGCTTATTATGATGGAACTTGATTACTTCTTAACCCATTTTAGTGAAATTTGACATTTGCCATGAAATATGGCGAAGTATGTTGGAATTTGCCTAATGAAATTCACACCTCACTTGCCTATACAACTTTATCCAAAAATTATTTTTAATACTCGAATCCCATTTCGGTTATTTTAACCGGAGGCAAGTTCCATTATACTTGGTCACATAATAATCGCTTTTCCATCGCGGATGTGAAACTTCATTAAAACCGGTTAAGAAATATTCAAATAACCCAATTTAATAAATTTCAAAACTTCATCTAAAAATCATTTTAGAATCCCAATTCTAACGCATATGTCAAATTCCACTAAATTCCGTTGAAAAATAGGTAAGTTCCGTCCTAATCGGCCATACATAATTTGCTATAGGTTGAATTTGAATTGTAAAAAGATCAATTTGAAATGTAAAAGGTTCAATTGGATATGCCAAACTTGTATTCCATGTGTTAACTGCAAACCTAAGATACATTTGATTTCGGGTCTCCTTCGGGTCCCTAATTTTAAGCTAAGCAGCTTAATTTTCTGCCTAAAACATACATATAATTACATACAACTTTAACCGCAACAACAAAACCAACTTGAAATTTATCCCATATGGCTATTAAATTGACGTAACTTGTATAAAACAATAACGTAAAATACTTTAAGACGATAAATTTCGATTTACTTTACAAAACAACTACAACAAAAAACTTTAATTAATTTTCAAACATAATTTCTTCGAAACTTTTATACTTTCACAAATATTTTTGTAAAATAATTATGTTTTAAGAGCTATTTGATATAAACTATAAATTTTGACCTTTAAAATACTTTTGGGCATTGTGTTGTAATACATAGAATTCGATCGTTTAGAAAATAATTAAAAAGTAATATAAAATGTGATAGATGGAGAGAAAGATACATATACATATGTATGTATGTACAGTGCGACATAAAAATATGTAAATTTAATTCTATTGATTAGGTTAGGACGATTGGCATTTTTCCTAAAAAAAAATTTCTTAATAGTCCTTTTTAACAAAATAGGACATCTTAGAATTTAAATACATTACACGAAAAACTTTTCAGTTAATACTTTATGCGCTAGTTCAGGGCTTTTTAAACGAGGGTCTGCGAAACTTGAATTTTTTTCCATACCCGATTTTTGATTAATAGTTGCATCATAGGAAGCTACATCCTAACAAATTTCGGAAAAATTGCGAATTTGGTATATTTTGGTCAATTTTGAACATCTTTTGTGTACCAAAGTTAGGCAAAGATTAAAACCCTCTTTTCCATCGTAATCTACATACAACATTCTTTTTTTTTTATTACTATTTCCAAGTAACAATATAAAAAGCTAGAAACTAAAGCTTTTTTCTTAAATATTTTCAGTTCAAGTTTTTTATTTCTGGATTCATGCCAGTTAAAATACATAAAGATGTCGAAGATATTTTTTTTTTTTTAAATTTTATACTTCGAGTTAAATTCTTTCTCGATATTACAATATACACAAGTTGAGAATGGCACATATGTGCTTATTGTACCTACATAGATTAATTTTAAGTGTAGACCCGAAGGCCCAAAAGAATTTGGAAAAAAGTTGTTTTAACGTACATCCGTTTTTTTTTTGTTTTTTTTTTTAATAAAAGGTAAATTAAAATTTTTTCCCTGTTTTAGTTGGCTTGAGAACATAAAAATTGTACACCATAATATTTGCACAAGTTGTTATTTCATAATACAATTTTATTGTACAGTGTATTATGAGGGAAAAAAGATAATTTATATTTTAAAAATTGACCGGCACAACATAATTTTGCTTTTTCGATTGGAAATGAAGAAGGAAAGAAATGTTTATAGTTATTTCTTGGGGTTATGGTATGTATTCAAAACGGTCTTCGAAAACTGTAGCCGAATAAAAAATATTTTGGCACACAAATGAACATAAATTGATTTTATTATAAAATATTTGTTCAATTTTTTTTCGGAGGAAATATAATTTTTGAGATGGTTATAAAAACGGTTACCAAATTAATTGAGTGAAACTCAATAAATTTTGTGTACGATAAAGTTGGAACAGATTTCTGTTTTTGTTCGGTTTAATGAACTATAAAGTATTTAAATTTGTCGGTCATTATTCCAAATCTGGAGATGTTTGACAAATTTAGATGGATTTCTTTAAGCTAAATGTAGAATGGTGCATCCAGGCTGGCAAATCAAAGGCAGGCTGGCACGTCTCTATAAAGAATAATGAATACAACAATTTTCCTATCTGATGCACTGAGAAATTCATTTTGTTATGTAGAAGTTCAACTTGAATCACTTACCAGAAAATGTATTGAAAGACGCAAAAAAGAACGAGAAACAGAGTTTAATAATATAATGTAGAAATCATAAATTGCAACGCGCCCCTCTTTCTTTTTAAAAAAAAGATAAAGCACGTTATAATCTGAACTGAGCATAAACTTCTCGATGTGTCTTAAATTCACAATCAGACAAGCAATAAGCTAAGCCCAGTGTTGTTGTTAAATCTATTAAAATTTCAAATAATCGTGATTTTTGAGTCTCAACGAAAGCTTCAGTTGTAGAATGTCGTACAGCACTTTATAAACGTTTAAGTTTAGAAGCAGCTTAAACCAATTAATGGTGAAATTGGTTTAAATATCACTAAGAATAATCGAGTTGTAAATGGTAGGATTTTGTTTAAAATGTTAAAACCCAACATGAAAAGTTGTTGTTGTCTAACATTTTCAAATATCAAATAGTTGTGAATTTGTATGGAACTTTTGATTTTTAATGTCATATTTGGTATCACAAATAATACCTACCACTTTCTGCACAGAAACTAATGAGCTTTTGAGTTAAGAAAAAGCTAAAAACGAATAACAATTAAATTGTTTTAAATACCACTTAAAATATTATGTTTTGTTAGAATTAGGTGAAAGTACCCTGCTTTTGAGATAAACTTATCACCATTATTTTCATCGTTATAGGGAAAATTTAACATCGGATTTAAACTCGACTCCCATTACTTTAATTGAGCCATCGAAGCATTATCTATCAAATGTTGGTTTACTTGAGGTGCGTGCGAGATATGCGGTCACGCAGGGTGTACAACTTTTAAGGACGCTAAATTTTTAACGCAAATCCATTAAATTGTACGAGCAAAATGTATCTTCTGGTCACAAATTTATTTCAAAACTATAGATATGTTTTAAGTTACCGCGCAAAAAAATTTTCAATACAAATACAATCTAATTCGAAAACGTTACAACGTCACTTTTATTTAATAATTTATATATTGAGCAATTATCTTTAAAATTTGTTGATTAAGCCTTTTTTCACGGATACATATCAAATGAAGTTTACTGATCTTGTCTAAGTCATATCGTTTAAAATAAAATTTGTTTTGCTGAGGTATAAAGAGATTAAAGGCTCTTAGTATGAGAAGGAAGAATAAAATCGAAACACTTACAAACCTTTCCGAAATCAGAGCGTTTTCTCTGGTATTTGTTTTGTATTGTAGTTAGGTCCACTGTTCGCCTCGAATTTTGGGACTGAAATTTAAGTTGGGCGAAATCTGGTTTTTAATTTAAAGAAAATTTAATATGCGAGTCGTCGTTGAGAGGAATCAAGATGATGGTAGCATCACGCTGGAAAAATGGAGGTTGATATATAAGGCACTAAACCACGTTTTCCTTAAGGTTCTAGGAGAAAATCCCTCCATTCCGTCATCCTGTGTAACGTGCTGTCTCAATTGGTTCGTCAACGCGCGATGGCTTGGGTAGACTCTGAATTTGTTTAACTCACTGTGCGTGATTTTGGGCGCCAGTCTACCAGCACGATAAGCCGGCTTAGCTCGATTGCGAGCAATATGACTCGGGCGGGGTGCAAATAAACACCACTAAAAAGCCACCGCGTGTTTTAGGGTCTTTCCCGAATAATCTCGCTAACGGTAAAAAAAAAACAAACACAAAACTGCGTATCACGAAACCATGCGACAACCGTGATGGGACAAAAAAACAATGATACGGACTTGCAACTCACCTGAAACCCTTCTGCTGGTTCAACCCCTCTGCTGCGAACTGATGATCTGCTTTTAGATGTATACTGAATTTGGTGCTCAATCACTTATGGTTTTTTTAAAAATCTTTTTTTTGAGCTTCACCACTTTACACGGCGATAGTTAAACGTAAAAAAAAAACACTTTGCACCATCTGCTTTGTCCACATTCATCTAATGGCTCTTTTATTTGTCTTTTATTGGTTTTCTTTTTTTTTCTTTAGATTCACTTCACAATTTTTCACCACAAACTTCCTTTTATTTTTATCACCGTCTTTGTATTCACAAAATTCCTTTTTTATGTTTATCACAGTCTTTGTTATTATTATTTCCACAACGAGAATTATGGCGGACGCAGTAATAAGCGGACACACAAAAGAAATTTGCAAAACAAACGCACTTCTTACTCGTTATAAAACTTATTTATTTATTTTATTATTTCTCATACAAATTAATTTACATGTAGCTTGGTTTTTCCTTTTTTAATTTGTGTTTTAAAACCGACCCGTGAAAAAAAAAACAATTTGCTATGGATGATATAATGGCAAATACAAAAATTTTTTTTTATACCATTATCCCATAGTTCACGGGCACACACCAAATTTACTTTTTCGATCTGCTCACTTCTAAGATTCAGACTTAACTGCCCGTCATACGATCTTCCTCGTCTAAATATACGGCATCCCCTTCTCCTCGTCATCACCTCTTCTTCAATTTCCTATTATTTTTCTATATTTTTCGCGCACTTCCATAGTTTTCGCCATTTCCCTCAAATTTTTGAGCGCTAATTTTAAATCATTGTTTGCCGCATGCCTAGCGCCATCTGTTGCTCCGAAACTGCTCATCCGCATTATTATGGTTTAGCAAGTTTTTTTTTTTTGTGATTCTGGGTTGGTTTCCCAGATTGAGTTGCCAATCTTCGTCGCCGTGCCATGGGGAATAAAATAATAAAAAAAATATTTAATTATTGGATTAAAAATTGTTTGTACTTGTTGTTGTTTTTTTTTATTGCATTTATTTTATTGTACCGTTTGTTACACCAATCATCCAGATGAGTTGCGAGGAAGGATGGATATACAAAAAAAAGGAAATGGTGGACATTTAAGTATATTGAATGAGGTCGAATGGAACGGTTCAGCCGCGAAGTTTCATGACCCGCTTACCGTTTAATCCGTCAATGAAAACATACGCATGGTGGCTTTGTCCAATCATAAACACCTGAACACCTGAACGCTACACCTGCTGAGCTCCGAAATGGTATCAAAGGCATGTGAAGCTGACGAACAATAGCCGAAGTAGGAGAGGCATAGAAATGCAATAGGCTTGTGGCAGTTAGCAAGGAATAAATGCCCAGCAGGCCAAGGGTAGGTGTCTGGCTGCCATTTGTGTTCTGATGAAGTCATAAAGATTATTTAGGCTAGTAATCCTGATCTTGGAGTAGTCTGGCGGATGTAGTGAGGGGACAATAAGTCGAATGATTTTCATCGGCTCCGCAACCTATTACAGCACCCACTTTCTGCCCACTGTGCTGGTCATGTTTTAGGCAGAGCTAGGGATGTAGGATGTATATCAGGTATATCTAGGAGAGACTCGCAAGTGCATGTACGACCTCCACGTGGTGGCTACTGGTAACTAGGAATTTTTCCTGGGCTAATGTACAGCGCTGAAGGAGTTAACCTTACACAAATCCCCAAGTCATGGTGGAACAGCATATGCCAAGGAATGAATGGTTAGTGGGTAAACTAATATCTAATATGCGGTTCTGGATACCAGGCGACCTCCAGGTTTAATCAGCCGTACCCTCGTATACGGATCTCTGTGAAGGTGGACCGTTTATTTCTCCGAAATTCGTGGGAACAAATGAACACAAATAAAATAAAAGCAAAAGAGACATGCACTCTCAAAAAGCCAACAGGTACAATGGATGGTGGCTCAAACCTTAAAGGTGGAGTCATTAACGAAGAAAAAATAAGGAAGAAAAGGGGAGCTTGGACCGTAAAGTGCAAGCTACCTTCACAGTAGGTTCGGTAAACGCGGCCTTGGCACCTAAGCCGGTGACTGGCGGGAAAGTTATCCCTGAGGCTAAGCGGTGGTATAGGAACCGACGCTCGGCGCAATGGATATTAGATAGGCTGGCTGCCACCCCAGAGGGGCTGCTAACGAAGGAACAGAAGGAATCTCTGGCATGGGCAAAGGTTACCTTCTTAGACGACAATTCGGGAAGGGTACCAGCAGAGTCGAAAAGACAGCGGTCCCAAGACGAATTGGGAGCTGGGGATAGTAAGCGACCCAGAATGCAGGGAGCACAAGGAGATACTAGGACGCACGTGGCAAGACTGTTCAGTGACGTCCTTAAAGAGCATCCAGGGATACTAGCCATCATTGAGAGGAGTCAAGAAGATGGGAGTATCACTCTTGATAAATGAAGGCTAGTGTATAACGCACTAAACTCCGTTTTCCTAACGGTCCTCGGGACGAAAATCCGGGGCCACCTCCATCTTGTAGGGATCGGCAAACCTTTATCGTCTGGTCGTAGCTAATTTAGGAGAAGTGTGGCGAAGCGTGAAGTCGGCAGTGGTTGACAGCACGCGTCTGGCTGCTAATCGAGCCATCCTCTCCGGATGAAATAATGCGCATAATTCGGGCAAGCAACGTTGATCTTCCGACGAACAATTGGAAGAACATTAAACAAGTGGAGGCGAAGGGAGGGTCTAGGTTGTCCATTTTAGTGGTGAACAAAGAGTCCCTAGCCCCTCTAGATAAAAAGAAGGGGGTAATCGGCTTCGATTTCGGGTCAATTACCCTAAAGGTGTTTAAAAAGGATGAGGTCGAAGTGATTGTGGAAAACCTACCAGGGAAAGAGCAGAGAGAAGGTGCTAACACGCGGGACGTTATGAGCTCAGCGATGGAGCAATTAACGGCTGTGGGTAATCGCCTATCGCTGGACTCGAACAAGGAAGATAAGGTCGAGTCGATGGGGGAGGAGGGTGGCATAAAGAGCCAACACGGAGTACCGGAAGGGAGCGTCAGGATTGACGGCGTCCCCTAGGACCGAGAGATTAAACCCTGCCGCGACAGCGGAGGGTATATGAAGGAAGGTAAGTTGATCTGTTTATTCTGAGCACGGTTCAGATTAATCTTCACCATTCTAAGGCTGCTTCGGCAGCCTTGATCCTTAGACTGACCAAATCGGATAAGGACATAATTCTAGTTCAAGAACCCTGGATTAGTAAAAACAAGATCTGTGGCCTCGGTGTAAAAGGCTATACAATTTTATACTCTTCTGGGTCCGATAAGATTAGATCTTGCATTCTCAATATAGTAGTGAAGACGTAACGGCAATCGGCCTGGAGACGGGCGGCTGCTTACTATGGCTGGTTTCAGCCTATATGGACCGAGAGAAGGAGGTTCCGCCGAATAACCTTGGGGAACTGATAATCGAAGCGGAACGGTAAAAGATCGGAGTAATACTGGGTTGTGATTCAAATGCACATCATACAATCTGGGGTAGCACCGACATCAATGATATGGGTGAGTACTTATTTTATTACTTATTGCGTACTAACCTTGCAGTGTGTAATCTGGGGCAAGAGCCCGCTTTTATTATTAGTAACATGCAGGAGGTACTGGATGTTACCTTTGCATCAGACTCCATTACACATATGGTCAAGTAATGGAGAATGGCAAAGGAACACTCCTTCTCGGACCATCGGTACGTGACGTTTAATAATGATATTCACCCTGTTACCCGGAAAGCCTTCAGGAATCGTAGAAGGACTAACTGGAACAAATACGGGGAAGTGTTAGTAGGACTTTTACCGACCGATGCTCCGAAGCCCCCAGCCACAGAGAAGGAGCTGGATTTCCTTGTGGGGGAAATCACAAGCGCCTGCAACTTGTCCTTGGACACTGCTTGCCCCAAGAGAGTACCTAACGGGAAGCGCGGAGGAGGTCTTGGAGCGTATTCTGTGATAAAATGGAAGGTGTTTTGGAGACTTCGCGCCTCAGGAAAATCTTATCTAAGAGTCCAACGCGCCCTAGTTACTTAATTAAACCAGATGGGCTGTGGACAACGTCTAGTGGAGAATTATTGGCGCTTCTGTTGGATACCCATTTCCCAGGTAGTGTGGGTGTGTCGACGGGGCTTGGCAAGAATAGGGAAAAATTATCGTCGTGGTGCCCGGAGGAAATCGTGTGCAAAACCCGGATCCTAACGGCTTCAGACCGTATAAATCGGCAGGCCCGGACGGTATCATCCCAGCGGAATTGAAAAAAACATTCGTCGATCATTCTCCCATGGCTGGAGGTGACCTTCAGGGGGTGTCTTAAACTAAATTATATTCTTAGGAAATGGACGGAGGTTAGGGTGATTTTCATCCCGAAAACGGGGAAGAATTCACAGGCCTACCCAAATGACCTAAGACCTGTAATTCTATCATCCTTTCTGTTGAAATCATTGGAAAGACTGATCGACGTGTACATATATGCAAAAATAAAACCCAGTAATTGGGCGACTTCTCAGCATGCGTACTGGAAAAGAGATCTGTGGACACGGATCTGCATTCCTTGGTGCGAACAATTGAGAAATCAATCCACTCGAATATGTACCGTATGTTAGCCTTCCTCGATATAGAGGGCGCCTTTAACAATGTCAGGACAGAGGCAGTTCAGGAAGGACTGTCTTTCTTAGGTGTGGACTACCCCTTAGGGAGGTTGATAAATCAGATGCTAGAATGCAGGATTATTAACGCGGATATGGGGGAATCCGCCATTAGGAGGCGATTAGTTAGAGGAACTCCGTAAGGTGGTGTCCTATCACCTCTTCTCTGGAACATAGTTATCAATGGATTACTTTTGGAACTGGAGAGGGAGGGAATAGGGGTGATAGCGTATGCAGATGACGTAGCGATCGCAATTTCGGGGAAGTACCTAGGCACGATTAAGGAAGTTATGCAACACGCGCTCGTAATTATTACAAAATGGGCCAGCAAATGTGGGCTGGGTATAAGTCCATCCAAAACAGAGCTGGTACTCTTCACCAAAAAATATAAAATTCTGGTAGTCGCCCTTCCTACCTTAAATGTCACGGCCCTGGACTTTACTGATAAGGCAAGATTTCTGGGCATAATCTTGGGCAGTAAGCTAAATTGGATGCCTAATATTTCAGAGAGAGTAAAAAGTCCACCATGGCTCTGTACTCATGTATGAACGCCATCGCTAGGAGATGGGGTCTAAAACCAGAGCTGGTACTCTGGGCAGGGCACTGAGGACAACCCCTACACGTGCTCTGGAGGCTATGTTCTACCTTCTTCCTGTCGACATCTTTGGTAAGCAGAGAGCGGCAACTACGGCTGCACGACTCTCTGCCATGTTTAAGTGGAAATGTCTTCAGACGGGCCACTCAACGATTGGCAGGTCGCTAAAGGCAGATGTGGAGAAAAGTGATTACACGATACCGATTGTATGCTTTGAAAAAGGTTTCCGGACTCTTCTCCCTCAAGGGAATCCTGAGGGAACAAGTCAATAACAGAAACTGGAAGTGTACAATTCAGTACTGACGGCTCCAAGCTAGACGGCAAATGTTAATATATCCGTTCGTCTTTCTGATTACTGCAGTGTGTACCAGGCGGAGGTGGTAGCGATTGAGGAAGCGCTGACTTGGTTGAAGCACAATGTCATATCCACAAAGGATATAACAATATATGTGAACAGTCAAGCGGCAATCAAGTTGCTTTAATCAGTTTCTCTGACGTCCGTGGTGGCATTGAAGTGTCGCTCATATCTTACCGAGATAAGTTAGCATTTCAATATTCAGATAGTATGGGTCCCCAGTCACTCAGACGTACTGGGGAACTGCAGGACGGGCGAACTGGCAAGGCAAGGTAAAACTCTCTAATTGAAACCGGAAAGGGCAAATCTGGGGAGGCCCATAGCAGCTTTTTATAGGGCGCTTAGAAATGAGGGGATAGCCTCGGCACAAAAAAGGTGGACTAACACCATATCATGTTATGTAGCGCGGCAAGTCTGGCCGAAACTGGACTAGAAGCGCTCCAAAACACTACTATCCCTACGTAGACCTGGCTTTAGTATAGTCGTATGGGTGCGTACAGGACACTACCTCATTGGGGAGCATGCGAGGAGGCTTGGGTCAATAGCAAATGACTTCTGTAGAAGCTGTATGGCTGAGGAGGAGGAAGAGACTCTGAACCACTTCCTCTGCTCATGCCCGGCGCTAGCTTACAGGAGGCATAAACATCTGGACAAGTATAGTTTGGACGGCCTTATAAATCTCGAGAACTGCAATATGCTAGATATCTTACGCTACATAAGTAGCTCAAAATGGTTCCAATGAAAGTGTAAGGGGAGTAGGATCCCTTGGTATCACTACGGACCGCCATCGGTCTAAATGTACGTTTTGACAGCCACTCTAACCTAACCTAACCTAATCTAATCCTGATATTCGAACCAGTCATTGGATGATCGTCAAACAGGAGGAAGCGAAAGAAGGCTTTTTACGCTAGTCGTTCTGGAGATACTAAACCTAGTGATTGATTTCGAACGGAAACGCGTACGGGAGGCCAACCTTAACATGGAGGCAACTAGTCTAGGCCTGAACTAGCTACCAGAAATGTAGTGTGAGAAACTAAGGGTAGCGAAATGAGTGGTTTTATTGATTTTGGCTCAGGGCTGAATCACTTAGCGAAAATTGAGCTTGATATGAATGAAGTAGCTGGTCAGCCGAAGGAGGAGGATGTTAGGAGCCTGTTAATGAGGAAAGTGCCCCCAAGATCACTATAAACAATACGGTGGATAGCGTGATGGGCAATTCCGGCGCATTCCAAACTGGTACCAAAAATTGATATTTGCCTGCGATAGCAGGAATTACATAAAGGTAAGTAAAGGTAAAATTGTTATGATTGATGTAATTAAAATCAACATTCAGGAGCAGACTGAACTAAGGGTGTAATACTAAATCCTCAAGTAAGTCTGGGAAGAGGAAGGAACACTCGTTTTCCGACCATAACCCGACGCTACCCTGTAAGCCTTCAGGAACCTTAGAACTGGAGCAAATATGAGGAAATATTATAGGGATTGTGGTCATCAAGGACCTCGGAAATCGCGGCGAGTATGAGGGAACTGGAAGACAGGTAACCTATAGTGCTGTTTGCTCACCCTCGACTATATGTAGTTCAGTAAAGGATGAGCTGGTGAACCTTGACTACATTATACCTAATATATGCCTCGGGTTTTCGGTCCATGTTTCATTCCAAACGGATTAATATTACAAACTGAAGTTTGCAATTCTCCGCGGACGGCCCCAAGATGAAAATCAAAGTGGGAGCTGGAGTATTTTGTGATAAATTAAATTTTAGCAATCCTGTCTGTTTCCTTGAATTTTGCAGCATGTACCAGCTTGAGATTTGCATTTCAATATTCAGTTAGCCACGTTAGGTACGGTACAGCTTTCAGCTGCAACCGGAAAGAACAAATCTGGGAAGACCTTTCGCAGTCTAGTTTTAGCAGGGGTAAAGTGGATTAACACCCTCACTTATCTAGCAAGACAAGTTTGGCTAAAACTAGACTTGGCACACACCAGAACGTTAATCTCCCTAAGTATAATTAAGAACGGTCGTACGAATATGCACAGGATACTACCTATTTGGAGAATTTGTAAGAAGGCTGAGTTTGAGGGCAAATGACTTCTTTAGAAGCTGATTGGGCGAGAAGGAGGAAGACACGTTGGTTCACGTCCTCTGCTCATGTCTAACATTTGAATGCAGAAAGCACAAATACTGGATAAGTTCAAGATGGACAACCTGTCTATCAAACCCAAACTAACTTAGCGGAGAATATACGGAGTGTCACTCGATCTACGACATATAAATGGGCACTATTTGCGATAATACCCCATTTAATCCAGCCCAAAAGTTAAAATATCTGAAGGGTTTACTGCAAGGGGAAGCAATGTCCATATTTGAGCGTTTATCGATCACCGAAACAACTACATAAAAGCCTTTAAAAAATTACAAGATTGTAACGATGGAAAGAAACATTCTGTAACCCAACCCAACTAACCTTCGGGAACTAGGAAATACTTCAAACGAAATTATTAGAGCTTGGCTCGTTTTATGCTACTCAATAAAGTAGATGATGACAACAAAATTCAATAGACATAAGAGACGGTACGACGAAGATTTTCAAACGGTCGACGATTTTTTGAAATTCTTAGACAAAATATCAGATGCTCTGGAATCTCTTAAGTCATGAAGAAAAAGGATTGGTAAAATTCCCAGGTGACTTTTAGCACATATGTACGTACATTGGTGTACTTAAATCCAACAGAGTTTAAATTAACATAACAACAGGAAATCTGAAGATAAAGTTCAAGCTACTAGCGGACAAACCAAGGTGTTATTAGTACAGTCAATACTACCCACAGCCTTGATTAAGGTAAACGATTTGTGTAGAAATCGAGTAACATAAAGGGCGCTATTGGATCCGCACTCTTGTTTATCTAGAAAACCTGTATAAATAGAAGATTGACACAAATGAATGGACGTATTTCAAATGTCTGGTATCGGTGATAATTGATAATAATCCATAAAGATATTAACATCAATCCAGATCACCAGCCCAAACAACTACAACTCTGAATTTCAAATGGAAGTTTACATTTTAACGAAAGTAACCGCTGTGCTTCAATCAAGAATTCCACACCGACTGGCATTGGATTAGCAGATCCCGAAACAAATAAATCAAAACTAATAGACATTTTATTGGGGTCGAACCTTATTTAGGTTTGTTTTGGTTGGACCCCGAAGTGATATTTGAACTGCTGCTCAAGCACTATCCACAATATCAGAAAATTAAACTGAGGCAATGGGCTTCCCATTTTGTTGGTAGTACCAGAGACTTCAATGGCAGATTGGTTGTGACGTTACCGTTTAAGAAACTCAAGCCGCCCTAAGAAGATTGCTCAATTTAGCAATTAACAGATTGCTTGCCATGAAGAGAATATTTACCAGAAAAGAAGAATATGGAAACATATATCGACCTTTCATGCAGGAATATATAGAACTAGAAACTAGTACCGAAATGGTAGTCCAAGATAATTTTCAATTTTTTCCAGATCAAGTTGTTTTAAAGGAAGATAGCACCAGCATAAAACTTTCTTTTATTTTTAAATAAAATGATATTCTTCCCCTGGATTAGGAAAAGCTCTCTACTTACAGTACCCCCGGTGGCGTAGTTTAAGACGGGCTTCGCCCATGATGAACTCATTGTTGGACCGATAATACCAAAAAGTATCTTCGAAATAATTTTCCAATTCCAAGAACATGACTTTGTTACGAATGCAGTTATTGCCAAGATGTAAAGGAAAATTTTATTGAACGATTAAGATCAGAAAAACCGATGTTTCGTTTACAAGCTTCGAACGGGAAGAGAAAGAAAACTAGCCAGACTAAACCAAAATACGTTGACGTCCTGGTGCCCGCGACCAATGTTTTAAATTTATCCTAAACAACTTTTGCATAAGATTCAACATGTCAACCGTAACAGTAAATTTATTACTTTAGCTCCATTTATCGACTAGAATGGCATGATATGAGTAATAGACAGCAGAATCGAGCAATCATCAGTACCATATGAAACCAAACATTCGACGATTTTATCAAACAACTTCTCTTTGGAGAAACTAATCATCAGGCAAGAATACATCAAGTCAGATAGTGAAAGAGATAGATAATAAGAATAAGGATAGTAGCATTAGAATTAAGAAGGTTGCTACTGTCAAAGCAGTACATTTAGAATTAGTTCACGACCTAGCAATTGAAGCATGTTCGGCAGCTTTAAGGCTATTTATTGCTCGACGTAGTTTTCCACGTAACATTTATTCTGACAACAGTTCGAATTTAGTTGGCACTAATCGCGAGCAAAGGGAAGTCTGGTAAATAATAACTAACATCAAGAACCTTATATTTAAATTTCTTTGATTGAATAGAGTCAAATAACATTGTAATCCACCTAGTGCGCTGTTATAAAACCGTTACAAAATATAAGTTGTGGCAATCTTGACCCAATTTTTGAATATACATAGCTTTTGAATAAAAAGTAATCCTTAGTCACTAATAATTTCAGATAAAACCAAGTAATAAAAAAAAATTGTGTGCTTTATAAAAGCTCGTTTCCAAATCATACCATCCAAATATATGTTTAAAAATCTCGCTTTAATTAAATTAAATGAGCACGATTTCATCACTAATTTTAAATTACTGGGATATCTTTTAATGACTATTTTGTAATAAAAACTAATTACATATTCACACGTTGTGTGTCTTAAAACAAAATAAAATTTCAAATGTAAAGAAAAAGCTACAATTAACTTTAATAATAAATAAATTTCAATTAAACGCTATGACAATTTTGTCGACTAATTAAAAAATTTACGACATTAAAAAAAAAAACCTCAACTAAATAAAATACACAACACAAATGAAACTGGCAACAAAAAAAACAACTATCTACATACTATATAGTGCTACACTACTGTAAACATGTTTTACACACAATTAACATATAAAATAAAATAAAAAAGTAGCCAATAATCACAACACAAATTTTCTAACCACACACACACAACCTAACGATACAGTCATGTCTATACAATACATATACATATACGAAATGAATGAAAAAGTGCAAAAATTTTCTGTTAACTTTGTTTTTTTTGTTTTGTAAACGGTAAATCGCTAATAAAAACACCACGCACCAAAACTGTAAACGAGAGTATATACCAAAATGAAAATGAATTTAATCGGTGAGACCATAAAGAAAAAGCTTGAATACGCGAGGAAGAAGGAACGAATGTATTTTCAAATCTGGTTTACTATCATTTTCCCATGAGATATGTACAATCCATTATTGCCAGTGACTTTTGTATTTGGATTTATTTCTACAGTACATACACATCATAGAAAAAACTAAAAAGCTCTATACAAATAAGCTTTTATATTTCTTCAATTTTTTATTTGTTTTATTTATTTACAAAACATTTTATCGCATCGAAGTATTTCACTCTCCATATAACACATATATACGTGTATGTGTAATGCATAAATATATGTAACAGAACTGTGAATCTGGCATCCCGAGAGGATATAAGAAAACATTGCCACCGGATATGAACGAAATGAAATTTATGTTGGTATATATGTATGTTTGCAATAAATTATTGAAAGGTTCAAAAATGTTATAAATTGTTATATCGCTTTTTATTTTACTGGAACTTTGGAAGTGATATCATATTATAGAGGTTTGATGGATTGCTTACTAAATGATTGGTTGCGGTCTAGAGATTTATGATAAATATTGGCGTCCCTCAAGGTTCATAAATTTTTTTTTAATTTTGTGTTACTTATAGAAGAAATACGAAAATAAATCGATCTACATATTCACCAAGTATTCTCGTTTCGTTATCTTTGTTTGGGTTTGTACTGATGATTTAAATATAAACTTGTCTCATAGGTCTCCAGATCATCTACATAAATATTCTGCTCTATTACATAAGTGACTAGCAACTTGACTTTGAATATTTATTGATATGGGAATCTTACTGATATAGGAACGGTAAACTGGATAGTCGGACGAATATTTACTCCAAACAACCTTTTGAGATTTTACACCTGTGACAGACTCATTAAAACCTGCCGGTACAAACAAAATGTTGCAACAAAAATATATTCGATCTAATAAAACCATTTTATTGTGACATCTAGATATTCTTCTGCTTTGTGGTTAGTTGCTCTAAGTAATATTTTAACTAAACCTGGCATAATAAAATTTGGATCAGCCAGTTGAAAATTATTCCAAACCTCCTTTCGTCAGTTATTGTATATAAATTAAAGCATTTATGCGTTTAAACTCAGTCTTTGCACACAAACTTCAGTTATACAGTTTAAGCATCGGAATCAAGTAAGGCTCGGAATTGCTGTTCCTGATTTTGTTGTTGATGGATTCCTCTCAGAAGATTTCGCATTTCTTAGATATTTGACAAAAAGCCATGTATGGAGCTTACCTACACCAATTTCTGCTGCCACAACTAATTGATGGTCCTATTTATTTTTAATATCAAAAATCAAATACTGAATGACCCTTATATCTACAACACTTCCGAATTTAACAGAGGAAATTAACTGTTACATTTTTTTTTCCTACAGAACATTCTGTCCATATTCATTTCCTTTTTCCGTCGTTAATGAGCTTCCCTGGTATCGCCAATGGTGGTTTAGAGCAGATCATAAATATTTAAGATATAACTTCCAATTACAATGTGTTCATGGTCTAATTAGTGAATTGAGTCGGGTTTTCGCTTAGTTGGAGTTTCCCTCATGTTCAAAATCGGGTCCTTCTCCATCATCAATATAACATATTTTGCATCAATATTTGTGTATTCATTTATGATAAAGTCAACTCAGCCTTATAAGTTCGGACATTATGTTGACGATATATTATGTCCAACTTTATTGGCGATCAGCTTAACCGGAATTCTGACCTCGTGGTTCGCCTTTCAAGATGACTTCTTAAATGTGTATAGAATGGCGTTCAATCATAACCGCATAAAAATAACCAAAAATTAAGAAAAATATTTCAGGATCTATCCATATTTTCTAATTTCTTATTTACTTTTTTTTACACTAGTGATCTGAGTCATCTGAGCTCGTCTCAGTTACAGCAGCCCTAAATTTTCCAATTTTACACAGAATGTCACCTAATGTTTATTTTAATCTAACAAAGTTTTGCTTGCCGTGGATCCCAATTTTTATTAAGTAAATTATACGTCTTTCAATGAAACTTTCGAAAATGTACAAACAGGCAGGGTACGAAAACCTACACAAAATATACGGTAACAATATTTAAGGTGGTTACCGCTCGTAATATTGAAGAATGCGAAGTTCATTTGCTACGAACTTGTCAAGTTTGGGTAGAAATTAAATATATTTTCTGGAGAATTTTATTAAGCTTTGAGAAAATAACTATTGGACAATAATTCGAAGGATTGAATCATGTTTATTATTCAGATCGAATAAAAAATTACCAAAATTCATAGATCGGTTGTACAGAATAGAAATGATTACAGCCAAACACTTGCAATAGTTTTTGAGAACAATTGGGGGAATACAGTCATTACCAGTTAATTTATTGAAAACAATGTTTAAAATAATTTTTATTTTTGCCATAATTTTGACTGAGACAACTAAGCTCATGTGTAAATATTGATTCCAAATTTTAAAAGTGACCTTTTGATCCCAGATGATCTCATTTAGTCTTAAAAGTTGTTCTTTTCGATCGGGCCACCTTAAAAGATGCTAAACTTTCAGGCGTATCAAATATCAATTTTTTTTTATAGTTATCTATTTTGTAGTTTGCAGTAAAACAAACTGATTCAGTCTAAAATTACCAAAGTACTGAAATCTGGTTGGTCCAAAAACCGCTTTTCTTGAGGTTTTGAAAATCCCCTGAATCCGAAAAAGGAACTAAAACTAAAACTTTACCGAGCAAACGGTGCAGTGGTTAAAGCTGCGGCGGTTGAATCAGGAGGTACCGGGTTCGAATCCCGATAGGGGCGGGATTCAAAAGGGATTTTTCATCATCTGATTACGATCGGTGATGAAGAAGAACACATCTATGACCCCCTGTTGAGAGTGCAGAATTCATGGGCTGACCCACGCTTCATGTCAGCACTATAGGTTGGCATGAAGCAATGCAATGTGCAGATGGTTTATAAAAAACAGATCCATAGCCGTACGTCCTCTATTTGGCTACTACTGCGTAAGGTAGGACAATAAAAGTAAACTACGAAAGAGTTGGGAGTGCCTTGAGCGCCAGAACAGATTGCATAGATTAAAACCAAAAAAAACAAAAAAAAAACAAAAACTCCGTCCGCCTTGTTTGAAGTCCAGATGTCTGCCATGTACTTATGGAACATCGAGAACGGCTTATCCGAATAGAGCAGGTTTTGAAACCTATACCTCAACAGAATTGGAAACCTTACAGAAGAATTTAGCAAACACCACCTAACACAAAACGTGAAATTTAAAAAGTAAAATGTGAAAAGTAAAAAGTAAAAAGTAAAATGTGAAAAGTAAAAAGTAAAAAGTAAAAAGTAAAAAGTAAAAAGTAAAAAGTAAAAAGTAAAAAGTAAAAAGTAAAAAGTAAAAAGTAAAATGTAAAAAGTAAAATGTAAAAAGTAAAATGTGAAAAGCATAAAGTATAAAGTATAAAGTATAAAGTATAAAGTAAAATGTAAAAAGTAAAATGTGAAAAGCATAAAGTATAAAGTATAAAGTATAAAGTATAAAGTATAAAGTATAAAGTATAAAGTATAAAGTATAAAGTATAAAGTATAAAGTATAAAGTATAAAGTATAAAGTATAAAGTATAAAGTATAAAATATAAAGTATAAAGTATAAAGTATAAAGTATAAAGTATAAAGTATAAAGTATAAAATATAAAGTATAAAGTATAAAGTATAAAGTATAAAGTATAAAGTATAAAGTATAAAGTATAAAGTATAAAGTATAAAGTATAAAGTATAAAGTATAAAGTATAAAGTATAAAGTATAAAGTATAAAGTATAAAGTATAAAGTATAAAGTATAAAGTATAAAGTATAAAGTATAAAGTATAAAGTATAAAGTATAAAGTATAAAGTATAAAGTATAAAGTATAAAGTATAAAGTATAAAGTATAAAGTATAAAGTATAAAGTATAAAGTATAAAGTATAAAGTATAAAGTATAAAGTATAAAGTATAAAGTATAAAGTATAAAGTATAAAGTATAAAGTATAAAGTATAAAGTATAAAGTATAAAGTATAAAGTATAAAGTATAAAGTATAAAGTATAAAGTATAAAGTATAAAGTATAAAGTATAAAGTATAAAGTATAAAGTATAAAGTATAAAGTATAAAGTATAAAGTATAAAGTATAAAGTATAAAGTATAAAGTATAAAGTATAAAGTATAAAGTATAAAGTATAAAGTATAAAGTATAAAGTATAAAGTATAAAGTATAAAGTATAAAGTATAAAGTATAAAGTATAAAGTATAAAGTATAAAGTATAAAGTATAAAGTATAAAGTATAAAGTATAAAGTATAAAGTATAAAGTATAAAGTATAAAGTATAAAGTATAAAGTATAAAGTATAAAGTATAAAGTATAAAGTATAAAGTATAAAGTATAAAGTATAAAGTATAAAGTATAAAGTATAAAGTATAAAGTATAAAGTATAAAGTATAAAGTATAAAGTATAAAGTATAAAGTATAAAGTATAAAGTATAAAGTATAAAGTATAAAGTATAAAGTATAAAGTATAAAGTATAAAGTATAAAGTATAAAGTATAAAGTATAAAGTATAAAGTATAAAGTATAAAGTATAAAGTATAAAGTATAAAGTATAAAGTATAAAGTATAAAGTATAAAGTATAAAGTATAAAGTATAAAGTATAAAGTATAAAGTATAAAGTATAAAGTATAAAGTATAAAGTATAAAGTATAAAGTATAAAGTATAAAGTATAAAGTATAAAGTATAAAGTATAAAGTATAAAGTATAAAGTATAAAGTATAAAGTATAAAGTATAAAGTATAAAGTATAAAGTATAAAGTATAAAGTATAAAGTATAAAGTATAAAGTATAAAGTATAAAGTATAAAGTATAAAGTATAAAGTATAAAGTATAAAGTATAAAGTATAAAGTATAAAGTATAAAGTATAAAGTATAAAGTATAAAGTATAAAGTATAAAGTATAAAGTATAAAGTATAAAGTATAAAGTATAAAGTATAAAGTATAAAGTATAAAGTATAAAGTATAAAGTATAAAGTATAAAGTATAAAGTATAAAGTATAAAGTATAAAGTATAAAGTATAAAGTATAAAGTATAAAGTATAAAGTATAAAGTATAAAGTATAAAGTATAAAGTATAAAGTATAAAGTATAAAGTATAAAGTATAAAGTATAAAGTATAAAGTATAAAGTATAAAGTATAAAGTATAAAGTATAAAGTATAAAGTATAAAGTATAAAGTATAAAGTATAAAGTATAAAGTATAAAGTATAAAGTATAAAGTATAAAGTATAAAGTATAAAGTATAAAGTATAAAGTATAAAGTATAAAGTATAAAGTATAAAGTATAAAGTATAAAGTATAAAGTATAAAGTATAAAGTATAAAGTATAAAGTATAAAGTATAAAGTATAAAGTATAAAGTATAAAGTATAAAGTATAAAGTATAAAGTATAAAGTATAAAGTATAAAGTATAAAGTATAAAGTATAAAGTATAAAGTATAAAGTATAAAGTATAAAGTATAAAGTATAAAGTATAAAGTATAAAGTATAAAGTATAAAGTATAAAGTATAAAGTATAAAGTATAAAGTATAAAGTATAAAGTATAAAGTATAAAGTATAAAGTATAAAGTATAAAGTATAAAGTATAAAGTATAAAGTATAAAGTATAAAGTATAAAGTATAAAGTATAAAGTATAAAGTATAAAGTATAAAGTATAAAGTATAAAGTATAAAGTATAAAGTATAAAGTATAAAGTATAAAGTATAAAGTATAAAGTATAAAGTATAAAGTATAAAGTATAAAGTATAAAGTATAAAGTATAAAGTATAAAGTATAAAGTATAAAGTATAAAGTATAAAGTATAAAGTATAAAGTATAAAGTATAAAGTATAAAGTATAAAGTATAAAGTATAAAGTATAAAGTATAAAGTATAAAGTATAAAGTATAAAGTATAAAGTATAAAGTATAAAGTATAAAGTATAAAGTATAAAGTATAAAGTATAAAGTATAAAGTATAAAGTATAAAGTATAAAGTATAAAGTATAAAGTATAAAGTATAAAGTATAAAGTATAAAGTATAAAGTATAAAGTATAAAGTATAAAGTATAAAGTATAAAGTATAAAGTATAAAGTATAAAGTATAAAGTATAAAGTATAAAGTATAAAGTATAAAGTATAAAGTATAAAGTATAAAGTATAAAGTATAAAGTATAAAGTATAAAGTATAAAGTATAAAGTATAAAGTATAAAGTATAAAGTATAAAGTATAAAGTATAAAGTATAAAGTATAAAGTATAAAGTATAAAGTATAAAGTATAAAGTATAAAGTATAAAGTATAAAGTATAAAGTATAAAGTATAAAGTATAAAGTATAAAGTATAAAGTATAAAGTATAAAGTATAAAGTATAAAGTATAAAGTATAAAGTATAAAGTATAAAGTATAAAGTATAAAGTATAAAGTATAAAGTATAAAGTATAAAGTATAAAGTATAAAGTATTAAGTATAAAGTTTAAAGTATAAAATATAAAGTATAAAGTATAATTCCCCTTAAAAGGGGAAAGGTAACAACGTTAGATTGCCTGTTTTCAGTTGTTGAACAATTTTTGTTCCTAGGAGTTTTATGTTTCTGAAGGAAATGAATTCCACCTTTAAAGAAACTGGAACGATGCAGTCGCAATCCATTTTAATCTTTCTCGGGGGTTATGCCTCGTATTTAAATGAAACCGTAAAAGTTGAAATCCGCAATTAAATTTTCTCCCGTACAATAACTTATGGAATTTTTCCACGACCCAGGCGAGAGCCGTTGCTTCTTTTTCGGTTATTTGATATTTTGATTTATGATTACCCAAACTGCGATGTCCATGTACCATCACGACCAGCTTAACCTAGAACTGTCTGCTGTTACAAGAATTTCACTTTCCAGAGTACAGGACCAAGGTACAAAGTGACTTGTGGCGGGTGCTTCTTCTATTTAATTTGAATCTCAAGACTTAGTTATTGAAACAGAAGACGGTTTTAACTTCCTGCACGATTTTGTAAGTGGAAGGCCTAGACCCAATTTTAAGATATATTAAGTAGGTCATATAACTTCTACTTCTTGATTTTTTATTTATAACTACTTCCATTTATCACAATCTTCACTGATTTTCCATAATAACTGAAGTGCGCTACTGTTACCAAACAGGAGGTTTTCATAAAGAAGATAGGTCGAGCCTTCGTGGAATGTGTGCTTTATATCTTGGCTTGAAAGATCTTTAGCATTTTTTAATTTAAATAATAATTCCTATACGTAGGATATTTTTTGCTTAGTACAGCCTTGTTAGCCTTTCACCATAGACGAGAGCCAGCCGCATCAGCGGGTTCAATGATACCAATTTGTAATAATCTATCTGTTTTGGCCTCTACTTTGTCTTCCAGGAGAATCGGTTTACATTGGTAGGGCTAGCTAATAGTGGTGTTACGGATAGGGTTGCAAAAAATCCAATTATATTTACTGATTTTTGCTTTAATTTCTTGGAGAAATTTTCAAGTTTTGTCTCTTATATTATATAAATATTTGTTGAAGCCTGAGTCTATGCAAAAAATAATCCACACTACCACAAACCAAAGAGACATACGAGTAGTGTCACTCTTGAGGGGGCTTGGCACTTCCATTGGTGCTTGACCTGCCGATGTTATTATTGTTTTTACGTTTGAGAGTGCGGAACTCTTTTTTAAAAGACTGGATATCACAACATTTACGACACTTAATTTTTCGAGCAGGGCAATTTTTGTCACTCGTAAGATTGCTTGCAATCTAACTTTCAAATATTTTTGAAGTTGAGTTGGAAGACCCGCTATTTAACTGTAACTACTTCTTGAGCTTTTACGCGTGCTAAAGCTTTGTCGAGAGTAAGTTAATCAATTTTCAAATTTTGAATTCGCAATTTAAATACCTTTAGATACCTGTGTTACACTAATTAGATTTTGTTAAATCACTAAACAAAACCAAATTGACCGCATAATTATTGAGCATTTTGTTGATTCGAATATCCGAAGTCCTAATATCGTTGAAGAACTTAGTATAAGAAGAAGGTTAGCATGTTTACATTTCTACGTCAAAAGTGACCAGAACGAATGTAATTGTCAATTTAATTTGTTGGGTAATATACACGTATTGGGTACTTTTAACTCTCCAGTGGCTTTTAACCCATAGAGCTTTTTGCCAATATGGAAGTGAAAAGTATTTAGTTAATGTCATATCTACATTATATAATAATTCTTTTGAAAAGCGTTTGGGTCCTAGCTGACAAACATTAAAATGAAATAAACTAAACGATCCTGTCTAACTTTAGTGTATCACAATCAGAAGCAAGTCGTTCTATGCAGTGAGGGCCTCCGTTGCTAATGAAGCTTTTGCGCTTAGCGTAGGTAGCCTAAGACCAGAATGCTTTTTACACTAATCCGTTTCTAACAAATATCTAGAATGCGACCTTAATTATAGGAAAAATTCTGCCATAATTATAATAAATTTGTCCAAATACCCAAAATTACGTACACATTTTATATGACGATGACCTTCTTAATACCATATCATCTATTAATCTATAAACCATTGACTAATTACAAATTGATTTTGCTATATTATATAAAAACCTGCACAAATAATAAATCGAAAAATATTTCCGAAAAGTCAAAGACTACATTAAATCTTATTCGGGCTAGATTGATAAACTTTCAAAACCAAAAACTCACATCGATCGCAATGTATCAAAACCATAAATTAATCAAATAACTCACATATAGTGAACATACATATATAACATGAAAGAAGGGGGAAGGGGTTAGAAAAATGTAGTACAACACACCAAATGTATTAGATAGAATGAGATTTCAGCTTTTACCATTTAATTGTACATCGTCTGTACATTGTGTACGGTTATGTATATAAACAAAGTGTATGTTAGATGAAAAATCGATTTCTATCACTTGTGATTTTCCGTCTTCTTTACCATATACATATGATGCGCTATTGTTGATACACCATTTATAGTGTTTTCCAATTCATACACACATAATACAATACGAAAGATGATGAAACGAATGGAAAATTATAGAATCGAGGATGAAATTGAAAAGTTCACAAAAAAAACTGAAAAAGCTTTATTCTATTGAGTTTCATTTGTTTTGTTTATATTCATTATGTACAACCAAACATACACATAAACTCGAAAACAATAAAGTCGCGCGGTTTTTTATGCTTTTTTGTGCTTTTCTCATCTTGATGTTTTTTTTTTATTGTTTGCCTTTCGTTTATAATACTGATAGAGACTATACGTGTGTTTGCTTATCTGAGTGTGTTTGGTTCTATATTCTTTTGAATGAGTTTGATGGTTTGGTATTTCCTCGTTTTAAGATTCAAATTCATTACCACAAACAATAAAAATAGGGCGAATACGTACGAGTATATACAGAAAATGGAACGACATGATAACAATATTGATTCTAATGTTTATTAGGCTTTTATGTTTTCCCTTTTTTTCTTTATTGTAAAGTTAATTAATCGAACAACACTCGTTTACTACATAAGTGGTTATATATAAACATACTTAGTTGGATGGTTGTAAAAGATTAATGATGTTTTATTAAAACTTTATATACGTTCACTAAGACGTTTCAATTTTTTGCCATCTCACTATTAATAACGTACAAAGCAAATATACCAATAAACATGCCAAGATGTAATGAGCCGCGTCAAAGGTATCAAGTGTTTACAATTTTAAAAGCAAAGTATGATGAAATTCCCAACATTTAATTAAAATACAAACTGCATATGGTCCAACCCAAATGCTTTAGGTTGAAATTCTAGATTTAAGTAGTTATTTGCAAGTTTGACATATAGGTGCCGTAATATGGATTTTCACTAATATCTCGAAGCCTACGCAAAATATTCAATAAAACGGATTGTTTCACCAGCAGTCGAGTCCTACGCCATATTACACATAAAGTTCTTATTCGATATAATATATTCAACATTGATTTCAAATAACATCAAAATGCATCCCCTGTTTATTTATGCCTGAAAGAAAATAATAAAATTGATTGATTCAAATCATTATACTAATCTAAATTATACTTTATCTTATTGTAATTAATTAATTCATTGGGAGTATAGAGCTCAACGCAATGACATTTCGCAATTGATTGATTGACTGATTGCGATGTACGATCAAGCAATAAGCAAGTCTCCCGTATTATAAATGCGAATACCACACAACACTATACCCATGTTACACAACACGACACCATTCTTCATGAAGCCAAACCCCGTAAAGAAAGGCGCCACATCGATAACCACATAAGTCTAATTAATAGTTGTGATATCCGCCCCTGGCCAGGCCGCCGTCGTACACCTTTTTACATATAACAAGATCGAGGGATGGGAAAGGAATGTTAGCAACAAGAACTCAACCCGGTTCCAGACACCTAAGTAGTTGATCGTTAGTAAATTTGTTAGTAATATATTTTTTAGTAATTTATTTAACACAAGACAATACAATTTTAAAGTTCATCTCTACTGCTCCAACCTGTGAGAAAACACAATGACACAACATAAATTTCCTGGTACCGCAAACTCCTTTTTTTCTGAAAAGCTGTAAACAACTATTATTATTCCCCTCCACCCTTTTTTCCATCGGCGGTTGTGAGAGGGGGGCGAGATTTTGTTCCATCATCATGTTCCCATTCGGTCACCCAAATTTGTACAAACCTGTAGGTAGTGTTGTTTGACGTTGTTGTTGAAATCGTTGCGTCTCTGCTGTCCCTGCTACTCGCCCCTCAACGCAATGACATTTCGCAATGTAAACAAAATGTAGTGATGGCAATGTATGTATTGTTGTTGAGTTGGCTACTCTTGTATCGATAATATTAGTGTAGCGGTATTGATGAATGTAGATTGATCGTTATCGAATTCATGTCAACTGTTTATTAATGTAGACTGTTTGGTCTCGAATTAATGTAGAGTAGACGGATTTTCGATATCGTTAGTCTGATATCGTTAATATGTTGTTGCAAAAAATATTTTTCACAATTTTCTTTCTTTTTGCGATTGGCCTTCAAACGAGTAAGTGCGAAATTCAAAATTTCTAAAAACTTTATTAATTATATAAGAATATTGAATTTTCTTTAAAAATTATATAGAATAAATTATAGATCATTTGAAGAACATTTACTTTAGTCAACTTAGTTTACTTGGTGATCTTATTATTTTTCAATTATCTCTTTAATATTTAGTTGACAAACAGTGATCATTTCTAATATCGTTTAAAATGGCTAAAGTAGCTAGTTTAGTAAAGGGGCGCGGTTCCATAAAAGCCACAGTTACAAATATTAAAAAATTCACGGACAGGGTTGCTGTTGATCAAGAAGCCGGCCAAGCTGTCAACAAAGATCAAATTGAAACTCGATTAGAAAAATTAAGAGAAGCTTGGATTGAGTTTCATGAGGTCAAAAATTTACTTTCATTACACCCTGGACACATTTTAGAATCAGAAGATTTTGAAGATAAATACTACGATACCATATGGCCGCATTACGGCACATGTTAAATAGTCGAACTCCGAGTATAGCACCTCAGGCATCTACTTCTAACCATATTTCCGGTAGCAGAGGTATATATGATGGAGCACATCTAGGCGCAGATATACGACTCCCAAGGGTTGCAATAGAACCATTCTATGGAGATTATTCAAAATGGTAGTCGTTTCAGGACCAATTTACTACATCAATTGATGCAAACGAGTCATTATCAAGCATTCACAAATTTCAGTACTTAAAATGTTTTTAAAGGGAGATGCGGCAAACCAGATTCGACACTTGGCCTTAACTGAAGCAAATTACGTGAAGGCATGGAACAAACTTGTAAAACGGTACGATAAAAAGAAACGCATAGTAAAATAAATGATTGAGCTATTTTTAAATCAGCCATCCGATATGTCCGGCTCAGTTAAAGTGCTACGATCAATATGTGAGGTCTCAGATGAAGTTCTTAGAGGGCTTAAGGCACTTGGTAAGCAATGGGAGACTCGAGAACCATGGCTAATTCATTTGGTGCTTAAAAAAGTGGATATCGAGATGCACCAGTTATGGGCACAACATTCCAATGATATTAATTTTCCAAGTGTCACCGAACTATTAAAGTTTCTTACAAACCGTTGTGATGCACTTGAATCATGTGCTCTAACTAAACGGTCTACTCAGGTACGTCAAAATCCAACTACTAAAATACTTACATCAACCACTGTAGAAAGTACCTGTGGTTGTCCAATGTGTAACAAGCGACGCCCGCTATTTCGCTGCTTTCAATTTAAGACATTAAAAGCTATTGCACGAAAAAAATTTGATCATCAGAAACAGCTAGTCATGTTCCAATACTGATACTACGTTTAGTCCATCACGAGCAATATTGTCAACAGTTTCAGTTAAAGTGTTAGTGACCAACTGTTCATCGGCTATAATTCGAGCATTATTTGATAGTGGTTCACAATCATAATTAATAAGTGAAAGCTGTGTTCATACAATTGGTCTTAAGAGAGTACGGGCTTCTGTAATTGTGAATGGTCTTGGTGCAAAGCGAGCGGGTTAAACAAAAGGTGCTGTTGAACAGATATGACGATACAAACTCCACTAGGATAAATGCTTTAATTCTACCAAATCTAACAACATGCCTTCCGTCAGTTAGCATTGATAAAAGCAAATGGCCCATTCTAGACATAATCAATTTGGCGGATCCATCTTTCAATATTCCTGGAGAAATCGACATCATACTTGGGAATGACGTATTTCTGGATATAATGATGCCAGAGAAAATCAATATCGATACTCACTTGTTTGCACAAAACACAAAATTTGGTTGGACTATTGGAGGGCACTTTCAGAAAAATAATGATAAGCATATTACCAGCTTTCATGTATCTGTTGCTAACAATGATCTAGAGCTGCAGTTTTACAAAGATTTTGGGAACTTGAAGAAATGCAACCAAATGTCAAACTGACCGAAATTGGACAACATTGCGAGGATCACTACGTCAAATCAACAACAAGAGATTGCAATGGCCGTTACATAGTTCGATTATCGTTCAAAAAATCTACAGATATTCTTGATGCTTCGTTATATTGCGCGGCCAAAGGCTTAACAGCAAGGGAAAGGAAATTCCACAAAAACCAGATGTTTGGGGAAAAATTTGAACATTTTATGAAAGAGTATCTTGGCCATATGAAGCTCATTCCAACCAATCAATTAACCAATAAGCATGTATACCTACCTCATCACGTTGTATGTAAAGAAACCAGCACAACTACGAAATTACGTGTCGTGTTCAACGGGTCATCTAAGACAACGATGCTTTGTTGGTGGGTCCAACGATTCACGAGGAGCTCTTGTCAATTTTACTCCGTCTTCGCAAACACAACATAGTCCTGTCTGCTGATATCGAAAAAATGTACCGTCAGGTCAAATTGCATTCCGGTGATTGTGACTTCCAGAGGATATTATGGAGCAGTAAATTAATTGAAGCTGTGCAACACTATCGATTAAATACCGTGACCTATGGTACGTCAAGCGCACCTTTTCTAGCAATCAGAACTTTGCACCAATTAGTGGATGATTGACAAAGAGAAATATCCTGAAGCGAAGGCAATACTAAAAAGGGATTTTTACTTGATGAAATACTTTCAACGATCTTTGGCAATCAATTCCTGTGACGTTTTCGCCTGGACGGATTCCCAGATAGGATTAGCTTGGCTATCGGATCATCCTAGAAAATGGAAATATTTTGTGGCTAATCGTGTTTCAGAAATAATAGAGACAATTCCAAGAAAACACTGGATGTATGTGCCATCGAGAGAAAATCCAGCTGACCTAGGATCTCGTGGAGTAGTTCCTTCTATTTTAATACAAAATGAACTCTGGTGGAATGGTCCTAATTGGTTGGGGAAAAATAATAAACAATTGCCAAATAATCCTGGGCAATCGGAGAAACTACGCATCGACGAGCGGAAGAAGAATTACGACTGCTTTCATTCTCATGTTCAAATTGATATTTGTGCTACGTTATTCGAAAATGTTTCATCATTGAAGAAAATTTATCGGATACTTAGTTATGTATATAAATTTCTTTCTTGAATAAAAGTAAGAATACGAAATCGAGCTGAAGAAGAGAAACAATCATTACCGGATCCAGAAACATCAATAACACTTGACGAATTAGTTGTTGCCGAAAATTTATTTATTCGATGGGCACAAGAAGAATCATTTTTAGACGATATAACAAGTCTGAAAAAAAGGCAATTACCAGCTCGGAGCAATCTGTTAAGCTTAACACCATTTTTAGATGAGAACGGAATATTAAGAGTTGGTGGTAGAATTCAAGAAGCAAGCTGCAGTTTTGATACGAAACATCCGATAATACTACCAAAGAATCACGTATTGAGCCACTACATCATTACTTATTATCACACGAAGTATTTGCATCCAGGAGCCACACTACTAAGCACTCTAATCAAGCAGATATTTTGGATAATAGAGTGTCGAAACATGACTAGATTTGCCGTGTCAAAATGCGTGACGTGGTTCAAATACAAACAACATAGAAATCAACAACAAAATGGGCAATCTACCAAAGGCTCGGGTTTCATCGTATCGACCATTTTTAAGCACTGTGGTTCCAATATATATAAAACAAAGAACTGGCAGAGGTCCCTGTAAAACTAAAAAAGGATATATTGCTTTATTTGTTTGTATGTCTGTTTAGGCGGTACACATTGAGATCGTGAACGATATGACCAGCGAGACATTAATAGCTGCAATACAAAGATTTGTACCCCGAAGAGGGTTGCCTGTTGAAATTTTTTGTGACAACGGCAGCAATTTTGTTGGTAGTAAACGTGAACTTGACGAATTATTTGATCTGTACAAATCAGAAAAACATTTTAATCTAATATCACAATTTTTATTTTCGCAGAGAATAAGTTTAACTTTAATCCTACCAGCGCACCACTCTTTGGGGGATTATGGGAAGCTAATGTGAAATCAGCAAAACGAATATTTATAGAGCTAACATTTGAAGAGCTCACTACATTAATGACACAAATTGAGGCCGTACTCAATTCACGACCACGATGCCAAATGTCAGAAGATGTATCTTCCTTTGATGTGCTAACACCTGGACATTTTTTGATTGGTGAACCTCTAATGCATTTGAATGTAATGCATTTGAATACATAAAAATTATCAAAGTGGCAGAATATCCAAAATCGTGTCCAAGGTTTGTGGAAAGTCTGGTCAAATGCAATCCTGTGATTTCCCGGGAGTTCCCTGAATTCATAGTAAAAATTCATTAACATTTCACAGACGATTTTTATTTCAATAAATTATATTAAATAAGAAAAGATTTTAATTTTTAAAATATGTTTTCAAAAAAACATAAAATGTCAATAGAATGATCAGATAGGCCAACACGTTTTTTTCGGGACGAATGCGATCGAAATAGAGCAAACACGCTCAGATTTAGTTGAAATTGGCTGTATGGTCATCAACGAATTGTGAATACGTTTAGTGTATTTTGTTATTGTTGATTTTGATTGATAAGATTTTAAATCGTCCATGTGTCTGTGTGAAACTATAACAGCATCATTGTCAACAAAACAATCCGTTTCTTCGATTGAACCTGACGGATGATTCTGGTGACTATTCCTCATGATCATTAAAATATTTTTTTTTACTAAACCATTTGCATATTTAGCGATGCAGGATATCGATGATTTTGAGAAAAAGTTACCATGATTATACTTCTCAGCTGGTGGTTTCAAATTTTCCGGGTTCTGTAGAGACATCACGAGCGTAATGAGGTCATTGCAGCTTCTCTGCGATAACCTGATTTTCAGAGCTTCCAAAAAATTCTTTGACAAATGCCCAGGTATTCCACAAAGAGAATTTAACAAAAATTTAATATTTCCCTCATAAGTAACTATAGATTACAATTTCTTTCGCTCAAAGCTTCAATTGCCATTTCCTTTGGTTTCAAAACGTGAAGCAATTCTTGTATCTTGGGAATTTCCTCCACGATCAGCTTTAACGGTGAACTTAGATCCTTTTAATCCTTTTAGATACTGTTTTTCATCAACAAAAATCGTTCGCGTTGGAGAATCGAGCATGAGATTTAGTTGTTTTCGCAGCTCGATCTTTGAAATTTTTTGTAGCACAGAGTTCCTTACAGCTGATTTTTTGAACAATCTAATGATTTGTCTAACATTGTTCAAAATTGTTTTAAAACCTTCACAAATTTCAATGACATTATCAGTTTTGATAGCAATTTCACCTGGCTCATCTTCTTTGTTATATTCATTTTCGGAGGTTTCTTCAGTATTTTTATCTTGATAAGAGGATATATCGAGTAAATCGTCATCAATATCAATGTTGGTTATGATACGTTCTTATAACTGTCACAAATTACTAGTTGAATTCCGTGGTCTTAGCATAGTTGATGAATTATGATTGATGATTCTCTGCTAAATTTTTGCATCACGGACGCTCGCTCCATTTGTTGTTACGGCTATAACCTCGTTTAAGCTGATCTCGAAACTAATTAGCTTCCGCTCGAGTAGATTTATTAAAACGTCAGCCGTACAACTTCCATAAATTGTTATCAGGCCGAGATTGTCATAAGAAACATTAGAATAATGTACATTCACATTCAAATAACGTCGGTTTTTGAAACTCGTCCATTCATCGAGGGTCAAAGTTAATAATTGGCCGGAATTATCCTTTTACCGAGTCGTAGTAATCATGTATGTGTTTCATCACATTTAATTTTGTTATAGGTAGTTGAAAGCCACGAGCACACAAGCTTTCTCTTATAAATACACTTCTACATACATCAGAAATTGTAAACCCATCCAATGCACATAGTTTGGAAACAATTTCAGCCATAGACTGTCATCTAGTGTAAATGGTTGGTTGCATTTTAGGAAGTTTTGACGTTGATGATCCTGAATTTAAAGTTGCACCATTTTCAGTTGGCTTACCAAGTTTTCTGGATGAACTGCTGTAAGATGACAGAGTAATCCAATGGTTGATAAGATAACCCTTTGCAAGCAATCTTGGTTGAACAGTGTATGCAAGAAGCTTTCTCGCGACTTTCGTCTTTTTTGAATGTTTTGTCAATAACTTTCAAAAACACTCAAAAACTTTATACTTCAAAAACAATTTAAAATTCAGCATTAGAATCGAACATTAACACATATTTATGGCGAATTTTAATAAATTAACAAAAATTAATGTGCCTAAATGTATTCAATTGTTTTTATTTTTTACATCAAAAATCGAAATTGCTTGAAAAGAAATTTTTCGTTAATACCGTGATTTTAACCAAAATTTCCGAGAATCAGAATTTAAAAACTGATAAATTTCCCGGGATTTCGCTCCCGGGAAATCCCGGATAGGATCCACTACATACATCTGAGCGACATTCGTTAACATAAAATAAAATTAAAAGTTACTAATACTATCAAAAGTATTATACATTAAATTTAAAAATAATGGAGAATTTTTCTCCGGAAAAACTTTTCGCGATATCTAAGAATCTAACAAATTTTCAACCGAGTTGAACAGAAGTGTAGATAAGTGGTTGTAGATCAGTTCATTATTTCCGTATTTTTTACTTATATTAGGTAGCCGCAAAAGCGCACGCCTTCTCAAGTTATGAGACAGTACATAAAACAAAAAAGCTTTAAAAGCTCAAAATATTCAATCTTCAACAGAATCTCGTAACATGCAAATATATTAATTAAATATAGTAAACGGCCGTCGCGAGAAGCGAGGCGCATATTTTAGAAAAAGCTATGATAAAAAGGCAATCAAATTACGGCAGCATACTGAAATCTAACAAATGCCATATAAAAAATGCGCATTGCGTAATAACCTCTAAATTCCCGGGCATTGTCATTTCAAAAAGTCTAACATACAGTTAGCCTTTGCAACGACGCTGTCAATATGAAAATTAAAAGACATGTTAAGTGTGTAAAGTACTCCTAATCTCAAATTAGGAGTTTCCCTTACGGCTCGACCGTTACCATATCGATTATATAACCTATTAAAACAACATTCCTACTTCTTGTAAATACCATAGTTTTGAATTTGGAAATGTTAAGCGATAAGGAGTTTATAATACACCATTCAACGAAGTTGTTAATATCAATTTGAATGATAAGGCATCAGAAATCACCGTAATAGATTTATAGATTTTTAAATCGTCCGCATACATAGGAACTGCTGAGTTAGACATGCAACCAATCACAGCATTTACAAAAATATTAAAAAAGAGTGGACCCAGGTGATATTTTTCATTTCGACGGATTGTATCTTAAAACCATTAAACCTCAATCCGGTGAAATATAACTATTGTTATTACAGACGAAAAATCTCAAACTATTTCAAATAGCGAATAAATACTTTAATGAAATGTACATATGATTTGAAAGGGATAAATATATTTAAGAAAATGGTGAAAAATATTGTTTAATTATTTAGCTTGGATATTGTAATATTTTTTGTTTTATTTAAGTTTTAAAATTAAATATAATTAAATTCTAGGCTGGGCTCGCTTCACAAGAAATGCTTGATGTATACAATTTTAGGAGAGATGACTGACTAAACTTTTTTATTATGCTGGGATAACTTTACCTATATAGTTCAACTTATATTCAATCATGAATAAGTTTGGGATTCTTAGCTAAATTTGAGTTGTACGCGAAAAATGGAGCCCACAAGAATGATTTTCAATGACGTTGATTTATATTTGTAACAAGGTTTTTGTAAATTATTTTTTTGGTATGGGGCTCTTTATTTTTGCGGATTTAAGCTTCAGCTTTCAATCCCAATTCGGGATCATTATCAAAAGCATAATGGAAATTATTTTCAAAACGACTTCCTTTTTATATAAAAATTCCACATAAAACAATCAAACATTTGTTACTAAAAACCGATGTTTCATTGAAACGCACAGCCTAGACAATTGTTTCGAAAACAATTTTTTTTCCTGACTAGAGCGATAGGCGTATTTTATTTGACCAAATTCAAATTGGTATTCATTTCGAAATCGCGTCCCCGCTGAATTTAAAAAATCACAATCACCAAACAAACATCAATTTTTGTTATGTCAAAATAAATTGAATGTACATGATGGTATCGACAACCATTTAGAACTTTAAAAATTAATTTTATCTAAACACAATAACTAAAAAATATTATTGGATTTTGAAAACCACATATACAGCGGGTATTCACGAATACCAAAACGGTATTGGATTCATGGCATTGTTGTTGTAAATGGTCAAATAAAATGAGTATGAGACAAAAACCTTATATAAATACATCATACGAATTGCTAATATAAGCATAATCTTCCACAATATTAATCGAATTTGTACTTGATTTAATATGAAACATTACCAAAATCGATCTTTTCCTAAAATTGGTTTGTTTATCGAGAATTTTGACGTTATCTAAATTGTTTGAATGATTTAAATTTTTCAGATGCCGTGTAAGTGCGCTAAAATTTTAATTTAGATCTTTGTTGGTTCATATCGGTGTTGATAAATTCTTTTTTCCAAAAATTGTTTTGTCTGTCCAGTATGCGTAGCGTTGCAACTACAACGAACTTGGTAAACCACATTTGATTATTTTTTTAAAGGTACCGTGTCTTTAATTTTGGAAAAAATATTTCCATTTAAACTTGTGGCTGCACATCCCACAATTTTGAAATTATAATTTTGGAACAGGCGTTTTATTTTTTCATAAAGGTTTTTTATGTATGGAATGGCCAAAAACTTTGTGATTTCGTTTTCTGGTCTAGATATCGTTTTTCTATGAAAATTTCTTGTTTTCCAAATTATTTTTTTATTAATTTTTCGGGATATTGGTTAAGCACTAATGTACCTGTTAGAATCGGTTTTTAGTAACAAATGTTTGATTGTTTTATATGGAATTAGTGAGTGTAAAAATAATAATAATAATAATAATAACAAAAAGTAAGCCCTCTAGAATACGCCTAACTAAAAAAAAATATTTAGTGTAATCATAAAAATAAACAAATTCAACCAAAATTGTTAATGTGCCATTAAAAAATTCAAGTCTGCGTTGTGGTAGACGCATTACAAAACAAACCATGCCTAAAAAAGGTAAACCGGGTACTAGCTTACTGTTTTATTTGAGGTAAAATCAAACACACTTTTATTATTATGGAATTTATTAATATAAGTATTATGGCACAACTTAATGCTTTCGCAATCACAACTAGACTACCCAATATGATCATGAGGTGATCAATATAAACGGCGTACACATAATTGTTGTATACGGTAAACACAAGTTGAATACGACGTTACAATATTTATAGGGTGCAGATTAAGAACGAGTACATTACATCCCTCCACCTTTGATTAGGACACATATGTAGAAGGAGTTGTTTTCGGTCTGGCTGATCTACGGAGGGAAGCTTCATCGGTTTCAGATGGTGTCTTTTTTGCTCGTTTCTTTGGCTGTGCATTTTCTTGTTGTACGGTTGATGATGGACCAATGGTTGATTCTAGCGTGCCTGATGTTGATGGTTGAACATCTTTCGGTGTTGAAATACTGTCTTCCGAATTGGCAACATCTTTCGGAAGAATCGATTGAGGTTCATCTATCGGAATGGTAGTTGAATTGTCCATCTGTTCATCGGTTGCTCGACTTCGCAACTGATCAATATGACGTCTCATTGATTGGCCTTGTTCAGTCTCTACAGCATAAGAAATAGGCCCTGTTGTTCTTGTAACAGAAGCAGGTATCCACTTTGGACCCGACGAGTAGTTTCGCGCCCAGACTGTGGAACCCTCAGACAGTTTTCGCGGTTGGTCGACCACTGGTTTGGTCTTGTGAACGCGAATATTATCCGGATGAAGATGATCGAAGAAAGTTCGAATACGACGATTAAATAAGAGTTCGGCGGGTGATCTGCCGGTTGCGGTTGATGGAGTTGCATGATGGTGGTGCAGAAACTTCGCCAAACGATGTTGAATGTCGCCAGAACTCTCCTTCTTAAGGAAATCTTTCGTCGTTTTGACCATTATCTCCGCCTGCCCATTTGAACGTGGATGGTATGGAGCCACATACACCGAGCGAATACCATTCGTATCACAGAATTGTCGGAATTCCGCGGAGTCGAAAGCTGTACCGTTGTCACTCACAATGATCTCTGGAATTCCATGAGTGGCAAATATCTTTCGAAGAGCCTGTATGCCACAAGCAGCTGATGTTGTGGCCACTTGAACTACCTCTAACCACTTGGAATAAGAATCGATGAGTATAAAATAAGTCTTACCATGATGAGGTCCGGCATAATCAATATGGATTCTCGACCATGGTTTTGTTGTCTCCTCCCATGGGTGTACGGGAGCCTGTGCCACCTCAGGACGGTTTGATTGACACTTTTTACAAAGACGCACAGTCTTCTCTATGTCTGCATCTAGTTTGGGCCACCACACGTAATTCCTCGCTAGTGCCTTCATTCTAACAATACCCGGATGGGCAGTGTGTAGCGCGGACCAAATTTGTGCATGGTGACATGGTGGAATTATTACTCTATATCCCCAGAGGAGGCATCCTTTGAGTGTACTCACTTCGGCACGACGAACCCAAAATGGCTGAAACTGTTCCACGGGTTTACTCTCTGGCCAGCCCTGCAGTGTCCACTGAAGGATCTGCGAGAGAACTGGATCTTTGTTCGTCGAAGCGGCAATGTCATCGGCATGGACGGTCGGCTTGTGTACCGTATCTATAAGCAGCACCTCTTCTTCCTCTGTGACGATCGTAGTGCCCGGAACAGGAAGTCTACTAAGACCATCAGCATTTCCCACATCCTTCCCGGCACGGTAGACGAGTTTGAATGTGTATGCATTCAGGAAAGTACTCCAACGAATCATTCTCGGCGATAGGATTTGTGGAGTTGGAACATCTGTGGTAAAACGACCAAGAAGCGGCTTATGGTCCGTCACAATAACGAACTCTCGACCGTAGAGAAATTCATGGAACTTTCTCACTCCCGCAATAATCGCCAAAGCCTCGCGATCACCTTGGCTGTATCGTCGTTCTGTTTCGGTCATCGTTCTCGAGTGGTAAGCTATGGGACGCTCTTTCGTGCCCACTCTATGTGACAGTATAACGCCAATTCCATAGGGGGAAGCGTCACATACCAGCAACAACGGATATTTCTCACTAAATGGCATTAGGACGTTGCTGGACATCAAGGCATCTTTAAGCGCATCGAAACTGCGCTGCTCGGCAGGTCCCCATCTCCACAGAATATTTTTGTGAAGTAGCTGGTGCAAAGGTTCCGCAAGCGTTGCCTTATCTTGAATAAAAGAATGGTAAAAATTAATTAAGCCTAGGAAAGCTTGTAGCTGCCCTTTATCAGTTGGTGGTGGGGTGCTTCTAATTGTGTCGATCTTCTGTTGCATTGGATGCAGACCTTCGGCATCGATTCTGTACCCGAGAAAATCGGTGGATGAACAACCAATTTGACATTTGTCTTGTTTTAGACGAATACCAGCTTGATCAAATCGTTGGAAGATGTCGATCAACTTCTGTCGTAAATCTGTATCGGACGACGCGATGACGATGATATCGTCGAAATACGGTATGACTCCCGGAATCCCTCGAAGTAGATTCTCCATGAAATTTTGGAAAATTCCTGGCGCCGTACTAATACCGAATTGGAGTCGGTTCACCTTGAATGCTCCCTTGTGTGTTGTAATTGTTTGTACTAGCGCGGATGCATCGTCTACGATGAGCTGTTGGTATGCTTGGGCGAGATCGAGTTTTGCAAATACAGTACCGTTTGGTATCGTCGATAACAGGTGATTTGCTGATGGAACCGGAAAACAATGCGGTGTGAGAGCTTTATTCACCGTTGATTTGTAATCGCCGCAAATTCTCACACTGCCATCGGCTTTCGGAACAGGTACAATAGGCGTAGCCCACTCGCTGTACTCGACCGGCTCCAGAATTCCCTGTCCAACCAATTTATCTAATTCAACTTCAACTGCTGCTCGCATGGCAATAGGAATTCTTCGTGCTGGCAAACGTATCGGAATTACTTTTGGATCCACCTGAAGAATAATTGGAGGCCCACTGTACGAACCCAGCTCAGGTGAAAATAGGTGGCTGTATTTCACCAGTACATCGGAAAAACTGGTGTCTGTGATTGCATGGACTCCTTGGATGGAAATCCCTAAAGGCTCGAACCAATCGATACCAAGAACACTGGTTTTGTTCCCGGTGGTGATGTATAACGGTAGACTGGAAACTGATTTACCATTGTAATAAACATCAATGTCCAAACATCCCAAAATGTCGATTGGATTCCGTTGGAAATCGACCAATTTCAAATTTGCCTCACGAAGTGGTGGTGATTTTCGAAACATTTTTTTAAAAGTTATCTCGGAGATAATAGTGTGCCTTGAACCAGAATCCACTTCGAAACGACACGGAACATGGTTTATGTTGACGGTAGCAGATGTATTAACAGCAGAAGGATTGGAAATACTTTTCACTTCTCTGTAACGACGATTCGAACGCTTCTGGTTGCTTTTAGGCTTGTTGCTGCTGCTGGCCATCGCACGACAGACCCGTTGGAGGTGTCCCATTATACCACAAAAGGAACACGTGGTAGTACGGTATCGGCAGGTGGATCGGTCATGGTCCTCCCCGCAGCTGAAACACCCTTGTGAGCGTGACGGATTCTTTTGTTGATTAGCTTTGCCCGGTGTTGCTTGATGTTTAGGCATGATTTGTTGCACTTTGTGAGCTTCAGCAATGACCTGTTGATTCTTCTCGGCAGCTTCTGCGGCAATGCTGCGATCGATAGCAGTATCTAACTGTAAATCCTTCTCAGCTAAAAACATCTGTTGCAATTGAATATTGCGCAAACCGCAAACCAGGCGATCTCGTAGCATGCGATCTAGGCTATCCTTGTGGAAATTGCAACTTTTGGCAAGACGTCGAAGCTCGGCTATGTAATCGGCGACGCATTCTCCCGAACGTTGATCACGTTTGAAGAACGTGTACGACGCCGCAATTTCCGATGGGCGAGGGGAAAAGTGATTAGATAAAGTGTCCATGATTTCTTTGATCACTAAATCACTGACCTTTTTTGGTGCTATAAGATTCTCTAGCAACTCAAAAGTATCCGCCCCGCATAGTGTAAGAAACGTGGCCCGCTTCAATTGCACATCTTCGATTTTATTGGCCTCACAAAACAGTTCAAAACGCCTTGAATATGTGCCCCATTCATTTGGCTTCGTTGTATCGAAATTTTCAATATTTCCGATAGGCATGATCACTCACTCACTAATAACACGATTTTTTTTTTTTTTTTCGTAATATTTTACCGTAACTATAACTTGTGTCAAACACGCGGTCACAATATTATTTTAATTTGATTAATTTATTAAAGAGCAATAAATTAATCACAATTCAGGTATTATGTAATAAAATATTATTTCCGTTTTAATCCTCGTCGCCAATGTTTTATTTGAGGTAAAATCAAACACACTTTTATTATTATGGAATTTATTAATATAAGTATTATGGCACAACTTAATGCTTTCGCAATCACAACTAGACTACTCAATATGATCATGAGGTGATCAATATAAACGGCGTACACATAATTGTTGTATACGGTAAACACAAGTTGAATACGACGTTACAATATTTATAGGGTGCAGATTAAGAACGAGTACATTACACTTACCATTGAGCGATAAGCAGATTAGCCTTATTAACTCCATGATCAGTAAACCAGTCAATAAATCGTTAAATAAACTAATAAGTGAACTGAAAAACACGAATATTAATAGCTCTAACAAAGATGAGGGACAAAGAAAAAACCCTGAAACAGGGATTAATAATTACAATAATAATAATAATAATAATGAGGAATCGAATAATAATTGTAACACAAAGAGGCATCTAACGGCTGCAGTCGAATAAGAAGACAACCAACCTAAAAGGATTTGCGCTGACTCACCAAAAGTCTCCGCTCAGGTTGAGATAAAAGAACAAGTGAAACAATTGATTGACAGCTATGGCGGATATTCATCAGATTCTGACGACATGGAATTCGATGACGAATTCAGCAAAGTCGTGCTTCCCTCAACCATTGGAGGCCGATTTAACAAACTCAACATTGATGTCGATCCGGCAGCAATGATTCCTATTACAACAAATAAGAAAAATTCAAAAACAAACCGGGCCGGAAACGGTACAAAATCGCCACCAATTGTCTGTAAAGGATACGACAATAAACAAATAGGATTGCTGAGAGACATCACAAACTCCTACAAGGGCACTTTAATTAAAGTACTCAACAACAGCGTAATAATTTACGCCAATGGAGAAGCTCAACATAAAGCAATAGTCTGCAAATTAAAAGAGGCTAATATCCAATTCTTCACCTATTCGGCCAAAAATCAAAGACCAAAAGTGATGATAGCGAGAGGAATACATCAGGACACAGATGTTGAAGGGATCAAAAATAATCTCCGATAAAGGCTACAAGGTTAATAATGTATACCCCCATGGCCAGAAAAACTATTGGCTTAGATGGTACCGATAAATAAGAGAGGATCCCGTGCTTCACAATTACTTTTGAACCAGATACAAAAGAAGCTGAAGTCAAGCAAATTAACGGTTGCTGTGGATACAAAATACAATGGGCAGCCAAACGAAAACAGGCAGTTACTCAATGCCGTAAATGCCAACGTTTTGGTCATGTGGCATCATCTTGCAACATGCAATACAAATGCGTAAAATTCGCCGGTCAACACAATCCAGGTGAATGCCCGATTAATAATATAGGCAGGAACGACGATGCAGTACCAATTAAAATTAAATGTGCAAACTGCTAAGGGGTCCATGTGGCGAGCTACTCAGGATGCCAGGAGAGAAGAAATTATTTAAGTAAGCTAAACAAATTTCATAATAATCATTTAAAATCAGATAAACAAACCAAAGTAGGGGTGCAGCGGTCATTTGAGTCTAATTTTATCAAATCGGGAGTATCCTTCTTAAGACAGAACGACCCTGCATCGGTTACCACAGGTAGTGTCCCTCCCAGCTCCATGATGCAGATGGAGAATTCTGTTGGAGAATCGGGTCGTAAACCACAGTGAATTCTTGGGTATGCCACAGCAGCTATTTGGGATTAGCTTTTATGAGCTAACTAGACATGTATCAGGTTTTCTCGCTAAATTAAATATGGTTTAGGAGATTGCAGATCGTAAGGCGATGTATTTGAACTTCGTATGCCAATTTTTAAAATGAAAGTGCTAGCATTAAATTGTAATAGCATCATTAGTCTCACATGTCTGCAAATAGGCCCCTTCTTGCTTGCCTTAGCGAAACTAAATTGTCAGCATGCCAAAATCTCAGGATTCCAAATTTCACTGTTTATACAACAGATTCAGAATCAAAGTCTCGAGGTTCGGGCGGCACGGCTCTACTTATTAACAACTCAGTTACTCATTCGGCCCCAAGACGCACGTTGGAGAAGGCTTAAACTTGTTCCTATTAATTCCTATCTACTTTCTTAACATTATTACCTCGGATCTCACTAAACTATTAAGTTTAGCTGACAGAGTTGTTCTTTGCGGAGATTTTAACGCCCGGTACTCCTTTTGGAATTGTGATAACTATAACATAAACGGTAAAGCGTTGTACTACTGTGAAGTAAATGGTGCACAGATTTTTTCCCCCTCAGAATACATTAGAGGCAATGAATGCTGTTTTAGACATGGTGGTTACAAAAAATGTTCTAATTAATGAACAAGTAGCAGTGTTACACGAATTTTGTTCTGACCATTTCCCAATTACATTTGAAGTTTTTAAGGTTTTAATATTTTTCGCCAAAATATGAGCATCAGGATTCCAGATATAAAAAACGCGGATTAGGATAGTTTTAGGCAAATAGTACATTATAAAATAGCTCATCTAAATGAAATAAAGATCAAATCCATTAATGATATTGATCTTGATGTATCACCAAAATCGTCAATAATGCCTTTAATAGATCTGTCTCCATCTGCGAAATAAATGATAAAGCAATATTGCTTGTGATTGAGGCGGAAGGCACCCACAATATTTTCAACCATGCTGATAAATCGAATAACCAACGAAATTCATCTAAAAATCCGGCAGAATTGGCAAGAAAACTTCACTAAAAAACTACAAAATATTACACCAGATAGATCTAATTTATATAAGGCCATCAGAACAGTCTTGCCGAAACATAAAAATAAAAGCGTTATCATAGAAGACCAGGAAGGTTCGATAATTGATCCCTCAGTTATTTCAAACAAGATGGCGGAATACTATGAGACGGTATTCAGTGGTTCTGACCATATTGCAAATTCTCAAATACACAATGAGGTTGATAGTTTTGCTCAGTCATATCCTGCCCCATTCCTGTATGATAGCATTGAGAGCAATACAACAAATTCTGATGAGGTCGTCAGTTTTGTTGGTAACCTCAAAAATAAAAAAAACACCTGGTGTTGACGGTGTTTCAAATCGTGCTATTAAAAATCTCCCTTTATCAGGGTTTCAGTTCCTTTCAAACATCATTAATGCCATGTTCCAATTCGTATATTTCCGAATCTGCATGGAAGATATCTAAAGTAATAGTTTTCCCTAAAACTGGTAAACCATTGAAACCGGAGCAAACGAGACCAATTAGTCTGTTAAGTGGATTGAGCAAAATCGCAGAAAGGATTATATCCTGCAGGTTGCTGGGCTCTTGCAGACATCTAATCCCAGATTTCCAGTTTGGATTTGTCCACCATAAATCCACTACAGAGGCAATCATGAGATTAACTAACTAATAATACGGATGGGAATATGCCCCGCCCTGGTAGCAATAATAAAATCATATCTAGACCATCACCGGTTTTTCGTATGTATGGACAATGTCCATAACTGTGAAATTAGGAAAATATTTGCTGGGGTCCCTGAGGGTTCAGTACTGGGTCCATTACTTTACGTAATCTTCACGCATGACATACCTACGCCGGTAAAAAAGGATACTTGGGTTCAGGTTTACGCCGATGACACAACTGTATTTTGCTCAAATTATAGCGCATACCTACCAATGTTCACTAAGGATCCATAAATTTCTAAAATCATTATACGAATATTTTAAAAAATGGAACATCGAAATTAATGCATCCAAGACTCAATTGCTATACATAAAACCTACATGTAACCATCGTAATGAACTTAATGAGGCCGTACCAGTTTTGATAAATAATCAGCAGCTATTAGTGGTTGATAAAGTGAAGTATTTGGGTGTCACACTAGATAAATAACTAAAATTCGGCACACATATTGACGATTTAGAAGAAAGGCAGCCATGGCTTTTCACCTACTATTCCCCTTACTTTACCAAAATAGCACTCTAAACGAACTTAACAGACTCCTAGTTTAAAAGTTATACATAAGACCTATTATTACGTATGCGGCACCAGCATGGTTTGACTTATCAACTATTAGCCAGAAAAACGCTAACCAGAGGGTTCAAAATAAAGCGCTTAGATTTGTTTTTGGGTTCTGGCCTCGTCCTGACTATCGTCAGTTATCTTGTAGAGTTCTTCATGAAAGGGCCAACATTCTTACAATCGACGCATTCAAGGATTCGCTACTTTCCAACGTATTGTACAAAATGATGTCTTCGGAAAATGAGACTGTAATGGGGATTGCCAACGGTTAGTAACTGGTTTAAAGTTTATCTGATTTATGATTAAGGGTCATAATTCTAATTCAATTTATGACTAGTTTGTTTAGCTACGCATTTAGATAGCACTGTTCGCTACTTTATATTAGTTATTAAGTGCTAGATTTAAGTTTTATTGTTAAGTTGTACATATTTATTTAACTTAAAAAAAAAAAAATTAAAATAATTTTCATTATGCTTTTTATAATTATCCCGAATTGGGATTGAAAGCTCAAGCTTAAATCTGCAAAAATAAAGATACCAAAAAAATAATTTGTTTAAAAGGTTTTTGTTGTATATTTAGGCCAGCCCAAGGAAGTCGCAAGCAGCTAGTCAAATTAATAGTTGGTTTTGTAACAATGATTTTTGAACCCATCTGATTACAATTTTACATTCATAAATGATATCCAAGAAAAAATTTTTTACGAATCATTTCACAACATTTACACATACATACATATAGTATATACAAGTAGGTAGGTAACAAAGAAAAATTCCAAAAAAATCCCATTTAAAATTCACGCTAAATTTTAAAGAGTTCATTACGTAATCAAAATAATTTTTGCTCCCTCCTTATTATTTTATAAATTTTACATTTTATTAATTGAGATACTAACATAAAATTTTATATAACTTAATTTCAATAAAAAACGCTTGCGTAAATATTTTTTTTTTTACTGTAAAATAAATAAGACGAAATTACTAAAATGTGTTAACATTTTTTTTTGTTTTTTGTTTTAATTTAAAGCTCTTCAAATAATGTATAAGATGGTTACGTTTATACAAATATACCCCATGTACCAAACAAAAAGGGTTTTTATATACAGTTTTATTGTTATTACTCTGTTTAGGATATATACTTCTTGAAGTTTCTTTTTTAACTTTTGGTAGATTTTTATTTTTTATTTTTTTTTTTTTTTACGAGCAAAGAATTTATGAAATTTTTAATCCTCCTTTTAATTTTATGTTAGTCCCTTTTCTTTAATTTGGTTGGAATATTTTTTATAAACGTTTATATTTTTGATTGTCTTATTATAAAATTTGTTGTACATATATACATATATACGTACTTATATACTAAAGTATTTTGGTTGAAAATATTTTGTGCACAGTTAACCAAGGGAATGAAAAGGGGGAGTAAAAAAATTTAAAGGATTTAATGTAAATTATGGAAATTTATTATGTTTACACTTTTGTCTTGATGATATCGCTGGGAATTATTGTAAAGTTTTTTGGGTTAAAATGTTTATGATTTTATGAAACACGCAAAGTATTACGTTTTGGGGCCATTGCTTATGGTTCTCTAGAGTCTAAAGGATTCTTGACGATGTCGCTTAGAGCAGAGTAAGTGTTTAATACTCTGGCCACAATCATATATTTATCATCTGATTGTGTTTTGTTAGGTGATTTACTGATTTTAATAAAAAAATTTAAGAAAAGTATAAAGCAAGTATTACCATCATTCTGCCATCCATTATATTAGAATTAACAGCGAATCTTTGATACGAATTTGAAGCCGTATTTGACGATTAACCATGCAAGTATTAGATTGCCTGGGGCTGGGATGAACAAACAACTAATAAATAATTTCAATCTTTTAACGGTTTCTGTTTCAGAAGTAATACAACATGTACTTCTTCAACATTTATGTGTTCAATGGAGGAACTCTACTATTCGTCTTTCGGAGGGTACTTATGCCTTCATACATAATTAAAAAACCCATGCAACCATGTACATTTTCTTGCGTTAAAAATTCTAAAGGCTATTGATGTGGAACTACCAATTCTTAAGAATTTTATTTCTCGTTTTAGGATGGCAAAGCACAGCAATTGCAATAATTATGAAGGTATCGTGCTATGTATTTTTTTTGTTTTCTTCTAATTAAATTCATTTCACTTAAAAAAAAGCATACAGGAGAACATTTCTGCAGCACTATAGGTTAACTTTTAATATGTACGTTGATTTCCTTCCAACTAATTAGGATGAGCACAAAATTCAGCCCGATTCCCGAAATCATTTTGAAGTAATAATTCGTAGATTCTTTTCTATTTTTAATAAATTTAGCGGAATACTCAATTCGAATTCGACTTTCGTGGGAAGTGTTTAATCATTTATTGCAAAACATTAACCCGAAACTGACGGTTATGAAGCGAGTAGCATCAGTTCGTAATTATTCTAAGGCTGATAGTGGCATTAAGAATTTTAACAAGTTATGCGCATACCAAAAAATATAACAATTGACTTTAGTCTAGGATTAGTTCAGAAACGTATTTTCTTGGTATTTCTAAGAATTGATATGGACATATACTAGAGCCTTGTAGAGTATAGAGCTGTAATGAAACGTCATAATTTTTAGAAAGCATTTTAGTGAAATGATATTTTTAAGCTTCAAATTTTTAAAAATGTTTAAAGATAAATCTCTAAAATAACATACAAGTATGTAGACTTATGTTGGTAATATTATTCGCGTGAAGTTTATCCTAAACTATCCTACAAAAAAAAAAAAAAAAAAAAAAAATAGGATCATGATCATTTAGGAAAAACTTCACGTCGTTGCGCAAATGTGTGAAGTTTTTCCTAACTTTTAATAGCTTTGCATGTGTTCGTGATTATAAAACCGATAATCAGCATTATATAAAGAAGAAAACTCAATTCGGATTACATAGTTTATAAAATGAATATGGCCTAAAATGAGCCCAAACCTAAACTTTCCTAAAATGAGAACATCATTATTTGAATAATAAATAAAAATCAAGCGAAATACCTGATGTTGTTTTCACAGCAAATTTAGTTTGAAGCCTAATATTTTAGAAAGGGTAAAGAAAGCCTATAGCGCTATACACCTTTGGTCTTGAAAAACATATCTTATACTGGCTCTATGCTTCAATGATAAGGCCCATACTTTTATATGGGATTGTTGTTTGGTGGCCAGCCTTAAATAGTAAGGCTAACCAAAAGTTGCTGTTGAAAACTTAGAGAACTTCCACCTGTACTCAGCAGTACACCCACTCAGGCATTAAGGATCAAATCCATTACTATGTGGACCTGTAGTAATACAGGGCACTCATCTTTATTGTGTAACAGAGATATCCTTGATACCACCGATTACTTGTTTCCATTACCATCTTTTGAGGAAAGGTTTCGTACTGATATTCCCTCCTAGGGACCTTAAAATGAACCTCATCTTAAACGAAATCCAGGAAAAAGCACGAAGACATGAAGAACGGCTCCGCCAACATGTGAACATTGAGGCAACTTAGCTCCTAGGCACACGAATTTACCTATTTAGTACGCAGACTTAACCCTTGTGTCTATACCCGGGCACCCGGGTGGCCATTTCGATTTAAAATCCTCGTAACTTTTTCAATTTCACAGTTAGACTATCCAACGCATTCTATCCCTGAACGTGAATTAAAATTTCTATATACATTTGGTATGGTTGATCGATCTGACACATGCGGTAGAGCTAATTGAAGCACAAGATCTTTCAAGAATTCTCGACGATTGTGTGTTATGTTTGATCTAGCCGGATTATTTTCTATGTAAATTTTGTAAGCCGCGACGCAAGCTACATCAATTATATTGTAAAAAAATGCTACAGGCCATCTTTTCGTCCTTCGTTTGGTTGTATAATGAGTGACCAGTTTGTCCATATTATCTACTCCACCTTTTTTTCCATTGTAATAATGGATGATTTCCGGTTTTTTTTTTGTCTCCAATTACTGAATCCGTATAATGCTGCGTAGATAATAATAATACACTCTTATTTTTTTTGGGGACATACGAACAAAGTGTAATATTATCATCGCTGAATCCAAAAATTGACGAATAAATTTCCCGAGATCTGGACGGCAACATTTCTTTTGGAACATAGGGTTTATTTTTTTTTATGTCCCGACTATTGATAAGTCCCAAGAGATCAATAAACGAGCAAACGGCAATGTTGTAAAAAAATTGTCAGTTACTATATTTCTCCCAGACCCTTTGAAACGGGCGCATAGGTCCTTGACAACCCGCTCTCCTTGATTGATTTCCCTGCCTGATGGTTGCTTACCCGTATATATCTGCCCCGTTATTGGGTAAGAGTTAGCAGCATCGCAAACCCACCATACTTTGATCCCATATTTTGCCGGTTTGGACGGCATATACTGGGTGAATCTTGTTCGTCCTACACAAAAAATTTTTTTTTATACCTGAATACTGAATACTGAATACAGAATACAGAATACTGAATACAGAATACAGAATACAGAATACAGAATACTGAATACTGAATACTGAATACTGAATACTGAATACTGAATACAGAATACTGAATACAGAATACTGAATACAGAATACAGAATACTGAATACAGAATACTGAATACTGAATACAGAATACTGAATACTGAATACTGAATACTGAATACAGAATACAGAATACTGAATACTGAATACTGAATACTGAATACTGAATACTGAATACTGTAAAAAAATGCTACAGGCCATCTTTTCGTCCTTCGTTTGGTTGTATAATGAGTGACCAGTTTGTCCATATTATCTACTCCACCTTTTTTTCCATTGTAATAATGGATGATTTCCGGTTTTTTTTTGTCTCCAATTACTGAATCCGTATAATGCTGCGTAGATAATAATAATACACTCTTATTTTTTTTGGGGACATACGAACAAAGTGTAATATTATCATCGCTGAATCCAAAAATTGACGAATAAATTTCCCGAGATCTGGACGGCAACATCTTTTGGAACATAGGGTTTATTTTTTTTTAATGTCCCGACTATTGATAAGTCCCAAGAGATCAATAAACGAGCAAACGGCAATGTTGTAAAAAAATTGTCAGTTACTATATTTCTCCCAGACCCTTTGAAACGGGCGCATAGGTCCTTGACAACCCGCTCTCCTTGATTGATTTCCCTGCCTGATGGTTGCTTACCCGTATATATCTGCCCCGTTATTGGGTAAGAGTTAGCAGCATCGCAAACCCACCATACTTTGATCCCATATTTTGCCGGTTTGGACGGCATATACTGGGTGAATCTTGTTCGTCCTACACAAAAAATTTTTTTTTATACCTGAATACTGAATACTGAATACAGAATACAGAATACTGAATACAGAATACAGAATACTGAATACTGAATACTGAATACTGAATACTGAATACTGAATACTGAATACAGAATACTGAATACAGAATACTGAATACAGAATACAGAATACTGAATACAGAATACTGAATACTGAATACAGAATACTGAATACTGAATACTGAATACAGAATACAGAATACTGAATACTGAATACTGAATACTGAATACTGAATACTGTAAAAAAATGCTACAGGCCATCTTTTCGTCCTTCGTTTGGTTGTATAATGAGTGACCAGTTTGTCCATATTATCTACTCCACCTTTTTTTCCATTGTAATAATGGATGATTTCCGGTTTTTTTTTGTCTCCAATTACTGAATCCGTATAATGCTGCGTAGATAATAATAATACACTCTTATTTTTTTTGGGGACATACGAACAAAGTGTAATATTATCATCGCTGAATCCAAAAATTGACGAATAAATTTCCCGAGATCTGGACGGCAACATTTCTTTTGGAACATAGGGTTTATTTTTTTTAATGTCCCGACTATTGATAAGTCCCAAGAGATCAATAAACGAGCAAACGGCAATGTTGTAAAAAAATTGTCAGTTACTATATTTCTCCCAGACCCTTTGAAACGGGCGCATAGGTCCTTGACAACCCGCTCTCCTTGATTGATTTCCCTGCCTGATGGTTGCTTACCCGTATATATCTGCCCCGTTATTGGGTAAGAGTTAGCAGCATCGCAAACCCACCATACTTTGATCCCATATTTTGCTGGTTTGGACGGCATATACTGGGTGAATCTTGTTCGTCCTACACAAAAAATTTTTTTTTATACCTGAATACTGAATACAGAATACAGAATACAGAATAAAGAATACAGAATAAAGAATACAGAATACAGAATACAGAATACTGAATACTGAATACTGAATACTGAATACTGAATACTGAATACAGAATGCAGAATACAGAATACAGAATACAGAATACTGAATACTGAATACTGAATACTGAATACTGAATACTGTAAAAAAGTGCTACAGGCCATCTTTTCGTCCTTCGTTTGGTTGTATAATGAGTGACCAGTTTGTCCATATTATCTACTCCACCTTTTTTTCCATTGTAATAATGAATGATTTCCGGTTTTTTTTTTGTCTCCAATTACTGAATCCGTATAATGCTGCGTAGATAATAATAATACACTCTTATTTTTTTTGGGGACATACGAACAAAGTGTAATATTATCATCGCTGAATCCAAAAATTGACGAATAAATTTCCCGAGATCTGGACGGCAACATTTCTTTTGGAACATAGGGTTTATTTTTTTTTAATGTCCCGACTATTGATAAGTCCCAAGAGATCAATAAACGAGCAAACGGCAATGTTGTAAAAAAATTGTCAGTTACTATATTTCTCCCAGACCCTTTGAAACGGGCGCATAGGTCCTTGACAACCCGCTCTCCTTGATTGATTTCCCTGCCTGATGGTTGCTTACCCGTATATACGGGTAAGATAGATATATATATAGGTAGATATATATCTGCCCCGTTATTGGGTAAGAGTTAGCAGCATCGCAAACCCACCATACTTTGATCCCATATTTTGCCGGTTTGGACGGCATATACTGGGTGAATCTTGTTCGTCCTACACAAAAAATTTTTTTTTATACCTGAATACTGAATACTGAATACTGAATACTGAATACTGAATACTGAATACTGAATACTGAATACTGAATACTGAATACTGAATACAGAATACTGAATACTGAATACAGAATACTGAATACTGAATACAGAATACTGAATACTGAATACTGAATACTGAATACTGAATACTGAATACTGAATACAGAATACTGAATACTGAATACTGAATACTGAATACTGAATACTGAATACAGAATACAGAATACTGAATACAGAATACTGAATACTGAATACTGTAATGTCAATAATTTCCAGATTTTCTGCGGTTTATCCCGATTTAGAATATTGTGTTCTGTGTATACTTCATTGGCCTTCCGGTTTGTGTGTCTAATGATTATTTCACACATGACGTCCGTAAATATACACTTGAAGGTATCTCTTACAGATAACATTTCGGTCGATCGCGATGGCCCACTTCGTTGACTCCTGAGAATATTGTGTCTCAATGTTTGCCTTTGAGGAGGATTTTGTCTCCATATCGATCCATCTTTTCCTTTTAGATAAGGCGAATTATTACAATTTGCACTTCCAGTTTCTCCTTCGTCTTCAACTTCACTATCGCTGAAAATTTCTTCATCAGACACTTCAATTTGGACTTCATGATCCTTCATAAACGTCCTCTATGTCTGAATCTTCCACGTTTCTATCCGCTGCTGTAGGAAGCCACTCATCTTCTGAGCCGTCGTCGTATAATGCTGCGTAGATAATAATAATACACTCTTATTTTTTTTGGGGACATACGAACAAAGTGTAATATTATCATCGCTGAATCCAAAAATTGACGAATAAATTTCCCGAGATCTGGACGGCAACATTTCTTTTGGAACATAGGGTTTATTTTTTTTTAATGTCCCGACTATTGATAAGTCCCAAGAGATCAATAAACGAGCAAACGGCAATGTTGTAAAAAAATTGTCAGTTACTATATTTCTCCCAGACCCTTTGAAACGGGCGCATAGGTCCTTGACAACCCGCTCTCCTTGATTGATTTCCCTGCCTGATGGTTGCTTACCCGTATATATCTGCCCCGTTATTGGGTAAGAGTTAGCAGCATCGCAAACCCACCATACTTTGATCCCATATTTTGCCGGTTTGGACGGCATATACTGGGTGAATCTTGTTCGTCCTACACAAAAAATTTTTTTTTATACCTAAATACTGAATACTGAATACTGAATACAGAATACTGAATACAGAATACTGAATACAGAATACAGAATACTGAATACAGAATACTGAATACTGAATACAGAATACAGAATACTGAATACTGAATACAGAATACAGAATACTGAATACTGAATACTGAATACTGTAAAAAAATGCTACAGGCCATTTTTTCGTCCTTCGTTTGGTTGTATAATGAGTGACCAGTTTGTCCATATTATCTACTCCACCTTTTTTTCCATTGTAATAATGAATGATTTCCGGTTTTTTTTTGTCTCCAATTACTGAATCCGTATAATGCTGCGTAGATAATAATAATACACTCTTATTTTTTTTGGGGACATACGAACAAAGTGTAATATTATCATCGCTGAATCCAAAAATTGACGAATAAATTTCCCGAGATCTGGACGGCAACATTTCTTTTGGAACATAGGGTTTATTTTTTTTTATGTCCCGACTATTGATAAGTCCCAAGAGATCAATAAACGAGCAAACGGCAATGTTGTAAAAAAATTGTCAGTTACTATATTTCTCCCAGACCCTTTGAAACGGGCGCATAGGTCCTTGACAACCCGCTCTCCTTGATTGATTTCCCTGCCTGATGGTTGCTTACCCGTATATATCTGCCCCGTTATTGGGTAAGAGTTAGCAGCATCGCAAACCCACCATACTTTGATCCCATATTTTGCCGGTTTGGACGGCATATACTGGGTGAATCTTGTTCGTCCTACACAAAAAATTTTTTTTTATACCTGAATACTGAATACTGAATACAGAATACAGAATACTGAATACAGAATACAGAATACAGAATACAGAATACTGAATACTGAATACTGAATACTGAATACTGAATACTGAATACAGAATACTGAATACAGAATACTGAATACAGAATACAGAATACTGAATACAGAATACTGAATACTGAATACAGAATACTGAATACTGAATACTGAATACTGAATACAGAATACAGAATACTGAATACTGAATACTGAATACTGAATACTGAATACTGAATACTGTAAAAAAATGCTACAGGCCATCTTTTCGTCCTTCGTTTGGTTGTATAATGAGTGACCAGTTTGTCCATATTATCTACTCCACCTTTTTTTCCATTGTAATAATGGATGATTTCCGGTTTTTTTTTGTCTCCAATTACTGAATCCGTATAATGCTGCGTAGATAATAATAATACACTCTTATTTTTTTTGGGGACATACGAACAAAGTGTAATATTATCATCGCTGAATCCAAAAATTGACGAATAAATTTCCCGAGATCTGGACGGCAACATCTTTTGGAACATAGGGTTTATTTTTTTTTAATGTCCCGACTATTGATAAGTCCCAAGAGATCAATAAACGAGCAAACGGCAATGTTGTAAAAAAATTGTCAGTTACTATATTTCTCCCAGACCCTTTGAAACGGGCGCATAGGTCCTTGACAACCCGCTCTCCTTGATTGATTTCCCTGCCTGATGGTTGCTTACCCGTATATATCTGCCCCGTTATTGGGTAAGAGTTAGCAGCATCGCAAACCCACCATACTTTGATCCCATATTTTGCCGGTTTGGACGGCATATACTGGGTGAATCTTGTTCGTCCTACACAAAAAATTTTTTTTTATACCTGAATACTGAATACTGAATACAGAATACAGAATACTGAATACAGAATACAGAATACTGAATACTGAATACTGAATACTGAATACTGAATACTGAATACTGAATACAGAATACTGAATACAGAATACTGAATACAGAATACAGAATACTGAATACAGAATACTGAATACTGAATACAGAATACTGAATACTGAATACTGAATACAGAATACAGAATACTGAATACTGAATACTGAATACTGAATACTGAATACTGTAAAAAAATGCTACAGGCCATCTTTTCGTCCTTCGTTTGGTTGTATAATGAGTGACCAGTTTGTCCATATTATCTACTCCACCTTTTTTTCCATTGTAATAATGGATGATTTCCGGTTTTTTTTTGTCTCCAATTACTGAATCCGTATAATGCTGCGTAGATAATAATAATACACTCTTATTTTTTTTGGGGACATACGAACAAAGTGTAATATTATCATCGCTGAATCCAAAAATTGACGAATAAATTTCCCGAGATCTGGACGGCAACATTTCTTTTGGAACATAGGGTTTATTTTTTTTAATGTCCCGACTATTGATAAGTCCCAAGAGATCAATAAACGAGCAAACGGCAATGTTGTAAAAAAATTGTCAGTTACTATATTTCTCCCAGACCCTTTGAAACGGGCGCATAGGTCCTTGACAACCCGCTCTCCTTGATTGATTTCCCTGCCTGATGGTTGCTTACCCGTATATATCTGCCCCGTTATTGGGTAAGAGTTAGCAGCATCGCAAACCCACCATACTTTGATCCCATATTTTGCTGGTTTGGACGGCATATACTGGGTGAATCTTGTTCGTCCTACACAAAAAATTTTTTTTTATACCTGAATACTGAATACAGAATACAGAATACAGAATAAAGAATACAGAATAAAGAATACAGAATACAGAATACTGAATACTGAATACTGAATACTGAATACTGAATACTGAATACAGAATGCAGAATACAGAATACAGAATACAGAATACTGAATACTGAATACTGAATACTGAATACTGAATACTGTAAAAAAGTGCTACAGGCCATCTTTTCGTCCTTCGTTTGGTTGTATAATGAGTGACCAGTTTGTCCATATTATCTACTCCACCTTTTTTTCCATTGTAATAATGAATGATTTCCGGTTTTTTTTTTGTCTCCAATTACTGAATCCGTATAATGCTGCGTAGATAATAATAATACACTCTTATTTTTTTTGGGGACATACGAACAAAGTGTAATATTATCATCGCTGAATCCAAAAATTGACGAATAAATTTCCCGAGATCTGGACGGCAACATTTCTTTTGGAACATAGGGTTTATTTTTTTTTAATGTCCCGACTATTGATAAGTCCCAAGAGATCAATAAACGAGCAAACGGCAATGTTGTAAAAAAATTGTCAGTTACTATATTTCTCCCAGACCCTTTGAAACGGGCGCATAGGTCCTTGACAACCCGCTCTCCTTGATTGATTTCCCTGCCTGATGGTTGCTTACCCGTATATACGGGTAAGATAGATATATATATAGGTAGATATATATCTGCCCCGTTATTGGGTAAGAGTTAGCAGCATCGCAAACCCACCATACTTTGATCCCATATTTTGCCGGTTTGGACGGCATATACTGGGTGAATCTTGTTCGTCCTACACAAAAAATTTTTTTTTATACCTGAATACTGAATACTGAATACTGAATACTGAATACTGAATACTGAATACTGAATACTGAATACTGAATACTGAATACTGAATACAGAATACTGAATACTGAATACAGAATACTGAATACTGAATACAGAATACTGAATACTGAATACTGAATACTGAATACTGAATACTGAATACTGAATACAGAATACTGAATACTGAATACTGAATACTGAATACTGAATACTGAATACAGAATACAGAATACTGAATACAGAATACTGAATACTGAATACTGTAATGTCAATAATTTCCAGATTTTCTGCGGTTTATCCCGATTTAGAATATTGTGTTCTGTGTATACTTCATTGGCCTTCCGGTTTGTGTGTCTAATGATTATTTCACACATGACGTCCGTAAATATACACTTGAAGGTATCTCTTACAGATAACATTTCGGTCGATCGCGATGGCCCACTTCGTTGACTCCTGAGAATATTGTGTCTCAATGTTTGCCTTTGAGGAGGATTTTGTCTCCATATCGATCCATCTTTTCCTTTTAGATAAGGCGAATTATTACAATTTGCACTTCCAGTTTCTCCTTCGTCTTCAACTTCACTATCGCTGAAAATTTCTTCATCAGACACTTCAATTTGGACTTCATGATCCTTCATAAACGTCCTCTATGTCTGAATCTTCCACGTTTCTATCCGCTGCTGTAGGAAGCCACTCATCTTCTGAGCCGTCGTCGTATAATGCTGCGTAGATAATAATAATACACTCTTATTTTTTTTGGGGACATACGAACAAAGTGTAATATTATCATCGCTGAATCCAAAAATTGACGAATAAATTTCCCGAGATCTGGACGGCAACATTTCTTTTGGAACATAGGGTTTATTTTTTTTTAATGTCCCGACTATTGATAAGTCCCAAGAGATCAATAAACGAGCAAACGGCAATGTTGTAAAAAAATTGTCAGTTACTATATTTCTCCCAGACCCTTTGAAACGGGCGCATAGGTCCTTGACAACCCGCTCTCCTTGATTGATTTCCCTGCCTGATGGTTGCTTACCCGTATATATCTGCCCCGTTATTGGGTAAGAGTTAGCAGCATCGCAAACCCACCATACTTTGATCCCATATTTTGCCGGTTTGGACGGCATATACTGGGTGAATCTTGTTCGTCCTACACAAAAAATTTTTTTTTATACCTGAATACTGAATACTGAATACTGAATACTGAATACTGAATACAGAATACTGAATACAGAATACTGAATACTGAATACAGAATACTGAATACTGAATACTGAATACTGAATACTGAATACTGAATACTGAATACTGAATACTGAATACTGAATACTGAATACTGAATACTGAATACAGAATACTGAATACTGAATACTGAATACAGAATACTGAATACAGAATACAGAATACTGAATACTGAATACTGTAATGTCAATAATTTCCAGATTTTCTGCGGTTTATCCCGATTTAGAATATTGTGTTCTGTGTATACTTCATTGGCCTTCCGGTTTGTGTGTCTAATGATTATTTCACACATGACGTCCGTAAATATACACTTGAAGGTATCTCTTACAGATAACATTTCGGTCGATCGCGATGGCCCACTTCGTTGACTCCTGAGAATATTGTGTCTCAATGTTTGCCTTTGAGGAGGATTTTGTCTCCATATCGATCCATCTTTTCCTTTTAGATAAGGCGAATTATTACAATTTGCACTTCCAGTTTCTCCTTCGTCTTCAACTTCACTATCGCTGAAAATTTCTTCATCAGACACTTCAATTTGGACTTCATGATCCTTCATAAACGTCCTCTATGTCTGAATCTTCCACGTTTCTATCCGCTGCTGTAGGAAGCCACTCATCTTCTGAGCCGTCGTCAACAAAATCAAGCACTTCTTCGTCATCGTCACATTCCTCTAATAAACGATTTAGGTATGCTTGTTGATCTTCATACGACAAACTAGGGCAAAAATGTGTATATAAATGTAAAAAAACCGAACGGATCATCCAAATAATAAATCTTACCGTCTAAACTCAGCATTTGAAATGTCTCTGTGGTCCGCCATTTTATCACTCACATATATATTTATTTACAAAAAAAATCACTTCCGCAATCAACCTTTCCATTTGAATACCACACCTACTCTAATTTCCTCAGCTCACCTAAACGATTCTTTTCTGTTTTGTTTTACTAGCATTAACCGGGGATTCCCCATTTTTTATTTATTTTTTTGTTTTATAACGTTTAAAATAGTATATTAAAATAAATAAAGGCAATAATACACTGGCAAATACAAAAATTTTCGATATTAACAAGAAAATACATGTGGCCACCCGGGTGGGTCGGGTATAGAATAGTGTATAATTTTTTGGGTATAGACACAACGGTTAAAAGAACCAAACCTTTTGAGCTGGTGTGACTGTCAGTTTAAACAGCATTGTGCTGATCTAAAATCTACTACAAAGATGCGGTTTACTTCAATTTCGGATTATTAGTGCGATAAAATTTATTTTAGATTAACAAAAAAAATAAAAAATAGTCCCTCCAGAGAGGACTAACTCAGTGAAGAGATGTTGTACCTTAAAGTTTTAAACTTCTTCACGGATGGTTCGAAAATGGACGGTAGGGTTGGTTGTGGTGTTTTCTTTGAGAAATTAAATCTGAACCTCCCGTTTCGTCTACCCGATTATTGCAGCATTTTTCAGGCTGAATTAATTGCGATAATTGAGGCCGAGGATTGGTTTAGATTTAATGTAGTATCTGTAAGGCTGCATTTTTACGGACAATCTATGACCTTATTTTCTTACGTTAAAGGTAACCCAGAGCAGTCTCTCATCTCTTAACGAGACGGCAGATCAGTTTAACATTCACTTAACTTAGATGGCAAGGCACTTCAGCGTTGCGAAGAAAGAAAGGGTAGATGAACTCGCTCGGCAGGGTACAAATTGCCCCACTTTACCAAGTAAGGTAAATGTTGTGGTAAACCTTACCTTTACCTTACCAAGTAAGGTAAATGTGGTAAATCCGCTCGCTCATTTGAAAAGTTATAGAGACTAAGGGTGTTTAGTATAACAAAATCATATTACAGTTTTCGTTTATGTCTTACTTAAATTTTCCAAGCATTTTCCGCCACTTAGAAAAACCGGCCAGCGAGCAGAAATTCTTAAACTGTTTTATGAAAACAAATCTTCAGTTGGTTGTTCTCAAAGAGCATTTCGATCGAAATGTCGTTGTCTAAAGACGCCTAGAAGAGAACGAGACGTTTATCAAGCGAGAATATTGATATTGTGTGTGACGATTTCATTGAAAACGCGCGAACATCAACAAGAAAACATGCCCTGCAATTGGTACGTAATCGCACCCCTTTGCGTCGAATTTTGAACAAAATTATATTAACATACAATTTAATGCCAATTACCCTCGCCAATTAAATCGAACCAAACTTTTGGTTGAAAATTATCATGAGCGATGAACCGCATTATTGTTCAATTGCAGTGTAAAATAAGAAAAACAGTCTTTACCAGGTATCCGAAAATCCTCGAATTATTCACGAGAAATCTCAATTCGACAAAAAAGTAATTCTGGTGCGAGATTTGCTCGAAACGAATCATTAGACAGTACTTTTTTGTATTTAACGAAGGTAAGGCTATTACTATCAATGATAATCGCTAGAGAGACAAAGTGATGCTACGCGAATTTTTTGGTACAAGAAGTGGGCGAACTTGGTATTGCACATGTTGCACATTCGGCCAAACAATGACCATTTTGCAACAAATGTTTCGTGGAAGTGTCATATCAACGTTCGGCGATATTATGGTCACTTACATAGCCCAATTTGACACCACCACACTTTTGTGGGTCAAGCTGCTAACATTTCGACCGAAATACTGCCGCCACGCCATAAAAAATGCTCAAAAATGAACTGAAATTTACATCAATGCTAGAGGTGGCCACCTGAACAAAATCATTAATGGCAGGCAACGGAATTCAGTTCAACTCAAGGTTAATTTCACTTGTACCATTCATAGATTCACAAGGCATGTTGAGAGTTGGTGGACGTCTCGAAAATGCATCTTGCTCGTATGAAATGAAACGTCCACTAATACTACCTAAGCATCACCCAATAACAAGAATGATTTTGGTGTACTTGCACAAGAAGTTTATGCATCTGGGCCCCTCATTATTGCTCGCATTGTCTCGCCATAAATATTGGATACAAGGTGGACGTGAGATTTGCAGATTGGTATGTCGTAAATGCATTACATGTTTTCGTTACTCGGCGTTAAAATCAAAGCAGCAGATGGGCAACCTTCCTCTAGCTAGAACAACACCAAGTAGACCATTTGCAATTGTCGGCGTGGACTACGCTGACCCTATTCTCTTATCATCGAAGAAGGGAAATCGCTTCGGAATTAACAACAGATGCATTCCTTGCTTCTTTGGATCGATTTGTGGCACGGAGGGGAGCATTAACAGAAATCCATTCGAATAATGGAACGAACTTTGTGGGAGCTAAGCGAAAACTCTACGAACTCTCAATTGTTATCATCACAAGGTTGCAAAGATCAAATTAACAATTTTGCACTGGCCAACAGCATCAAATGGAGTTTCATTCCACCTATTTCTCCGCATTTCGGTGGTATTTGGGAGCAAGCGGTTCAATCAGTCAAAACTCATCTAATTAAGGTCACAGGCAATAGCTATTTAACATTCGAAGAAATGATCACAGTAATGGCACAAATCGAAGGCATTTTAAATTCAAGACCATTATGTGCAATCAGAAACGGATACATGTAATATTGATGCCTTAACACCATCACATTTCTTAACATTAGGACCGATCACAGCCTTACCTCATGCGAACTATGATGCAATTAAAATGCCGAGATTTAATAGATGGGAACGGGTACAAAAAATTGTTCAACAGTTCTGGAATCATTATTCCATTAATTACTTAAACACTCTGCAGCAGCCCAAGTGGCAGCAAAAACAAAACAATATTGAAATCAATAATATTGTATTGATTCATGAAGGCAAGTTCCCACCTGTACATGGCCATTAGGCCGCGTCATCGAAGTACACACTGGTAATGATGGTCTTGCAGGAGTAGCTACCGTTCAAACCAAACATTCCGTATGGAAGAGGTCGATCACTAAATTGTTTAAATTGCCATTGGATGATGAAAATTAAAAAATATTTTAATTTGGAGGGGAGTATGTTCAGCGTCTTCATTCATAAAACTACAAATTCACATTTAAGTTCTTATTTTGTTGTGTAACTTGTTTTTTGCTACACTAAATGCCTTGCTTACGTAATAATAAATAATTAAATATTTATAGTTCCAGCTGAAACATATAATACACATAAAGAATACTCTCACAAGTAATTAGATACTTACATCATCTTTAAATATCCAATCACTTAATGCATTTTATATATTTTAAATCAAAACACGGATTATTAGTGCGAGAAGCAAAACAAATACATAATGTCACATCAATGGTACTAGATTGAAGTGACTATTAAAATTTGTATACTCACCTAAATGTTCGTTTGTGAACACACTCAATAGGATACGTCCTAATCTAACTAACTTCACGCAATAATAATGTAGTATGCAATATGATTAATATTTAATGTGAGTGTACATATACTACCCAGACACAAACTATAAAAGGGTAACATAGAAAAAAATGACATGTCAGTCAGTAGTATTATGTGATCGCACTCATTATTATTACGTCAACAAAATTGTATTAAAATAAGAAAAAGGGAATAAAACGTAATTGTATCCGGGTTAAATAAAAACATAAAATAAATAAAATTTGTTAAAACTAAAATAAAACAACTGTGTTCCTATTATTATAATTAAAATCAGCATCCGGTCTTCAGTGACCCAAGGTTCCTGGATCAAGACGACATCTGTTTCTTCTTTCCCAATTTTTAAAATTAGAGCAGGTTGACTTGCAGAAATATGAGTGTCATGCCTGCAGTTCCTACTCCACCACAGTAACATCAAAGTCATCCCCTGATGAGAAGTCCTCTGTGAGCATCTTTAAAGACTCCATGGACTTTGACATCTCCGTATCCATGGAGAGGGTTTCCGCTTGGCTGACTACCTCCGCGCACGCAGATGAGCTATCAAGCACCGCGGTAGTTTCTGAAGATGACCTCGGAGCCTCCGGCTTGTCTGCGACCTTCTTTTACTCCTTGAGTGTGACTGCACTGAAACTGTAGTTGATTAAACCGTTGGTTTTTTCCAGTGCAGTCAGTGACTCCCTGTTTAAGTTGATAACAGTTGACCTATAGTCAGCCTTTGTATCCTCGAGCTTGGCAACTTTCCAATTGTGGGTTACTGAATCTTGGTTGCCAACCTGCAACAACTGGAGTATCACCTTCGGATCACTGGGCTCTGAAGGGATGTACACCCTAGCTCTTGGTCTCAAGTCTCCCCTGCCTTCTTATAAAGCAGGAGGGAACTCTGATCTGCACAGGCAGTCAGTTTCACTTGTTTCCTCTGCCAGCCCGCGTCTCGACAAGTCGGAGCAGGCCATGGATTTTCCGACAGGTCTTTCAGGTAGGTGGTGGCTAAGGTCCCATCCACCTTCTTCCAATTGGCGGGCGTTATACTGCGATCCTCTTGGGATTTGTCAATAACTACCGCAACCAGCTGATCCTTGAAGACCTCGTTAGAAGGCCTCCTTCTGAGATCTGTTTCTTTTAATCTGTGAGCCAGCTGAATGGCCTTCCGACTTTTTCTCGGTGACTTTTTTTGCCCACGCAAGTTTGGCTTTGTTTTTATCCGTTCTGTATTGTGGCGAGACGTTATTGATCTTAACCAGGGCCCTCCAGGCCTTCCTCCTAGTATTATAGGTTGGTTTTGAGGAACTAGCTTCATTCGTGCTTTGCAACAATATGTTTTGAACAATATTTTTATTATATTGTCCTAAATTAATGTTTTAATTTACCAAATATTTCGGTTTAGTTAACTAAAATATTGTTTAATTTTACAAAATTATTAGTCAGATACCCAAAATGATCAAATTATCAATAATCTCTGTTCAATATTACCAATCTTTGGTTGAATATACCTTATAATTTGAAAATTAAAACAAGTAGTTAGTCTTTCGAAGTAAAAATATTTCACGTAATATCTAAATGTTTGGTTAAATTTACAAGAAATTTTAATTAACTTTTCCGCTTATTTTGTAGAATTTTTTGAGAAAATCTGTTTGGGAGTTTTCAAAAGCTAACTAAAATCTATCTTTGTACAAAGTTTCGACCAAAACTAAAAGTATTTGTGAGAATAAGAGGCAAAACAAAAATAATAAAAATGTATGACTGGAAGGACAGACTGGAAGAACAGACATATGAACTCGAGATTTTTCCAGTCGAGGTTTTTCGGTCTTGGTAATCTAATTCGTCGAGAAATATGAAAATCCGGAATTGTTTTTAGCTTATTAAACCTAAAAGTTGCTTTGTGGAGCTCACTGACAATACTTGCCTTTAGAGATGTACGATAAATATCGTTGAAGAATAATCATTGATATTTAGCCTTTGATACATCGATGTTTTAACATCGGTTTCGAATAATTTAAACCATCGATGAAATATCGATATTTCTGTAACATCAACGATGTTAGGAAGAAATCGAGGCGCATTTTCAGTCATAATAAAATTAAACCAACAAAATGTTAATACGCCGTTTACCATAATGTTTTAATATCCATGATGTCATCATACGAAGCTATTACATATTTTTTGTAAATACCTTCGAATATTACCAACTTACCCTGTTATCAGTCAATATTTAAGTGTTGAATATTAGAATAATTTTGTTATGCTTTGCTTATTTTGTCTTATGTTTTTAACCAAAAAGCACCGATTTAGCCCATCACTAGCAGACATGTTTAGCCATTAAGATGTTATCCATTAACGAGCCTTGTGTTATGATATCAAATACAATATTCTTGTTTTTAATTACACCAGATAAATAATATTTAATACTCATTTAATCCTAAGCATCAGATTTCTATTCTATATGCATTAATATACTCGTACATACACAAAATAATCATAAATCTGTACATAAATTAAATTAAATATTTAGTAAATATAATTTATACAGACACAAAGAATTACAGACTCATTATTGCACATTTAAATTGAAATAAAACAAAATAAAAAGTTTTTCATTTTCCCATTTTCATTTTTTTGCCATTTATGATTATAATTCAAAACAATAATTTTATTATAAAGTCTTTATGAAGATTTTTATTTATTGTCTGTACACTATTCTGGTGTATATGTACATAAAATAAACATGTGTGGTGGTTTGGAAAATTCTAACAAAAAAAAAATTATTCTGTATATGTCGGAAAATAGAAAATGAAAAATATTTCCAGAATTTACAAATTTTTTTTTGTATGCATACACAACGCCATACTAAAGAGAAATAAAATAAAAATGAAATCGGTAATAAGATTGGTTGAGTGAACTGCGAACGGGTTGCGGAATTTAATCTGGCTAAATCAAATCTCTTACGTTTTATTCACACAATTGGTATTTAGGACATTTTTCACTTTTAAAACGCTAATTTTTTATTTTGATTAAATTTTACATGAAGTAAAGTGTTAATATTTTGTTATCGCCTGGAAATAATACGTCTGGTTGCTGGATTACATATGGATTGTATGTTCTATGCTGGTTTTGCGTTTAATAGGAATTTAAACATTTTTGGTAGTTCGTTTTTTTTTTTTTTTTTTTTTTTTTTTTAATTTTTAAATAGAATTGGTAACGAGTATTCGTATAAATAAAAAATGCTTTTTAAAACTTTGAATGGAACTGAACAAACAAACGAATTGTTTTTATTTTGATTGTTTAATTGAAAACAATGCGAAACGATTTTTTTATGCTTAATCAATTTTTAAAATCATCAATTGTATTATCGTATAGTAATGTATTTCACTGAATTTCATTTCGCTGACTACAAAGCTTTTTTACGTAAACCTGGTGTGGTAAAAATGTAGTTGATTCAAAGATAATTCGGGATTTACTTGGTTGCGCTTTCGAGCGCAACGAGATCCAAATTGAAGTGTCACTCTTCCAAAAAAATTTGTGAGCTTTAAAAATACATCGAGATAATCCTACATACAGCAGAAAACGTCACCTCCAAACCGATCAAATACGAAGGGCAGTTCATCGTTGTGAAATAAAAGAGCTGTAGTTTTTCAGACAATGTAAGTTTGGGAGTTGAGCATAGTTATGCGTCTTCGCCTAGTTTGAGATTGTTTACACGGAAATGTCGATAATAGCGTAGACAATTGTTCTCGACGTAGACAATGAAGACAATAACCCGTCAATAATGAAAATATTATATTTGTTGTGGTTTTCCTGTTGTATCGAGTTCCTAAAAACATGTTACGCTCTGGAAATCGCATCTGGAATTTATTGGAAAATTATTCCTGTAAATATTTTCCCTTCAGTTGAAGATGTTGTAGCGGGATTCCGTTGAATACCATCGTTAAATGGAGAAGACGGTGTTAAAGCCAATTCAATAGGAGCAACTTTGTATTTGGATTATGTTTTTGCAGGATTGTAATAATTTTTTTTTTTGTCCAAGTTATCTCTTACTTTACTACTGTCTCGAAGCTCAACAGGTTAGTGGATGATTGCCCATTTTAAAATGGTGTCGTTGCTATCATGTTCATCGGCTACGTAAGGGACTGCTCTATGCACTTGTTCGTCGAAATATTACTCTAGTTTTCCTTCTAATTGAAAAACATTTGTCTGGATCATCTGGATTCATCGTTGAGTTTTATTGGTAAGTACGCCTCATTTTCTGCAGATGTAAATCAAGCACAAACATAACTTGCTCAAAATATTTAAGCTATACAGTATATTGAGGATGGAATTCTAATACTATTTTAAACAAGACCAGATTTTTAATATGATAAGTTGTATCTTAAATCATTTTTATTTATTTATTTATTTAATGTACTATTGTATAATGTATCAAATATAAAGTATAGTGTAAGGATTTTATATTGTTTTTTAAAAATTAATTTTTCATGTAAGTTGATTATTATATACAAAAGAATTTGTGCATTATATAAAATTAACGATGTATAGTAAATATGTAATTAATTTTAATTTGTTTTTAATTGTTTTCAGTGTATTTTTTGAAAATGGCATGAATGCCGAAATATTAAATAATAATAAAGTTTAAATGTGAATTTGTGAAAAATAAATTTTGATTTATAATTTTGTTAAAAAAGGTTAAATTCCATATTGAATTTTTATTTAACTATTACATAAATGAAATATTAGCCATTATATAAACAACATATTATTGCAAAATAGAAATAAGCCGTGTATATATACAAAATTCACAATCCTCATCCCTCGTTTTGCGACCAAAATCGAAGTACTGAAATATAGACCATAATTGTAGCTGCAGTTGTGATAATTGATACCTTTATCAATAGGTGTTGAGACCTGTAATTGTCATACCAACAGGCATTTAGATCGCTCAATTATTTTTACACATTTTGTAGTAAATTCAATATAATGGAAAATCACCTGAAATATAGACCATAATTGTGGCTGCAGTTGTGCTCCGATTTCGATCATTGAAACCTCTAATAATAGGTGTTGAGACCTGTAATTTTCATACCAACAGGCATTTAGATCGCTCAAATATTTCTACACATTTCGTAGAAAATTCCATTTTATGGAAAATCACCTGCATTATAGACCATAATTGGGGCTGCCATTGTGCTCCGAATTCGATGGTTGATACCTCTATCAATAGGTGTTGAGACCTGAAATTGTAATGCCAAGAGGCATTTAGATCGCTCAATTATTTCTACGCATTATGTAGAAAATTAAATTTTATGGAAAATCACCTGAACTATAGACTGCTAATTCATAATAAAAAAACAAAACTTGCAATTATGCTCCGATTTTGATAGTTGATACGTCTACAAATAGGTGTTAATACCTGTAATTGTCATGCCAACAGGCATTTAGATCGGTCAATTATTTCTACACATTTCGTAGAAAATTCAATATAATGGAAAATCACCTGAAATATAGACCATAATTGGGGCTGCAGTTGTGCTCTGATTTCGATCGTTAATACCTCTATCAATAGGTGTTGAGACTTGTAACTGTCATGCCAACAGGCATTTAGATCGCTCAATTATTTCTACACATTTCGTAGAAAATTCCATTTTATGAAAAATCACCTGAAATATAGACCATAATTGGGGCTGCAGTTGTGCTCTGATTTCGATGGTTGATACCTCTATCAATAGGTGTTGAGACTTGTAATTGTCATACCAACAGGCATTTAGATTGCTCAATTATTTATACACATTTTGTAGAAAATTCAATATAATGGAAAATAACCTGAAATTTAGACCATAATTGGGGCTGCAGTTGTGCTCTGATTTCGATCGTTGATACCTCTATCAATAGGTGTTGAGACTTGTAACTGTCATACCAACACGCATTTAGATCGCTCAATTATTTCAACACATTTCGTAGAAAATACAATATTATGGAAAATCAACTGAAATATAGACCATAATTGTGGCTGCAGTTGTGCTCTGATTTCGATGGTTGATACCTCTATCAATAGGTGTTGAAACTTTTAACTGGCATGCCAACAGGCATTTAGATCGCTAAATTATTTCTTCACATTTCGTAGAAAATTCAATTTTATGGAAAATCACCTGAACTATAGACCAATAATTCATAAAAAAAAACAAACATTTGCAATTAAGCTCCGATTTCGATGGTTGATACCTCTAATAATAGGTGTTGAGACCTGTAATTTTCATACCAACAGGCATTTAGATCGCTCAATTATTTCTACACATTTCGTAGAAAATTCAATATAATGGAAAATCACCTGAAATATAGACCATAATTGTGGCTGTAGTTGTGCTCCGATTTCAATCATTGATACCTCTATCAATAGGTGTTGAGACCTGTAATTATCACGCCAACAGACATTTAGATCGCTCAATTATTTCTACACATTTTGTAGTAAATTCAATATAATGGAAAATCACCTGAAATATAGACCATAATTGTGGCTGCAGTTGTGCTCCGATTTCGATCGTTGATATCTCTATCAATAGGTGTTGAGACCTATAATTGTCATACAAACAGGCATTTATATCGCTCAATTATTGCTACACATTTCGTAGAAAATTCAATTTGATGGAAAATCACCTGATAGACCAATAATTCATAATAAAAAAACAAAACTTCCAATTATGCTCCGATTTTGATGGTTGATTCCTCTATTAATAGGTGTTGAGACCTGTAATTGTCATGCCAACAGGCATTTAGATCGGTCAATTATTTCTACACATTTCGTAGAAAATTCAATTTTATGGAAAATCACCTGAACTATAGACCAATAATTCATAATAAAAAAACAAAAATTTGCAATTGTACTCTGATTTTGATGGTTGAAACCTCTAATAATAGGTGTTGAGACCTGTAATTTTTATACCAACAGGCATTTAGATCGCTCAATTATTTCTACACATTTCGTAGAAAATTCAATATAATGGAAAATCACCTGAAATATAGACCATAATTGTGGCTGCAGTTGTGCTCCGATTTTGATGGTTGATACCTCTATCAAGAGGTGTTGAGACCTGTAATTGTCATACCAACAGGCATTTAGATCGCTCAATTATTTTTACACATTTTGTAGTAAATTCAATATAATGGAAAATCACCTGAAATATAGACCATAATTGTGGCTGCAGTTGTGCTCCGATTTCGATCGTTGATACCTCTATCAATAGGTGTTGAGACCTGTAATTGTCATGCTAACAGGAATTTAGGTCGGTCAATTATTTCTACACATTTCGTAGTAAATTCAATTTTATGGCAAATCACCTGAAATATAGACCATAATTGTGGCTGCAGTTGTGCTCCGATTTCGATCGTTGATATCTCTATCAATAGGTGCTGAGACCTATAATTGTCATACAAACAGGCATTTATATCGCTCAATTATTGCTACACATTTCGTAGAAAATTCAATTTCATGGAAAATCACCTGATAGACCAATAATTCATAATAAAAAAACAAAACTTCCAATTATGCTCCGATTTTGATGGTTGATACCTCTATTAATAGGTGTTGAGACCTGTAATTGTCATGCCAACAGGCATTTAGATCGGTAAATTATTTCCACACATTTCGTAGAAAATTCAATTTTATGGAAAATCACCTGAACTATAGACCAATAATTCATAATAAAAAAACAAAAATTTGCAATTGTGCTCTGATTTCGATGGTTGAAACCTCTAATAATAGGTGTTGAGACCTGTAATTTTTATACCAACAGGCATTTAGATCGCTCAATTATTTCTACACATTTCGTAGAAAATTCAATTTTATGGAAAATCACCTGAACTATAGACCACTAATTCATAATAAAAAAACAAAAATTTGCAATTGTGCTTCGATTACAATGGTTTATGTCTCTAACAATAGATGTTGAGACCTGTAATTGACATGCCAACGTGCATTAAGATCGCTCAATTATTTCTACACATTTCATAGAAAATTCAATATAATGGAAAATCACCTGAAATATAGACAAATAATTCATAATAAAAAAACAAAAATTTGCAATTAAGCTCCGATTTCGATGGTTGATACCTCTAATAATAGGTGTTAAGATCTGATTTTTCATGCCAACAGGCATTTAGATCGCCTAATTATTTCTACACATTTCGTAGAAAATTCTCTTTTATGGAAAATCACCTGAACTAAAGACCAATAATTCATAATAAAAAAACAATAATCTGCAATTGTGCACCGATTTCGATGGTTGATGTCTCTATCAATAGGTTTTGAGACCTGTAATTGTCATGTTAACAGGCATTTAGATCGCTCGAATATTTCTACACATTTTGTAGAAAATTCAATTTTATGGAAAATCACTTGAACAATAATTCATAATTAAATACAAATATTTGCAATTGTGCTACGATTTCGATGGTTGATGTCTCTAATAATAGGTGTTGAGGCTTGTAATTGTCATGCCAACAGGCATTTAGATCGCTCAATTATTTCTACACATTTCGAAATATAGGCCATAATATAGACCATAATCTTGGCTGCAGTTGTGCTCCGATTTCGTAATCCTTTATCTTCGTTTTGCGACCAAAATCGACGTACAGATATGATAGTGCTATTGATGTTTGTGATATCTATAGCATGAAATGTGTCTAATCCGTACAAGGCATTTAAATATATTAACATCTGCATTATCAAATGTAAATTGCTTGAATTAATTTTTTCAACATGTATTTCACTAAACTTTGTTGCCATTGTATCCTCTTTGTATGATGAATATATGAATTAAAAATTGCAATGCTCGCTTTGAGTTCCGCCAACAGCTATTGGTAACAGGTTATCTAAAATATACATGTTTTATGCTGAATGCCCCCAACTTACCGAACATTTCCTGGCAATGGTCCGAGAACCTGTACTCTACGATGAATAATTGGATGAGAAATTGAGAAAATCATTTTTTCATAATATTTGGTATACAATTGGTGAGATCGTACCAAACATGGTTGTCCTAAACAGCATAATTCGCTATTATTTCCAAAACCAAAACTTGTTGTAGATAGCCTAGGTCTCATGCCAATTTTGCATATAGGCCACTTTGGTGTCAGCTTCTTAGGATTTTCCAAAGAAAATTGGGAAAATCGTGTTTTCATAATATTTGGTATATATTTGGTTAGATCTTATCAATGTTGGTTGTCCTAAACACCCTAATCTCCTATTTTTTCATAACTGAAACTGGTTTCCGATAGCCTAGATCCTATGCAAACTTTGCATACAGATCAATTTGGTGTCATTTTTCTAGCACTTTCTCAAGATATTTGGTGTATGTTGGTTGGGTTAGATAGTGGTCCTAAACAGCCTAATTCCCTATTATTTCAAAACTGAAACTCGTTTCGGGCAGCCTTAGTCCTATGCCAATTTTGCATATAGGCCACTTTGGTGTCAGCCTCGTAGGATTATCACAAGAAATTTTGAAAATCATTTTTTCATAATATTTGATCTATATTGGGTTAGATCTCTTATTTTTCATGAAACTGAAACCGGTTTCGGATAGCCTAACTCCTATGCCACCTTTCCATATAGGCCACTTGGGTGTCAGTTTCCCAGGATTTTCTCATGAAAATCAGGAAATCATTTTTTTATAATATTTGGTCTGCATTGGGTTAGATCGTATCAAACATGGTTGTTCTTGACACCCTAATCCCTTATTTTTTTTAAAACTGAAACTGGTTTCGGATAGCCTATGTTGTATATTATGCGAGCGTATGATTGTGATTGATGGGCCGGATTAAAAGAATACACACACTTACACCATTAAACAACTTTATTTATTTTTAACAATTTTTATTTTTAATAATAATTAAATTTTGTTGTTTAGAGCTCGATGGTTTGTAATGAACTGCCTTTATTAATTATTGTTTACATAATCTGAACTTGATTACAATTGTATGTATATGTGTAATGACTAACGACATACTTTTACCAAAATGTAAAACAAGCTCAATACAATAATTAACAAGGTATTATTTATACATATTTAATTACAGTGAATCACAGAAGTATTCACAACACCTTTCCCCTTGGAAAAGATAAACCTGAAGGGTTTATCTGTAAGTAATATTTCTTAAATTTATTGCAAATTAAATCTAACATTTATGTTGAAAAATTCATATACATTTAGTTATCCTTTTAATAGGATAACTTAACATAAAATATTAAAATTTAGAAATTTGTGGTAATCCATTTATATATGAACTGCTAAATATAACAGGAAATTCAAAAAGTTATAAAATTGAATACTTAATTTTAATTAGATAAAAAAAATAATGAATTAAATGTAAATCAATGAATAACCATATTTTATACAATAATAATGACTCACAACGTTATCTTTAAGTCCGGAACAACTTTAATCTGTTATTATGAATGACTTTATTTTGGCGATTAATGCGAATTGTAGAATTTTCATCCGAGTTTATATCTAAGATAGGATAAGGGCCGTTCCACAAATGATCCAATTTTCCTTTGTTCATTACTTCATTTTTGAGGAGAACTAAATCTCCAACTTGAAATTTTGTGACATTCGCGTTTTTGTCATAGTAATTTTTCGATTTTAATTTTCCTTGAATGAGTTTTTCTCTGGCCATTTTCCAGCAATTTTGAAATCTATTTTTCAATTCAGCTACATATGAATCATAGTTATATAATGGTTCGGGATTTTTGGTTAATGATGTAGGAATTGTTGGTTTAAATCCGAATATAAGTTCGAAAGGCATATAACCCGTAGAAGAATGTGGGGTAGAGTTATAAGTAAATAAAGCCATTGGAATCCATTTGTCCCAGTCATTCACATCATTTGAAGTAAAATTGCGTAGGTATTCCCCCAACGTCCTATGAGGGTGATAGGCTGTCGTGTTGATCTTTTTGATATTTAAAATTTTACATACACTCGAAAATAATTCCGACATAAAATTTGATCCCATATCAGTCACGATTGATTGTGGAGACCCGAACAAGCATATACAGTGGTCAACGAATGCCCTGGCAATAGTGGGAGTTTCTTGATTTGGAAGACAAACAGCAAACGAAAATTTTGTAAGGTCGTCCTGAAGCGTTAAAATATATTTATTTTCATTTTCAGTAAGTGGAAGTGGTCCCATTACGTCTAAGAACAATTTTTCGAATGGAACCTTGGATGTCGTAGTAATTTTCATTGGACATTTAATTATTTTCCCTACTTTGTTCTTCTGACATTGAGCACATTTGCTGATGAAATTTCTAATTGTAGTCATCATTATCGGAAACTGATAATAACATTTTAATCTTTTAAATGTTCTATATACACCCTGATGTCCCCCGAGAGGATTGTAATGAAAATTGTGTAACACTTTTTCTATTTCTCGCTGATTGTCGAGTTGAATAATATTTTTAGATTGCTCTGTTGAAGAGCGACTAACGGTTTCTGGATGTGGTGAATCTGAACTATTTGAAACATCGTTATGGGAATATTGAGTTTGGTTCTCCGTTGTGATTTTTGAAGCTTCTAGTTTGGATTTTGATCTAGTTACTACATTGATATAATTACCATCTTCCATGGTGCTGGGTAATTCTATACGACTTAAGCAGTCCGCGTTTTTGTTAGTCTTACCAGATTTAAATTTGATTTTATAGTCGTAACCATCCATATCTATTCTCCAACGAACCAAACGAGATGACGGATTTGAAATAGATTTGAGCCAAATTAGAGGTTTGTGATCTGTTCGAATTATGAATTGTTGCCCAAAAATGTAAGGTCGAAATCGTTTCAAAGCCCAGACGATCGCAAGTAGCTCCTTTTCAATAGTCGCATATTTCTTTTCAGCTTTCTGCAACACCCTACTTGCATAAGCAATAGGAAGGTCGACATCAATCAAAGAATTTTGCGACAAGATTGCTCCTATGGCCACGTCACTTGCATCGGTCGTAACTATAAAAGGCTTTGTAAAGTCAGGATAGCATAAAATAGGCGGATTTATCAATGCTTTTTTCAATTTTTGGAAAGCCTCTTCACAAAAAGGTGACCATTCAAACAAAACTTTCTTCTTTAGAAGTGCTGTGAGAGGTTCCGCTATATCTGAAAATCCATTTATGAAACGCCTATAGTAGCTGGCTAACCCTAGAAATGATTTTACGTCTTTTGTACATTTAGGTTTAGGGTAGTTTTTAATTGTAGCTATTTTTGATGGATCAGGTAGAATTCCCTTATCAGAAATGGTATGACCTAAGTAGCTGATCTCTTTTCTCAAGAATTTACACTTTGTTGGCTGTAGTTTGAGTTTGTGGTTTCGCAGACAAGTGAAAACGTCGATTAATTTTTTATTGTGGTCTTCCAAATCGTACCCATAAACCACGATATCGTCGAGGTAGACAAAACATTTTACACTATTTAAACCAGATAATACCGAATTCATCATCCGTTGGAAAGTCGCCGGAGCGCCTCGAAGTCCAAACGGCATACGATTAAAATGGTAATGACCCGTATTTGTGCTGAATGCTGTCTTTTGCTTATCGTTGTTACTTAACGGAACTTGATGGTATCCATCTACCAGATCAAGCGTAGAGAAATAATTTGATTTTCCAAGTTGATCTAAGATGTCTACTATGTTGGGTAATGGAAATGTGTCTGGAATAGTGATATCATTAAGCTTCCGATAATCCACAACAACTCTCCAACGCTTGAGGCCTTCTCCCGATTTTTTCGGAACAACAAGTAAGGGCGAGTTCCACGGACTATTAGAATGCTCGATAATATTATTTTTTAACATAGAGTCAACTTGCTTATTTATTTCTTCCTTAGCAGAAAAGGGTAATCTGTAAGGTTTAATGTTCACTGGTCTTGAGTTAGGAATGAGTGTAATCTCATGGGAAATAGCATCGGTTTTTGTGAGCTCATCACCTTCTAAATAGAAGATATCATTAAAAGACCGACAAATTTTGATAATTGAACTTTTTTCTTCTTCGTTCAGGTGACCAGTGTCTACATGACTCTCTAATTTTTGTAGTCTATTTTCTACAGGATTTTCCCATTTATTCAATTGAAATACTTCGAAATTTTCTAAAAGGGTTGGCATTATATTTATTTCTTTTATGTCGACTGCGAATTCATTTGTGTTTAACATTGATATTGGAAATTGAGAATTATTGGTTTTTATGATGCAATTTCCAGTGAAAACCCCTGGTGAAATTTCCATAGATGGACAAAAATAGTCTAAATTATTTGGTAAAAAATGACAAATATTCATAATTTTTTCGACTCTTGGAGGGATATTGCCATTTACTAAAAAGTTAGAACAAAGTGGAAATTTTTGTGAATTATCGCTTGTTAAAGGGATTTCCAAAACTCTATTAGTGTAATCAATTTTACACCCATAATTTTCTAAAAAGTTTTTGCCTAAAATACCCATTGATTTTATAGGAAATTCATTATTCACTATATGAAATTTTTGAGAAATTGAATGATTTTCAGTTAAAAATATATTTCCTTCACATAATGCTAACGTTTGGATTTCATTCGGCGTTATGCCAGTAACTGTGCATTTTAAATAAGGATAACATTTGACATCTTCTTGTATACATTCTTTTTTGATAATGCTGATATCCGCACCGGTATCAATTAAGAAACTAGAATTGTTGTTTTTCAATATATCGATATTTAAAAAAACAAATTTGTTATTATTGTTATTTAAATTAATTGAATAAGCAGATGGTAATGATAAGTGTTGGTTTGACGTATAGGGTAAGATAAGTGAATTTGAACACATATTTACTGAAGTTCGCTCACCCGAACAGATGTGTTCGCTTTCTCTTGTGCAGGTGAACTTCCGTTTCCCGAATCCTTAATAGTTTGAACAGCTGAATTTGTATTTTGGGTTCGATTTGTTTCAGCATATCTTCGTTGACGACAGTTTCTTATGTGGTGTCCAAACCGTTTACAATAACCGCATACCACTGTTTGCTGATTTGATAAATATGATTGGTTTGGTTGAGAACCAGGATTTGTAAAAGACGGCTTATTGGAATTCTGGTAGATTTTGTTATTATTTTGAGAATTTGTCCAATTTGATGTTCTACGATAGCATGTTTCTGCAGAGTGACCGTTTTGTTTACAAATTTGGCATTTTACAATAAATTTTTTTGTGGAATTGCTAATAGTTGCATTAGAAAACGAAGATGATTTGTAATTAAGAGTAGCTTCTTCTTCTATTGCTTTAGAAACTGCTTCTTTTAGGGTGGTGAATCTACACGCTTTTATTATTAGCTGCAAAGATCCGTTAAGTCCATCTACGAATGACTTTAGGGCTGTTGTGGAATTTAGACGCTGTATAATTTCTGAAGATTTTTCACCTTCACGCGCGATGCATGCAGCATTTAAATCACTCAACAACTCATCGATTCGGTGGGCATAAGACTTAACCTCTTCGTTTGGATGTTGATTTACCCGAATTAGTTCTACTTGTAAAAACTCGATCGGTCTATTTTCGGAAAATTGGGAATTTAATTCAGATTTTAGATCAGAGTATTTTTTAAAAGTTTTATGTTTGAAAATTTCGTGTGCTTTGTCTTGTAATTTGAACAAGATCATTTCAATAAGTTCATTTTCGTTAAATTCATCATTTAATTTTTTATAAACCATCTCACAGGCTGAAATGAATTTGTTCAACTTTCTGGAGTTACCATCAAACTCTGGTATAATTTTGAAAGCAAAATTCACATTTAAAGACATTTTGCGATTTTGATTTATGGAAAAACGACTTATGGAATTATAATTAACACTCGGAAATGAAGAATTTGATACGAAATTTAAATTATTTTTTTCAATAACAGAATGTTGTTCAGAGCCGGCGAGAACGTTACTAAAGTAATCACTACCGTTATCCAAAATTTGGTTACTCACCGGATTTAAAATTCCCGAATTATTATCTTCAATATCTTCTGACTCGGTCGATATTTGTTCCGATACGTTTATTGATCTTCTTTCGATTTTTATTTTATGGATATTTTTTTGATTTTCCTGAATGTGATCGTCATCAGTAGCACTCATAAGAATTGAATTGAATACACGAATAGCAAAAAAAAAAATGTATGTATAAGAAAAATTTCAATTAAAATATCAGATCCAACTTACCATAAAATACTTGTAATTTAATATAAATTTAAATCTTTATAAACGAAAATGAATGATTTGTATATGAATCAATAAATATGGTGGTTGTCGCCTTATATGACCGTCCAATAGATGCTCTTGTTGAGAAGTTTTAATGAACCGTTTATTGTTCCAATATGCATTAGACGTAAAAACTATGCCGGTAATTTTTCCGATGTGTGTGTCGCCAAAATTATGCCGTTGATTTTTCCGATGTGTGTGGACGCCAAAACGATGCCGTTGATTTTTCCGATGCGGTAGACGCCAAAATTGATTCGGTATAATGTTGATCTCGACAAATATAATGTTTGTTAATAATAATTAACAATAGTGATTGCGTCTTTGAAATGATTTTGAGCTTCGTGTAGTAACCTCAAAAGAAATTTGAATTCGATGAAATTGGCCAATTTGATTGATGATTGACCGAATGATGCAGGTTTGTTCAGTTATGTTTCAAGGACGCTGTGAACTGTAAACCACGTTGTGATGCTCGATTGATGAGGCTTCGTTGTTTTTTTTTTTTTTTTTGAACTGCCGATATTATTTTGATCGGTTTTAATATAAATGTACAATCAAAGTATTTTATATACTAGCTTATTATATGTGAATAATCAGTTTATGTGCACTGATGATATACCGGTAAAAAAATTGATCTAATTTATGATCTAAAATTGTTGAACATAAACCGTATAAGCGTACACATATTCACGTTGCACTTAGATATTCTCACAGTGTGTATTAAATTTTTGATTATGTGCTTTAATGCACAACAAAAAATCACTTGTTGTAAAAAAAAATGTTTTCAATGCCGGTATAAAAAAAATAGCAATTACACGCTCGAAATAACGTTTTACTTGTATACCGCTGTCACCAATGTTGTATATTATGCGAGCGTATGATTGTGATTGATGGGCCGGATTAAAAGAATACACACACTTACACCATTAAACAACTTTATTTATTTTTAACAATTTTTATTTTTAATAATAATTAAATTTTGTTGTTTAGAGCTCGATGGTTTGTAATGAACTGCCTTTATTAATTATTGTTTACATAATCTGAACTTGATTACAATTGTATGTATATGTGTAATGACTAACGACATACTTTTACCAAAATGTAAAACAAGCTCAATACAATAACTAACAAGGTATTATTTATACATATTTAATTACAGTGAATCACAGAAGTATTCACAACACCTAAGCCTCATGCCGATTTTTACTTATAGGCACTTTGATGTCAGCTTCCTAGGATTTTCTCAAGCAAATTGGGAAAATCATTTGTTTATAATGCTTGGTATATATAGGGTTACATCGTATCAAACATGGTTGCCCTAGACACCCTAATCCCGTATTTTTTCTTAAACTGAAACTGGTTTCGGATAGCCCAGGTCCTACGCCAACTTTGCATGTAGGCTACTTTGCTGTCGACTTCCTAGGATTCTCTCAAGTAAATTGGGGAAATCGTTTTTTCATAATATTTGGTATGTAATGGGTTAGATCGTATCAAACATGGTTGTCCTAAACAGCCTAATTCCCTATTATTTCAAAACTGAAACTGGTTTCGGGCAGCCTTATCCTATGTCAATTTTGCATATAGGCCAAATTATCTCAAGAAAATTATGAAATCATTTTTTCATAATATTTGATTTATATTGGTTAGATCGTATCAAACATGGTTGTCCTTGAACCCTAATCCCTTATTTTTTATAAAAATGAAACTGGTTTCCAATAGCCTAGGTCTCAAGCCAAATTTTTGCATATAGGCCACTTTGGTGTCAGCTTCCTAGGATTTTCTCAAGAAAATTGGGAAAATCAGTGCTTCATAATATTTGGTATATCAAACATGGTTGCCCTAGCCACCCTAATCCCTTATTTTTTATAAAAATGAAACTGGTTTCGAATAGCAAAGGTCTCATGCCAAATTTTTGCATATAGGCTACTTTGCTGTCGGCTTGCTAGGATTTTCTCAACAAAATCGGGAAATCATTTTTTCATAATATTTGGTATATATTGGATGAGATCAAATCAAACAACCTGGTGGTTATCTTAACCACCCTAAACCCCTATTTTTTCCAAGAAATATTTTTTGGAAAGAACGAAATATTTTAATTAATTTTTTTTTATCTTATAATCTCTGCCATTTTATTCAAAACTTCTTTTAAAAAATTTCAACGTTTATTACCCAAAATAAAATTTATAACAACCAGACATTCTGATTTTTTGCTAATACATGCACATACAATATGCTTTTTATTATTTTTAGGACAGATTTAGGACCAAATTCACGTACGTCAAATCTGTTCGTATCTCTCAAATTTGGTTTACAATTGGTACAAATTCACATCATTGTCGCTGAATTCTTTAAGGTTCTCCTGTAGAATATGAAAGCATTGCGTCTTCAAATGCTGGTGTATAATTTTCCTTCCTAGGTTTTTTTCCCCTTTTGTGTCAGAAAATCAACTGAACAAACATTTATTTTTAAGGTTAAAAGATGGCATACTCTATCTTTAAATTTTCTGTTGGTGCAAGATGAAGATACTACTCTTCTGCGGGGAGATATAAACTTGTTTGTATATTGCGTTCAAAAAACATTCAAATAATTTTACATTGTTCAGACGCTCTTTTGAAAGCAATAATAGTACTTCTTCTAGTATAGTTCTTACGGCATTTTGTCCGTGTAATGAATTTTCTGGTACATCAAATTTTGTAGTCAGATAAGTTAACCTCATCCTTAGAGTCGCACCATTGTAACTTCTACAATAATGCATCCAACTTCGACAAACCGTTCCCAACATAAAAAATTTTGATTTAAATTTGTTTGACTTGACAAAATAACAACTTTCCTTCCCACAAACTTTTATTTGTTCGGTTATTGTTATCGTTTAACTAGAACAGTTTTAATTTAAAATTATCCACTTTCTAAATCAGGTAACATTGTAGGATCGGGAATAAAATCTTTCTTAAAATGATAACAACATTTATTACATAGATTTTGGATTTTTAAATTGTCGCGAGGGATACCAAAGAGGCATAGTAAAAACCAGGCTCGGAACGGTAAAGGTAAAGAAATGTAGGCCATAAGTCAGCCATATGTCACAAGTCATAATGGGGGAATGAAGAGGGCTAAACCCGCTTAAACTTCACAAGCGTCACTAGCCCATATTTTTGAGCATTTGAAATCAGCTCTTCTGTGAAGTGATAAGTATCCACAAACATGGTCCATAAGTATCCACAAACATGCTGCAGTAATTAAGGAAAACATCGAGGAAGTTATTTAACAAGCCAAAAACACCTATAAATGTGGCGACAAATTGGCTTTTGGTGAATATAATTTCGAAATAAGGAGGTCCAAAAGACACTAGGGAGAAGTTTTTATGAAGGAATAAATGAATTGCTTCTGCAGCGCGGATTCAAAATGTCCTGTCCCGAAATAATTCCAATGATATAGGACTACTCCTTAGGGCAGACGGGAGTTTCACTGAGGACCGGAAAGAAACAATGGTGGCACTTTTAGAGACACATTTTCGGATTTTATAGTCACTGAATATCTGGAAGGCTCCTGCGATTATCAAAGTGAGGTAGTTTATGTATCACACAACAGGGTCTACAGTCTGTCTCGAAGTATTTTTACCCTCCCGAAAAGTGAGATGAACCATTGGCTGTTTTAAACAGTTTAAGTCTGCAGAGAATTCTCCGCAGCCTATTCTTTTAACTACATTCCACAACTTTGGAGGAGAGTAAATGTGGTCTTTACACTAAACGGGGGAGGGCTTTAGACACTCAGCCCGAGGCATTTCGCCCAATTAACCTCAGATGGCTTCTGCTGAAGACAATGAAAATGTTTTCAATGTAGCTGGTAAATCCTTAGTGACGGCTTTAGCGGCATAAAAACTAAGATTGAAAGAGCGATTGCTAGAAAATAAATAGCCCTATATGCTTCTATTGAGGTCGAATGGACTTTTGATAATACCTCCTATCATCCTTTAGAGTGGGCCGCAAGGAAAAGAAGATTTCACCTCCCACAATTAGCTAGATTCGTTCCATATTGAAATATTGGAAGATTACAGCTGAATTAGGTAGTGAGTAACCATTAGGGTTGTAAATTGCTTTCCCCAAAGGGACGTTTTGACTCCGTTATTATGGGCATTGGTTATTGACAGACAATTCTGAGTATAGCCATGGATATGATGTACAGTGTTAGATGATCTGGCGATCCTAATCATAGAAAAATTTGATAAAATCATTTCCGACCTCGTGCAGGATGCACTCAACATAGTATGGAATTGGTGTGTCAAGGAAGCGCTTAGCTTCAATCTAGACAAAACAATTAGTGGACCTCTTACGAGGGTGGCCTTGCTAATATATTTTAACAATTCGCATGTGGGGCGATGCTAACAGGGTTGAATTTAATCCCCCGGAAATCCTGCGAAGTTCTCTAAAATCAACAACTACTCTTTATCTTTTACGATAAATGGTTCTACTAAACAAAACGCCGGCTATCTTTTTGTCAATAGTTTATTTCGGCTAGGAATTAAAATGACTTCCATAAGCAATAAGTAACATTTTTATTGGCTTTCAATAGTAGTAATTACTAATAACTAAACGGTTTTGCAATTTGTGTTTAATTTTTTGTACTGGAGTACCGTCAAATAACACAGATGACAAGTAGAAATTTTCCAGTTATTAAAAATGGGGAGATGTACGATGGAACAACGCGTATTTACTGTTAAAAAATATTTTAAATTTGGTGAAAGTTTTGCAGAAGTTGTAAGAAAATTTCCTACAGAATATGGAAGAGAAAATAGCCCGTCATTTGTGGCCATTCGAGCAATTGTTGCAAAATGTGTGGAAACTGGTTCGGTAAAAGACGAACTAAGCAAAATGTACCTCGTAGTAGTCATTCAGAAGAAAACATTGCTGCTCTAACCGCTAGTGTTAATAAGGGTCCAAAAACATCAATTCGTCATCGTTCACAGCAATTACACATTCCATCAAACACTTTATTCAGAATGTTGCTCAAATATCTATACAAAAAAAAAACTTGAAAATGCGAATTACTTTAACAAAGTCATCATTAGCGACAAAGCAAATTTTGAAACGGGTGAATTTGACAAAATTGTCGAATCTAAAAAAGTAATCGGACTGTATTTTTTTTAAGCGAACAGCTATACATAAATTTTTTTTCTATGGGGCTATTTGCAGGAAAAAGTCTATCCACAAACAATTATGACCTAAATGAGAATATTATTGATTGTATTCAAGAAATTGAACTGTAGTTATGCTATAATGCCATCGAAAATTTTCGTAAAATAATGGTAGCTTGGCGTACAGCAGCAGGAGGACACTTACAAGACGTTACTATCCATTACTAAATCGAAACCTTTGTACTATCATTTGAAATAAAAATTTTGATACTTATCAAATAATTTGATTGATTGATTGCGATGTACGATCAAGCATTAAGCAAGTCTCCCGTATTATAAATGCGAATACCACACCACTATACCCATGTTGCAACACGACACCATAACTCTCCCTTACCAAGGAAATATGTACCATCATACTCCGCTTTTCATGAAGCCAACATAGCAATATTTCACCCCGTAAAGGAAGGCGCCACATCGATAACCACATAAGTCTAATAGTTGTGATATCCGCCCCTGGCCAGGCCGCCGTCGTACACCTTTTTACATATAACAAAATCGAGGGATGGGAAAGGAATGTTAGCAACAAAGACTCAACCCGGTTCCAGACACCTAAGTAGTTGATATTTAGTAAATTTCTTAGTAATATATTTTTAGTAATTTATTTAGCACAAGACAATACAATTTAAAGTTCATCTACTGCTCCAACTCCTGTAAGGTTGTTTCAGGTTCTTCAAGACATTCCTAAATTTAAAAATTTAAAATATGCATTAATTCTTTATATTAACTATTTTAAAATTAATTAAGTATAAATTTGATTCTCTGAAATAAATTCTAGATCAATCCCTATGCACCACAAATGAATAACCATTAATAGTTTGACAATCATTCAGCCAACTACCATCTGGCCATCGTGCTGTCATCACAGCCATTGTCATCTTGGTCGAGTTTCTCAGGAGTGTTCTAAACTAAAACCATTTTAACTAACCAATATGAATACTAATACCAAAACTATCATTAACAATTATACCAACAAGTATGAACATTAATACCAGTACGAACACCAATACCAACACCCACTTCAATACCAATACCAACCTCAACCATAATATTAAGCCATATGAATAATTCAACATCAACAATAAAATTCTACGGGAATTTTAAAAAATTACAAATTGCCAAGCTACAATTCAAATTCACGGCACCTGCCACATCAGCCACCGCCCTCCTGTTGACAGCCAATCAATGGTTCACCTACTGCAACTAGATTCAAAAATAAAAGCTGAAAAAATATATATTTTATAGATTCAACCATACTATCAAAAATTCAACCAATCGGCAATTTCCTAAAAATCTTGCAAAAGGACATTAATATTGCTCAAATTACCTACTTATTATTTACTCAGTTAATGATGTTTAAATTAATTATGTATTATATACTACGCAAAAGGTCTAGAATATTAACCGTTCAGTCAAGCACTACATGCATCCATACATGACACTTACCAACAAGACCCAAATAGAGTTTCCCAGGTTACTCTGAAAACTAAATTGCTCCACTACCCAATCAACAGCAACCAACTTATATAAACCAGTTAGTAACAAATAAAAAATAAAATAGATATCACAAGCCAATACAACCTTTACGCCACACAGCTGCTGTACGCTTGGCGCTTCTGGGGGCTGAGCGAGAACTCACCAACATTTCCGTAGCTTGGAGACGATCCAACAATTATATACAACCCAGTATAACAATTATATACAACCCATAACAACCACACCATCAGACAAAATACTTGAACAAACCATGACACTTTGATATAATTAAATTCAACAACCAAAAAGTGCTGAAACGTTTCCATCAATACCTCAAACATTCTTGCAATGCAATGTAGTACACAACAACATATAAAAGGAAACCTCCCCTATCCCAGACAACGTGCGACGCCGCTCATTCAATCAGTATAGCGCTTCAATCCACATATATAAATTACAATTTAACACTAATAAAGTGATTGATTTCAGCAGAAGACACCCTCTGTCACCCTAGAACAACATTTTTAACTATCTTTATACAGGCATACCTTCAACAAAAGGAAGCAAAATCAAGAAATAACTGAAAATTTCCCAGAAGTGAAACAGATCGTTTTTTATTCCAATCTACACAATTATTGTAAATTAAACTTCACACAAAAGAAGAAAATACAACAATTTATTTCAGAATTTCATAATCTGACTTTAGAGAAATAATTTCTTACTTATCCCAATTGTTAATACCAACTAAAGAACCTAGAACCTAAAAAACCAAAATCAAAAAGTCCAACGCTAATATCTGTCCACGCCAAACATTACAATCATTCAAAATCTATAGGAACACCCTTTGGTTTAGTACCAGTGGCAGTGATGCGTATAGAAATCAGAAATCTTTGTCAAACATTACATGAAGCTAAATATAAAAGGAATACCAATACATATTACCGATCACCACTGACAGTATTGATACTATTATTTGTCCTATCATAAGTTTACACTGCTTTAATTCGTGGAAATGGTCATACATATTTTCCCTTGCATATAAATGGAATACACTTGTGTCGCCCACACATACAAAACAATACAAAATATGTTCTAAGTTTCCAATAGGGGTGAAAAGAGAATGGAGAAAAATAAAATTAAACAATATCTTTTACCAATGTCAAAACAACCCATTGATTATTTTGAGCACACTAACACAGCCAAGCAACCAAAGCTTTACATCCATAAAGCAAAACGCCGTTTAAACAGTAAAATATCAGTATATAAAAAATATCTAAAAAATGAAAACAAAATCAGTCCACTTTATCACTAACACAAGAATGCCTGTCTCAGAACAAAATCACATATTAAAATAAAAAAACAAAAACTTTTACACAATTCATATCTCACGTATATGTATATGTATACCGTTACATGAGATATGAAAATACCTGCCATGTACTGGATAGTACCGTTACTATTTTTTGAACGAATTTCTCCTTCTTCAGTTTTTTTTTTTTTTTTTTTTTCAGCTGTTTATGTTCTGCACTTCCACTACCCTTTTCTATTTGATCACGGCACATGAAAATTAAATAAACAAACAAAATCACACGCGGCATTAATTAATTAAGCGAAAAACTAAATTACGCGATTCAAACACCACTATGATAACGCACTCTATACAAACCAATCACTAACAATTTTAATTAATAATCTAATTGAAATTAGATTAAAATATATATATATATATATATATATACATATATATATACACATATACACACATATACATATATATATATATATATATATATATATATATATATATATATATATATATATATATATATATATATATATATACACATATATACATATATATATATATATATATATATATAATATATATCACAAGAATTCTTTGATACTTATCAAATAATTTAGTGATTTATTAAAAATTTAAAAATTAACTTTATATTTTGTATCATTAAATTCTCCCACAATATATACAGTCTTGCTTTCTGTACCTCCTTAATATTTGATTAATCCCAAATTTTAATTAAACTCATTTCATAAACGGTTTGTACATTATTAATATCCCAAATCCGTACACCACATCGTTATGTGTTTTACCATTTTTATTTTATATGTACAGTACGATCGTATTACACTGCCGCTCGCTCCACCTCAAACAATTGTTTCCACTAAAATTATTTCAAACTTAAGAAATATAAAAAAAAAATGTTTAAGAATAAACTAAGTTTAATAAAAAAAATAAAAAAACTTTAAATGCCGCCTCGATTTTTTTTTTTAATATACAATAATATTTTATTTAAACTAATAAAAATTATTCAAAAAGGAAAAAAATACCTGGGAACACAGAAAAGTTTCCGATAAATGTGAATAACGGGGAAAACTTTATTCTTCAGCCATAATTTAATATACGAAAGGATTTTCTTTTTTTTTTTTATTTTTCATTCCGCTTGTAATAATTGTAATAAAAGAAAAGCACAAAAAAAAATTCATTACATTTTAGAAAAACTATTGTGTTCATATTTGTTTAATAAAAAAGGTAAAAAGAAGTATGAAGTTATATCTTTAAAGCTTTTGTTGATTTTTTTGTGTTTCTCAGGAAAAAGCGCACACCCAGTTTAAAACCAACAAATAAATTTAAGTTTCTATAAGAAATATTGCAAGTTCAGTTTGAAATTAGTTATGCGCCAAACATAAACAAAGATGTACGAGTATTAAGGGGTATAAAATGTTATCTGTTTTGTATATGCCGTCCGAATACCATTTTCCAAATAATTAAATAAAGTTTCTCCAATTTAGTAAAAATGTGAAAATCATATTATGTATATAAGAAAAAAAATGTTCGGAACATATTTCCTGTAATCATCTATGGTGGAAAACAAAAATTTAATCTCTTAAATGGTGATATAGCGAATTTTTTTTATTATATTGTTATAATATGGTTCTGTTGTAAATTGTGCACTATACGTATATAGAGTACGTGTATATATAGTTTTGAGTTTATTGTGTATTTTCTTTAAAGCGAAGTTAAAAACCAAAATACATTTGCCAGGGTTACCTCCTCTTTACTTGGTTTTATTTCTACCACACATTTATGTACATATATAGCCAACCATTCATGTTATTATTTTTCAACCAAACAAAAATGTCAGAAGTAGAAATTTATGCCATTAAAAAGCATACATTATATGTTTTGTTGGTTTGGTTTGGTTTGGCTTTTTTTCTAAATAACATGTTTAAAACAATGAATTCGCTAGTCTGTGAAAAAATTTAACTAAAAACGGTATACTTGTGTATATGGCGGATAAATTGTTTGGTGAAAAATTGTATGTATCAGGTATACGATATATATGTACACCTTTACGTGCGGTAACTATACATGTATCTGGCTTTTTGATTTATTCAGCTCATGTGTTTCAAAATTAAACATAACTGAATGATTTTTTGTTTTAATCATAACGGTAGTGTAGGGTGTTCCAGAATGTCTCAGATTTAAATAAAAATTGATTTATTTTGAGAAAACATTTTCAAATTAAATATATTTATTTTATTTTATTATTTGTTTCCTTTTATTTGTCACTGACAGATATGCCACTCTGCTCAAACAATTTCCCTCACTTACGACAGAGCCAAACTACAATTTACCAGTTCGACAGAACGTGGTTTACCACATTGTCACAGCAGGCGGGCCATGTGGTCGTATCAAGACCACGCAGACTAAGTAGACCAAGTTCGCCACAAAGCCGCATTCATCGAATTCTAGCACAAGGTGGAATTAGGGATTTGCAGGTCGTGTCCTTTCCGCTCAATATAGTGAAGAAAAAAGATCACGATTGGCGAACATGTGTGGATTATCTACGATTAAACACGGTCAAGAGGCCAGCATTGTTCGTGTTATTCGTGACATACGGCCAGCAGTGCTCCAAAAAGTGGCCCAAAATTGGACGTCCAAAATGCATTTCGTCAAGAAGAGCCGCGGTGCCTAATGTCAAGGGATCCTTAACCAAGATAATCAATTACGCGCGGGCTAAGGATAATATCGATGCATCCCAACTTGATGTGGAACAGCTGAGGGTATGATTACGGAGAGCGGAGACTTTATTGATTGAATTTCACAGCGTTGAGCAATCCATCACTCAATTAAAGCTAGATGATCATAGCCATCAAGATGATTTCGAGGAAGGTTATTACACCGCTGCCGCCGAGTTGAATAAGTTAATTCAGGGGGCTAATTTAGCGGCTGGAAATGTGTCTGTGGATATAAATGAAAGCCACGGGGAACAAACTCATAGCGCCAATATAGAAGTCAAACTGTCAAAGATAAATATCGCGCCATTTTACGGCAACTACACCGAATGGCAGTCGTTCTACGATTTGTTCTCTTCCACAATCGATGATAATGCAAATTTAAACCCCGAACAAAAGTTTCAGTATTTAAATGGATTGTTGAGAAATGAAGCTGCTAACCTGCTTAAACATCTGCCGATCTGGGACGCTAATTACATTGAGGCCTTAAACAAACTAAAAGCCCGTTATGATAGAAAGCGTTACACTGTCTAGTCTTTCATTAAGTGTCTCATGGACGTACCATCGATTAGCAATCCGAACACTCAACCAATCCGAAGAATAATGGACACCGCGGATGAAGTGATAAGAGGACTAAAGGCGATTGGTCCCATAGCTGAGACCAGGGACCCCTGAAGAAACCATCAAATATTTTGAACTAAAAACATTAACATATGGTATGTCCTCAGCACCGTATTTGGCAAATCGAGTGATCAAACGTATAGCAGAAATTAGTTTTGATCAATTTCCGGGAGCTTCTGAAGAACTATCAAGATGGATAACATGGATGACTTGTTAACCGGCGCGCCCTCCATAGATGAAGCAGTCAAAGTCGCAGGACAAATTGCGTCCCTAATGGCTAAATCCGGATTTAACTTCAGGAAATGGTATTCTAACTCTCCAGAATTTATGAAAGAAATGAAGATAACTGAAATGAATTCATCTCTTCCTAAAACACTCGCCGAAGATACAACCGAAATAAAAATATTGTGGTTGCAGTGGCAACTGGCAGCCGATAAATTTACGTACAAGGTCACAGTCGAAAGTATTATACCAAACACGAAGCGATCCATATTGTCGGAAGCTAGTCGGATCTTTGATCCATTAGGTTTGGCGTCTCCATTCATCATTAAAATTAAATGTTTCTTCGAAGCGTTGTGGATGGTAGATATAGGATAGGACGACAAATTACCAACCAAACTTCAAGAGAAGTGGATAAAAATCCGAAGCGAAATTATCGATCTACCCACTCTCGCAATACCGAGATGTCTATGTGTAACTAATCCAGAATACCAATGATTCGAGTGAATTGGCATTTGCAGCTACCGTTTACGTTCGAACATATTACAATGGCAGCTATGTCACTAATTCGATCGCTGCAAAATCGAAGGTTGCACTAATGAAAAACATTTCATTACCGCGTTTAGAGTTAAACGGTGCATTGTGATTAGTGCGGCTAATCAAACATATCCAGCAACTCCTAAGTGTACCAGATTACCAAATTTTGGGATTGACAGATTCCACAATTGTGATCGATTGGCTTGCAGAGCCACCACGTAAATGGAAAACTTACGTGGCCAATCGAACTAGCGAAATTTTAGAAGTGCTGCAACGTTCGAAATAGCCGTATAACTTCCAACCTAAATTCAGCAGATTGTGCCACCAGAGGACTAAGCCCTACAGAACTAAAAAATCATGTGCTTTGGTGGAATGAACCAGGTTTCCTGCAGTTAGAAGCTGATCAGTGGCCAATTTCTATAAAAGCCGAACCAACTAGTAATTTAGATCAAGCTGCGTAGACACGACGAAGTCTCTGGTGGAACAATTAGTAGAAAAACATTTCAGCTACGATAAGGTGATACGTATACTAATATACATCAAAAAAATTTATTTTTCTAAAATGTCCACATTCCAAGCTCGCGTCCAGAATTTCTACCCGATCTGAATGGGCCTCAGCCGAGAATACGATTTTAAGATGTGCACAGGCGAAAGTTTTCGAGGAAGATATCGAAGCGATCAAAAAGACTGCGGTTGTGTATTATCAAGCAGTGCGTTAAAATCACTGAATCCATTTATAGATGGAAATGGATTATTACGAATGGGAGGACGCATTGAGAAGGCGATTGCACCGTATGATACGCTCCATCCCATCATATTATCAGCCAAATCGGAAGTAGCTAAAAGGATCGACTGGAAGTAACATATCAATAATTTTCATTGCGGAGCTTGATCCGACGTCAATTTTGGATTGTCAGAGCAAGGGACCTGATCAAGGCAACAATCCGGAAGTGCATATTTTGTATCAAGCAACGACCAAGGATCGAAGGGCAGTTGATGGGTAACTTGCCTAAATAAAGAGTTCAATTGATCCGTTCATTTCCAAAAATCGGTTTAGATTTTGCCGGTCCTATCTACCCGTACCTAAGACGCGGCAGAGGCCAACGAGCTTAAAAATCATATATATGTTGCATTATCTGCTTAAGTACCAAAGCCATACATTTTTAAATCGTGGGGGATCTAACAACTGAATCATTTATGGGCGCATTATATCGATTTTTTGCTCGAAGAGGGGTCAGCACAGACATATTTTCCGATAATGGATGTAATTTTCGCGGAGCAAGCAGGAAAATCAAAGAATTAAATCTGTTTATTAAAAATAATATTGATCTTATTTCCCATTCCATGTTAAATAGTCATCAGGTCGTCTGGCATTTTATACCGCCGCACGCACCTCATTTCGGGGAAATATGGGAGGCAGGAGTGAAGTCGGCAAAAACACACATGGAAAGAGTAATTGGTAGTAAGGTAATTACCCAGGAAGAGCTGCATACATTACTGGTCCAGATTGAAGGGCTGATGAATTCGAGACCATTGTGCGCATTAGCGGAGGATGAAATCGATCTACTAACGCCAGCATACTTTTTAATAGGCCACTCTATTGCCATCATCCCACAGCCGGACATCACGGAGGTGCCGTTTAATAGATTGAATCATTGGAATGCCATACAGACGATGACGCAAATTTTCTGGAAACGTTGGCATCAGGAATAAATTACGTCGTTGCAGGATCGAGTTAAATGGAATAAAATAAAGGAGAACTTGCAAGTCAATGATGTGGTGCTCGTTAAGGAGGGAACCCTCTAGTAAGCCAGTGGAAAATGGGCAGGGTAAGTAAAGTATTACCTGGAACAGATAATCAAGTTCGAGTAGCAGAGATCCACACCAACCAAGGACAAATCCGAAGACCAATAACTAAATTATGTCGTTTGCCAGTAAATTGAAATCTGGCGACTTTCAAAGCGGCCGCGATGTTTGAGATCGACATTACACTTACACAAAATAAAACTACTTTACATTAATATTAAAAACTTTATTGAAGAATATAAGCAAAAGTTGAGATCAGTAGATAATATCCAGAACCAGTTGAAAGCCCCAATATCGAACTGGATGGTTTTAATAAAATGTATACTTATCTTCATGTCATTTCGTAGAAGTTGCCTATATTCTTTGATACCTGTAAAGAAAAAGAAAATGTTACACTATGTATATAACAATTAAGTTCTTATAGTTTCGTATATTGTTCAATTACCTAAATAATTATTTTTGTGTTGTATCACAATCGATCCCATTAATTTAGCTGTCATCTAAAATATTGATTGCCTTTTGCAATCACATAGTCAATTTCAGATGCGATCACTTTTATAGCATTAATTATTATCAGATGCAAATAAGATGCAATGATAACGCACTTCATGCAAATAACGTAATATTTTCTTCTCTTGTTATTTTAATTTGAGAAACTATTTTGGACATAAATTTAATTGTAATCCAACCATCAGAGAAAGAAGAAACAAGTTGTCTGCTCAAAAATTGTAAATAAAATAAAACAACACAACTAACGTGACTATAGACAAAATCTTTTTTTTTGGTAAATTATTTTGCAACCAGCATTATCAAAAAAATACAGTCCACGCGTTCTCGGCTGAGACACTAATACATAATAAAATCATATTTCAAAATAATTAGTAACATTGAAGTGATGTCAGCAAATGTCGTTGCAAGGGGAGAAATTACTTACTTATCCGTGAGTACTAAATTTTCTCTATATATAGTTATGGTCATATAAAGGACTGAATCAACAGATTATACATAACAACATTCCACATGCTGCGCATGTAAGGTGTAGGGTTACTTAACTAGAATAATCAAACTGATGACTACACACAACGTGAGTTGTATAGTTAGGTAGAAATAAGTAAATTCCAATCTTTTGCTGATTTAGAACATTTCGGTGAGAATTTTAATCGTAAAGTTAAATTTTAGATTTTAAGTTTTAGTTTTTAATCAAACTCTGTTATGGAAAGTAATAATTAATAAAAGGTTAAATAAATAAAGTTTTTTTTATGTTTGTTAAATTGTGAAACCTATAACTGGCGCAGCCGAATGGTGAAGAGTAGTTAAGTGAAGTGTAACAGTGCATAAAATTAGTGAATAAAAACTAATTATAACAGTGAATCCGTCAGAAATAATTTATTTTAATTATTTCAAATTTTTTTATTGTGCTAAAAAGTGACATTTCCGGCTAAGGGTTTTTTTACCGCCGTGAAGAGTGGAGATTCCGCCGACTCACCTAGCGTACTACATCTTCGAACCAGCAACACGATAACAAAAATCGGTAAGAATTTTTTCTTTTTTTTTCCTCAAATTTTACGATTTTTTTTTTTTGTGAATTTTTGGCAGACGTGTGGAACTACTAGATAGACACAAACTTGTCAAATAATTCTTACTATCCCAGCAACGTGTGGAACTACTAGATAGTTACACACCGCTTCCTCGTGCACTACAATTTAGACGCGGGAAATAAATCAATAAATAATTAAGAGAGAGTTCTGTGTATGAAGAAAAGGTCGATTGAAAGGTTTGATAATAACCGTCAATTAAATACGGACCTTATAGACGAAAATTTCTTTAAAATGGAACAACAAATCACAGAACAACTAAATGTTGTCCTAGAGCAGCTGAAACAAATGACTGCAAAGTCCGCTGAACATGAGGCAGCGCTAGCATATCTAGGACGAAAACTCGATGAACAACCAAAGGTTAAAGTTCGAGAGAGTAAAATTGAAACGGATCTATTTCGCATACCTGATCCTATTAAATCCATCCCAAAATATGATGGAAATAAGAAACAACTTTCCGCTTGGCTTCAAACAGCCGAGGACACTTAAAAAGTGTTTTACCCGTTGGTGACGGAAGCACAATTTTCACTATACTTGCAATGTGTTAGCAATAAAATTGAAGGGAAAGCCAAAGACATATTGTGCCTGGCTGGAAATCCCCAAACGTTTCCTGAAATCAAGGAAATACTTACAGAAGCGCTAGGCGATAGACAGGAACTGTCGTATTATAAAGCGCAGCTCTGGGCTACAAAACAGGGCGATAATATGTCTGTACATGCTTACTTTAAGATAACTAAGGAAATTGTACAGAATATCAAAACGCAAGCAAGGCAAAATGCGGTTTACAACCGATCATGACCAGCAATAAGCGCATTTATTGAAGAAGACGCATTAGCCGCTTTCATAGCAGGCCTCCGAAAACCTTACTTCGGTTACGCGCAAGCGGCTAGAGCACGAGATGTGGAAGAAGCTTACGCATTTTTGTGTAAATTTAGCTCAAATGAGCAAATATAAAACAATTCTCGAAAAACAGTAAACACCGTACAAAATACGCAATATAAATTTAACAGCGTACCACAAAAACCACAAAGATCTAAAGAATTCAATCCCATAAATCACAATAACAAACCAAGTTATTCGGTAAAGGAAGCACCAACACCAATGGAGGTGGTTTAGATCAAGAAATTCTTTTAATAGGAGAGTAATAGAACCCGAAGAAGACAAGGGTGATTTAAACGACGAATATTCAGAAGAGAGCGATCAAGCGAACCCAGAGAATTTTCAGGTAGACCTGAGTTCGGATACGGAAGGTTAAATTTCCTTCCTTACTTGCAGTGTTATTGTAACGAGTCACATCAGACAATAACATTGTTAATAGACACTGGTGCTAACAAAAATGTTATCAAACCAGGCATTACCCAAAACAATCTCACACAATTAAAGCAAACAATGGTCAAAAATATTCTAGGAGTCCACCAACTCAAGAGGAAAGGTAAAATAAACTTTCTAGGACATAACCTACCAGACCAAACCTATTATGAATTAAATTTTCACAAATTCTTTGATGGGATTTTAGGATCCCAATCATTGGCAAAAATGGATGCTATAATCAACTATAAGTCAAATACGATATCTCTAAAAAACCAAACATTCAAATTTCTTCGCTACTACCCAGCGCAAAATTTCTATACCCATATTGTAACGTGTAACACGGAAAAAAACGGCGACTGGCTGATGTCGGAATTCAAAAAATTGAACTACGACATATTAATCCAACCAGGTTTATACAAGGCCGATAATTTTAAGACTACAATGAAAGTCTTAACAAATAGCCCGATTCCACCTGATAATCTACCCAAATTAAAAATTAAAATAAATAATTTAGAAACCTTGAAACCAATTCCATATGAATAGGAAATCATAGACAGAACAACTATAGAAAACTTGATCCGAACACAACATTTAAACGAGAAAGAAAAGAAAACTCTGGTGGAAACGATCTTCAAAAATCAAACAGTTTTGTTGAGACAGAAAGAAAATCTGTCATCAACAACAATAATCAAACATCATATTGTCACAAAGGACGAAAAACCTGTATTCACCAAAACGTATCGCTATCCACATCACTTCAAAACAGATGTTGAAGAGCAAATACAGGAAATGTTAGAAAGCTGCATAATCCGCCACTCTAAAAGTCCTTATTCCTCCCCAATTTGGGTTGTCCCAAAAAAATCGGATGCCTCCGGAAAAAGGAAAGTCCGAGTCGTAATTGATTACCGTAAGTTGAATGAAAAAACGGTAGATGCCAAGTATCCGATTCCGCAAATAGAGGAAATCCTGGACAACTTGGGAAAATTAGTGTACTTTTCAACCTTAGATTTAAAATCCGATTTCCACCAGATCCCAATGGACGAAAAGTCGCAGGAGAAAACGGCATTCTAAACTGGAAAAGGTCATTTCGAGTTCAACAGAATGCCTCTCGGCCTAAAAAACGGCCCTGCTACGTTCCAACGTGCCATGAACAATGTCTTACAAGATCTAATTGGAGATATATGTCACGTATATTTAGATGACATAATTATAGTGGGACATAACTTGGATAACCACATACAGAATCTTAATAAGGTACTCACGAGACTGTCACATTTCAATCTGAAAATCCAACTAGAAAAATGTGAATTTCTAAAGAAGGCAACCGAGTTTCTCGGACACATAATAACACAGGAAGGCGTGAAGCCAAATACAGACAAAATACAAAAAATTTTGGACTGGCCGCTACCTAAAAATACCAAAGAAATCAAACAATTCTTAGGACTCGCAGGCTATTGTAGAAGGTTCATTAAGGATTATTCTAAAATAACAAAGCCTATGTCCAAATTCCTGAAAAAAGACACAAGCATCAATATTAAGGACATCGAGTACATAAAAGCCTTTGCGACGCTGAAAAGAATCCTGGCTACTGATCAGATATTAGCGTACCCAGATTTCACCAAACAGTTCATTTTAACAACGGGCGCATCAGCTTTCGCTCTGGGTGCAGTCCTATCTCAGATTCAAAGTAACGTTGAAAGACCTATTGCGTTCGTAGCATTGGCCTTAATATGGTCCGTAAAAAAATTTCAACCATACCTGTACGGTAACAAGTTTACGTTAATAACGGACCATAAACCCTTGGCCTTTATAAAATCATCGAAAAAAAATTCAAAAATTCTGAGGTGGAGACTCGAATTGGAGAATTATGATTACGATGTAATCTACAAAGAAGGAAGAGCAAATGTAGTGGCAGATGCCCTCAGCAGGATGCCAACAGAAAATAACGAACTAAATTTCAACGAGAAGATGGGTAACAATTCAAGTGAATCTCGAAGAAGAACAGGAAACCGCTCCGACAATGATAGTGACTTAGAGACTATCCACTCTGCGGATACGTCCGATGACTACTATATCCATTTTTCCGATCGTCCTATAAACTATTATAGGAATCAACTAATTTATAATTCTGGAGGATATATTCCCTAAGTTTAAACGAATCATAATTTCAAAGAAATCTTTTCAAAAAGAAGAAATTACTAACTTCCTCAAGCGATTTCATAATGGGAAACAGACAGCAATCCTGGCACCAGAAAAGCTTTACCAAACTATTCCAGAAACATTTCGAGAAAATTTTTCTGAAAAAGGCCATTTTGTTTTCACCACAAAAATGGTCGAAGACGTAACCAATGAAGGGCGTCAGAATACAATTGTAGTTAAAGAACATGAGAGAGCGCACCGCGGAACAAGAGAGGCGGAAAGTCAATTAAGACGATCCTACTATTTCCCTGGAATGATCAATATAGTTAAAAGACATATCAACGCGTGTAGTATTTGCAACGCATACAAATATGATCGAAAACCATATAATATCAAAATTTCCCCACGACCAAGCACTGAAAGGCCATTAGAACGAGTGCATATTGACATCTTTAACATCAACAGAAAAAACTTCTTGTCTATAATAGACGCATTTTCTAAATATCTATAGATGATTCCGATCGAAACCAAGAATCTTCTAGACACAACCAATGCCTTAACGAAGCATTTCACCCAGTTCGGGATTCCCAAAGTTATTCTCCCAGATCATGAGACAACCTTCCAGTCGTTGCAATTTAAAGAATATTTAAGCAAATTGAATATCAAATTGGAATATGTATCATCTTCAGAATCGAATGACCAAGTTGAAAAGACACATTCAACAATAATAGAAATTTTTAATACCAATCGAAACAAATTCCCAAATTCAAGTATTCCAAATGCAGTTGAACTTTGAGTAGTATTGTACAATAATTCAGTACTTTCTTCAACCGGTTTCAAACCGAACGAAGTCATTTTCAATCAAAACTGCCTAATGAACCCGAAAGAAATACAAGATCAAGCAAATGCTATTTTTAATCAAGTAAAGGTTAACTTAGAAAAGACAATAAATAAGATGAAACATCAGAATAATAATAAAGAGGAACCCCCAAATTTAAGGGAGGACCAATTAGTTTACATTAAACCAAATATCAGGACGAAAACACAACCTAGGGGGGTCGAAACTAAGATAAAAGATGTAAATCGTAAAACGTTTAGAACATTGAGAAATATTAAGAGAAATGTTAATAAAATTAAAAGACTTAAATAAATAATTGTCACTATTTTTTTTACTTTTACAGAAAATAATGTTTAAAAAACCATATTTAGTGATTTTCACAATTCTATTTTATATTAGTAATGCTCAAAAATTAGAAATCAAAAATTTACTTGAAGACCGCATATTATTAATTAAAACAAACCAATGTAAAATACAAATAGGAAATGTTAAAATCATACATCCTACAAATCTCACCAGTATAGAAATAGCTGTAGAATCAATAAATAAAATTATTACAGATAAATTGTATGATAAGTTAGAACTTAATAGAATAATAAGAAATAAATTTAAGAAACTATACAACAATCTCCGTCAAATTAAACCTACCCGAACTAACAGACATAAAAGGTGGGACACGTTGGGAACGGTATGGAAATGGGTAGCGGGAAACCCAGATGCCGAGGATTTACGTATCATTAACAGTTCGATGAACCAACTAATCGACACAAACAACCAACAATTCCAAGTAAATAAACAAATCGACAGAAGAATTCAAACAATTACAGATACAGTTAATGGAGCGTTAAAAAATAATACAATGGCCAACCGAATAGTATTAACAGAAATAGAAATACTGGCCACAATAGTAAACATAGACAGCATTAATACAATTTTGGAAGACATCCAGGATGCAATAATAAGAACGAAGGTGGAACTGCCAAGCAGCAAAATTGTTTCACTGAATGAGATCATCCAAATAAAGAACCTAATGGTTAATCAGGGTATTAACATCACCTTGCCGGATGATGCTCTTGATTTTGTCACCCCTAAAATCGCAGTAAACGAAGAAACTTTACTTTACATACTTCAAGTACCAAAATTGGAAGAAGAGAATTCAACTGCGATACTGGTATTACCGTTGATCATCAATAATACGATCATAAAGGACCATCCACAGTATCTCATCAAACGCAACCAAGAACTGTTTACAAGTACGAAGTACAATAATTTCGTACAAAAACATTGAGACATACTAGAATTCAACGCCGACTGTATTAAACCACTGGTGTTGGGGACCAAAAGCTACTGCAATGTGACACGTGAACCTGATACAAAGATGCAATTCATCTCAGATGGCAAACTTTTAATCAACAATGCAAAAAACGAAATATTGTCCTCAAACTGCGGACCCTCCGACAGAGTGTTAACGGGAAACTTCCTTTTGACCTTCTGGAATTGTACTATAATCTTCAAAAATCAAAAATTCCAATCCTTGGAGATTAGGAGTGAAATCGAAGAAATACAAGGGGCTCTCCATAATATTCAGGCAAGCCGTCAATTAGTAGAAATGCTTGACATCGAAGTAATCAACAAAGAAAACATCCAAAACAGAAATCAAATTAAGAATGTACACCTAAGACAAATTAACCATCAGAACTGGGTGTGGACCTTATCTGGAGGCGTATCCCTCTCATCAATCGGCCTATTGGTATTATTCAGTTATTTTGTCATGCAAAGACACTCTACGTCAATCAAAATTGAAAAATCGAAAAGCCGAAACTCCGAAGTTCAGAAAGCTGATACAGCAACATCATATTCGGACCTATTAACAAAAGGCGGTATCAAAATTTAGGACGCGGGCCCCCGGGAGGAGTTATGGTCATATAAAGGACTGAATCAACAGATTATATATAACAACATTCCACATGCTGCGCGTGTAAGGCGTAGGGTTACTTAACTAGAATAATCAAACTATGATGACTACACACAACGTGAGTTGTATAGTTAGGTAGAAATAAGTAGAAATAAGTAAATTCCAATCTTTTGCTGATTTAGAACATTTCGGTGAGAATTTTAATCGTAAAGTTAAATTTTTGATTTTAAGTTTTAGTTTTTAATCAAACTCTGTTATGGAAAGTAATAATTAATAAAAGGTTAAATAAATAAAGTTTTTTTTATGTTTGTTAAATTGTGAAACCTATAACTATATGGTAGATAAATCCGTTCAAGCAAATACACAGATTTTATTGAACATCACATCATTGTGGAATTCGGATAATAAATTATTTACTATGACTGGTAATACCCTCTTTGAATGTATTAAGCGTGATGGTCAATATGTGTGCAACAATAAGGCATAACAAAAATTGCATTATGGATTTTCAAACGCTGGTTTTACTAATGATGCATAAGCTAAAGAGTAACTGTTCTTTCGTAGAACTCTCAATTTCTTTTCAAATAATCGAAAAGACAGCAAAACGATACTTCTGTGATATCATTCAGCTACTAGCAAAGTGAATGCAAGGACTTATATATTGGCAGTCACAAAAGCAAAATCCGAAAAACTTGCCGAAATGCTTCCAAAATTATCCAACCGTAAGAACAATTTTAGATTGTACGGAGCTGAAGACCGTAACATCACAGTGCTTCTCTTGCCAAACGTGCACATATTTGCACTATAAGGGAACACACACACACACTTAAAGTGTTGATTGGAGTATCCCCATCAGGGGCAGTGAATTATTTAAGCAAAGTAGCCACAGGAAAATCGTCGGACAAAGCAATATTCAATCTCAGTGATTTGCTTAGTAAACTTATAGTAGGTGATGCAGTCATGGTCAACAAGGGGTTTTTGATTGCGGTTGAACTAGCCGAAACCGGTATAGAAATGATTCGGCCAGATTTTTTATTCGAAAATTTTCAAAATCCCAAGTGGAACGGTCGACAAAAATTCCGTCCGCAAGGGTGCATGTGGAAAGAAGAATTGCGCGTCTTAAACAGATCAGGGTCCTATCTGAGAGAATTTGTGCTAGTATAATACCATACATTGATGACATCATGTTGGTTGTGATTCATCTTTTAAATTTCCTTTTCAAAATTTCCCTTGTTTTTTAGTTCGAGTTCTAGAACAAGGAAGAGAACAAGGAAAAATAATGATTTTAGATCTATGTATTCCAATTTTATTAATTAGAGCAGTTTACCTGGTTTGTAATTAACGATGTCGATTATAGTGCAAATAAATTTTAGGTTTTCATCACGTATTTTGCCAAATATTTATTCAGATCAACAATTATTCCTTAAAGGCTATATAATCATTATTGTATCACATTTATATTCTCAAGACACAAAATGTATCATATTTCCAGCCATATATCGTATCGTTTGCAAGAATACGTTCATGCACTAATATGATTAAATTAAGTGTTGATTTTATAAATTATATATTTGTGTTCCTGTTGTTTCTACCGAATGTTTTTTGGTGTATCTTCAGATTTTGTTTGCACACCAAGCCAGTTTTCTTGTGCACTAAGTGTATTATGTTGTATTTTTTTTTTTTTGTAGAAGTAAAATCAGAAACAATTTTTGTTCGCCTCAAACAACCAAATTTAAAATGAAGAAACACACAAGAACAGAAAATATAATTCTTTTGCCAAAAAAAAAAAAATAAAAATGTTATATACTTTATACATTATATTCTGAATGCACAGGCAAGGATATGGAATGAATACCAATGTAGTTATAAGATTAACACCAAATATTTACAGGGGTAACTCGTTTATCGTTATGTACTTGTGCTTAATTTTTAGTTAATTCTGGGTTCTTCATGGAAAACATATTGTAAAATAATACTACTTCCTATAACAGCTTCCACAACCCGTTCCACAAATTTATCCATCTTCAAAAAAGAATGTCTGCGTACGACACGAGCTACCACCTAGCCACTTTGTAATTTAATAGGAGAAGAAAATGTGGAACTGAAATGAAATTAAGTTCCACATGGGGCTCAAACTATGAATTAAACCAGTTTGTCATGTTTGTCAGCGCTACATACGGTTCATCTGTATACCGTTCTCGTTGTTTATTTGGATTATACATTTTTATATTTATTTATTTATTTAAATTATAGAATAAATTTTTAGAAGATGGTATTATTCTTTGTATAAATAAATATAGGACGAGCACAAAAAAAAATGATTCTCATGTGTGCTCATGATTTCGTATTGTGGCGATGCGATTCGATTTGAGAAAATATTTTGATTCTTATATGCAGGACGAATAATTCTATTAAATATTTATGGTTTATTACCCTCATGTCTGGTATTATTAGATTGTGCTTTAGTTTTTGATAAGCTGTTATAAAGCAATATTTATAAATTAAGAAATTGTATATTTGGATTTGCATCTTTTAAATCGTTCTAACTGGTTTGGTTGAGATTTTAAACTGAAAAATTAAGATTAGTCATAAGATGAAAAATACAAACAGTCTATTACGAACTAACTCACCATCGAATTTACTTATTTGCACGACATGGGCGCAGGTGTTTCAGCCATTCTATTAGTCATTCCATTACCTAAATAAACATTGGAGTTAGAGGAGCACCCACGCGCCCTTCTCCTAGGCGATTTACATTAAAAATTCAACCATTGACTCAGCCGTCAAACAATTGCTGAGACATACCTGAAAGTTCATTCAAACTAGGCTGCCCTATTTAAGAGAAAGTAAGTTAGGACAAATAAAACTGGTAGCAAATCATCTACATGACACAAAATTCAGTATCATTACTGGAAGCCGCTTATATTTTCCCACTAAAAGAAACGTTGAGAACAATAGTTGTATTGCTTTCATTAAAAAAAAAAAAAAAAAATTACAACAACAATCGTACCAGATAGACCAAAAAATAGTTTACCTAACCCAAAAAAGGTTAGTAGTTAATAAGCAATCTTAACCAAATTTTTAGTTTAAATACCTCCCACAATAGTCGAACTGACAAGAAAATACATGAAAAAAATTAGACCAAAATTTACAGAAACTGGTTGTATTCAATTTTACACTGACGGCTCCAAGCTAGACGGCAAAGTCGGAGCAGGAGTCTTTTGTGACAAATTAAATGTGAATTTATCCGTTCGTCTTGCTGATCACTGCAGTGTGTACCAGGCGGAGGTGGTAGCGATTGAGAAAGCGCTGACTTGGTTGAGGCCTAATGTCATATCCACAAGGGATATAACAATATATGTGGACAGTCAGGCGGCAATGAAGTCGCTGGAATCAGTTTCCCTGACATCCGTGGTGGCATTGAAGTGCCGCTCATCTCTTAACGAAATGAGTGAGCAGTTCAATATCCAGATAATCTGGGTCCCCGGTCACTCGGATGTACGGGAGAACTGTAGGGCGGACGAACTGGCAAGGCAAGGTACAACTCTCCAATTGAAACCGGAAAGGGCAAATCTGGGGAGGGCCATAGCGGCGATTTTTAGGGCGCTTGGTAATGAGGCGATAGCCTCGGCACAGAAGAGGTGGACTAACACAATAACATGCAATGTGGCGCGGCAAGTTTGGCCGAAACTGGACTTGGAGCGCTCCAAGATGCTACTATCCCTACGCAGACCTGACTTAGGTATAGTCGTAGGGGTACTCACAGGACACTGCCTCATTGGGGAGCATGCGAGGAGGCTTGGGTCAATCACAAATGACTTCTGTAGAAGCTGCATGGATGAGGAGGAGGAAGAGACTCTGAGCCACTTCCTCTGCAAATGCCCGGCGCTAGCTTACAGAAGGCACAAATACCTGGGCAAGTATAGTTTGGGCGGCCTTATGGATCTCATGAACAGCAATGTGCGAGATATCTTACGCTACGTAAATAGCTCAAATTGGTTCCAGTGAAGGTGGAAGGGGAGTAGGATCCCTCGGTATCACAACGGATCGTCATCGGTCTAAGTGTGCGTTTTGGCAGCCGCTCTAACCTAAACTAACCTAACCTTGGTTAATTTTTGCAGTCGATGGATATGTATGAGAAACGTTAAGAGAGGCATGTCAAAGTTTCGAATTACTGAAAAATGATAACGATGGACATGGTCAACTTTAAAAACAGTGTAAATTAATCATTTGATGCAAATGTTACAGCGTTGTGTGTATACGCCTGTTTTAAGATTGTCTACACTCAGATGTCGACAATAAGGTAGACAATATTTTTCAACGTAGACAGTGTAGAAAAATCGTAGCCAATGAAAATATTACTTGTTTTTGTTGTTTTTCCCTTTGTATTGAGTTCCCAACTTTCGCGAAGAAAATATTACGCTCATATTTCGAGTTCCAAAATCAATCACAAAGCTAAAACCAAGAAAATAAAATTCGAATCGAATTCCCAAATATGTAGCCCCTACCCCTGCTTCAAGAATCATTTAAAGAATTCATTCATAATTCATCATTTTTCTCTTGAAGAGGAAATTAAATTTGATCACTTGGAATTAGGCGGCTACGCTTTTAGATGAATACCAGCGATATAAAATTCAAAAGACCGACCAGAACATTTCATAATCATATCACATGTACCAATCTTGGCTTTTGCTTCCGATGTTTTAGAATGCAAGCTAGTCATGATAAGATACATATGAGCATTGATCATTTTTTGATTCGTATTTCGGATTTAAGTATAAGTGTCGTCTAAATCCAATTTGGGCATGATTTCCAATTTTCAAGTTCAACCACTATTCTCAGCTCATTAATCGTCTGGAATTGTCGGTTCTTCCCTTTTGAAAATGATCCTTTTAGGTTTCGTATAAAGGGCTCTGGTGCGATAGAACAAAACAAAACCGACAGTAGTTTTACAAAAAGAATATTTTAGCTGAAAATACCATTTAAACTTAAAGTATCGCGAAACGCAACTGTCACATAAAAATCGTTTAGCTTTGTAAATGTCCATAGTCAAAAATTAATTTGCCAAGTCACTGTTAAATTTAAAATTTGTCAAAATGTTTAGAAGTCTGTATTGCCTCGTCTAATTTAGAAATGCTACTCTCTAAATCAGCCGAAGTCTCTAGCATGCGTGAATTGTTCTTGAAAGGTAAACAAAATATATTACCAGTCATCACTCACATTGTGCGAATTCTTTTTACAAAATTTTGTTATAGCGTAATGTGAAATATAAATAAATAATAGTTTATGTTTACGAAAATATCAAAAATTTATTTTCCTAAATTGAGGGCATTATACTATAGTAAAAAAAGAAGTCATAAAATGCTTGGGGTGACTATACGATTTCCAAAACGTCCTGAAAAATTCCTAAACCAGTTAGATTTATGATCCATTTCTCTTCATTCCCATTTTCATATTCCATATGGATGTGATCATGGTTATTTTTTCTACAAGAGTAGACAATTAATAATTTACTTCATGTAGAATGTGCGGCATAACTTTACCAAGATCTCCGAGGTATTTCAGAATTGGTTGGTGGTGTATTAGGTATACTTTCTAGCGATTTTCGGCAAACGCTTCCGGTTATTCTATAAAATCCACTCCAGCAGATGAAACAATCATTTCTCTGACAAGAAAGTAATGAAGTAGTTGAAGATATAAATTTAAAAATTCAAGACAAGGTTCCTGGTGAGGAAAGAAAATATAAATCAATCGATTCAATGGTTGATGCAAATGACAGCGTTAATATTCTCAGCGAATTAAAAAATATTTTGGCATCACGATTGATGCGAGACTTTCATTCAAGGAGCATATTGAGTACGTGAGCGACAAAGCAGCTATAATGCCGCTCTTTCACGTTTTAATGCTGAATTTGGTGGGACCTAGGCAGAACCGTCGGAGATTGTTGACCGGTATCGTCACATCCATCTTATTGTACGGTGTTCCTATTTGGGCAGATTCACTATGAATCAAAGCCTATAGCCGAGATATATATGCAGTATATCGGATGTGTGCGCTACGAGTCCTCTATGGGTTCCGCACTATATCAGATGATGCGGCGTATGTGGTAGTGGGAATGACCCCAATTGCTCTTTTGGCAAAGGAGCGAACACAAATATACCAACACGGAGTCCAATGAACCAGGTCGATGACTAGAGAGGATCGTAATCTTGTGAGATCGGAAATAATTGTTGAATGGTAGCAACAATGGAGTTCATCAGGAAAGGGTAGATGGACATACCGTCTCATTCCTTCGATTGGCGAGTGGTTAAACTGACGACACCGAGAAGTTAACTTTTACTTGACGCAGTTGTTGACAGGACACGGTTGTTTTCGTGCATACTTGCACAGGTTCGGACACGATGATTTACCTGACTGCCCGAGCTGTACAGGTATACCGGAGGATGCGGATCATGTGTTATTCACATGTCCGAGATTCGAAGAAAGAAGGAAAGTGCTTGAGAAGACGATGGGGCAACGGCCGACGCCGGAGAATACAATTGCACTAATGCTGGGTTCGACGGAGCACTGGTCTGCCGTTTGTAGTTTTGCAGCAGATGTTCTGATTAAGCTGCGGTGTCTTGAGCGTGAGAGGAGTCACCAATAGACCAATAGTGAAGAATTATGAATAATTAAATCTGAAGGTGCAATAATGCAAATCCCACACCTCCCCCGCCCCCCCGAAATAATACTTAACAATGGTTCCGGAGCGGCATATGGTCGACGACGGGAGGTGTTTTTTAGTCAGTCAAATCTGACATAATCATATGTATGGGCATATGGTAGATTTTGAATCTTTTTCACCTGACCACGTAAAAAAAAAAAAAAAAAATCACACACACACACACATTCGGGAGGCTTCAACGCGTGGGTTACGGAGTGGGGTAGCGCTCAAACAAATAGAAAAGGTCAAGCCCTTCTGGAGGCTTTTTCAGATCTGAATGTTGTCCTGTGTTACACCGGCTCCGCATATACATTCAGCAGGAGTAATGCTGGTTATATTATAGACCTAACGTTTGTTAGTGAATCTCTCTGGAGAAGAGAAATACCTTGGAAAGTTTGCGACTTTTACACGCACAGTGACCACCAGGCCATCCTGTGTGAACTCCATGGAATACACCCAAGTAATAGTATACAAATTGCGGGATGGAAGACAAACGCTTTCGATGAGGTCATCTTCAGGTTTATGCTCCGTGACTGCAGTAGGCAGCATTACCAGTGCATCTAACGCTACAATGCCTAAAAGAAGGTTAAACCCAAGACGCCCACCGGCCTACTGGTGGAATGAGGAAATTTCATTGCTCCGGGGAAAGTGCAATCGGGCTACTAAGGCGCGTTTCCCAGCGGGGTAGAAACACCAGCTGCTTTTTCGGTTTACAACAAATATACAGGGAAGCACGGGATGCGCTGAAGGTGGTCATTAAACAAAGCAAGCGACGATGCTGGAGGTCCCTCTGTGATGAGGTTGATAATGACCCATGGGGTCGGCCCTACAAGATGGTAATGTTCAAGCTTAAACTTGCAAGAGGTGCAGCACCAACATGTCCTATTTTGATGGATAATATAGTATCTTCCTTGTTTCCTCGCAAACCAGTGACTATTCACTCGACTGCCATTGAAGCGTACGACGTACCACTATTCACGATTGATGAACTAATGTCCGCCTCTAGGAGAATTTCCAACAATAAAACGCCAGGACCGCACTATATACCAAATGTTGCCTTAAAGGCGGCGATTCTAGAAAAACCCGAAGAGTTCCTAGAGGTATATAACTCTTGCGTAAGAGAAGAAACATTCTCAGATATTTGGAAGAAACAGATGCTGATACTGATCCCAAAGGGTAAAGTGCATTCGGAAGATCTTTCATTATTTCGCCCAATCTGTCTGTTAGATGGAGCGGGAAAATTACTTGAAAGGCTGTTCAGTAATCGGTTAGAAGAAGCAATCGTATTATCTGGAGACCTTGCTCATAACCAATATGGGTTTCGCAAAGTGCGCTTAACTATGAATGCTATTCAGCTCGTTACCAGGCTGGCAGAAGACGCCATCAGCGGCAGCAGATGGAAAGGAGGCCGTAAAAATTCTGCGCTATTGTTACGCTAGATATTAAAAGTGCGTCTAATACAGCAAAATGGGAACATATTATGAATACCCTCGATATCAGGAATAAGCCTTGTTACATCAAGCGGGTAATCTCAAGCTATTTTAAAATCCGCACTTTTCAGTACTGCACGAATGAAGGGTGCAAGGAGTACACAATTACATGCAGGGTCCCCCAGGGATCTGTAGTCGGTCCAATGCTTTGGAATATTATGTATGACGATGTGTTCACACTCCAGGTCCCCGAAGAGGAGACTTAGTTGGGTTGCAACTGGCGCCCGTGGATAAATCGTACGCATGGCGAGGTTAATTTTTACCAAACACAGCTCTTAACAGGACACGGATGCTTTCGATCAAACCATAATCGTTTTGGGCATGATGATTCAACGTATTGTCCATCATATAGAGATTCCGCAGAAGACGATGAACACGTGTTTTTTGTATGCGCACGGTTCCAGGGAAATAGAGAATTGCTCGCTGGAGTCCTCGATCAATTTAATATTACCCCAGAGAACATAGTTGAAGTGATGCTAGCGTTCCCAGAAGCATGGAGTGTTGTAGCAAATTTTGCAACAACAATGATTAAGGAGTTGCGACGGTTGGAAGGCCAACATCGCCAAGCAAGGTAACTCGCACCCTTCAGTTGCGTGGGAGATGTGATCGTACAGTTAGTACAGACTCCTTCCCTTTCGAAATAATAAATAGCGGTCGTTCCGGGGGGAAAGGATGCACGAGGTGGTTTTAGTGAGTAGGAGTCTCACACCGTTGTGGCGGATAGTTACGTTATCCCCTAGATCGTTCATGATGGTCCACCTTCCTTAAATAAAAAAAAAATAAAAAAAACACACACACACACACACAAAATATAACTTATAAAACTGATTTATATTGGAGGACTTTCTGAAAAAATTAACAAAATTACACAAACATATACTGACATAGTGCATATTGCACATAGACGTAGTGGGTGCCTACGCAACATCTGGAGTAAATTAAAGGATAAATTTCCTTTGGAAAAATGAACAAATGTTATATATCAAATCCCTTGCATTGGGATAGGCACTCCTGATGATATTCGTAGACTCACATATGGACAAACTAGCCAATTTTTAAACAACAGAATAAATAATCATAAAAATGCTAGTAAAAACCTGTCATTCAAAAGGAAAATATGATTTCCGTCATGAAGCCTTTTTGTAATCTGTATATTTCTCATAATGTGGTATGTATCTTCATTGCACCCCTGAAGATAACAGAGAAAATTTTGTCATACAAAAATTTGTCTTGGAAAATAATTTATGCGCCAATTGTTTGAAGAAGGGACACACTAGTGCTAGGTGTTTTTCCAGAGCGTCATGCATCATTTGCAGAAGCAGACATCGCACATTGTTGCACCAAGGGCAAAAGGAAATGAACGACTCCAACCTAATGTCAACCAATCATCATACTGCAGTGGATCAATCACCAGACGACCAACCATCCCAATCAAGCTATACAGGACCATCAAAGCCAACACCAGGTTGCACTACTGAGGAAATGCAAAACTCCAAAACACAGATTAATACAGTTTTACACACACACACTACTCGTCTATAAGCACTACCGACAGCAGTTATTTACATTAGTTCACGTAACGGCGAACTCCAACCATATCGAGCGTCACTATTCGGGCTCCCAAACATCGTTCGTTACCGAATCTTGCGCTCAAAGCCTAGGTCTAAAGCGAAGTCAATCTTCCGTATCCATTTACTGTCTAGCATCAGCATCGGCTGGTAAAACAAAAGGAGAAATCGATATGACCATACATTCCCAAACAGATAAAAATTATCAAGTAATAGTCACGGCTCATATCTTCAATAACATCACAACTTTATTACCAACCAAGCCAGTAAATGTCAAAAATTTAACTATACAATTGCAGTTAGCCGATTAACAGTTATATTTACCAAATAAAATAGATGTTCTTCATGGAGCCTATGTATTTTTCGTAATACTCAATCCAGAAAGGCGTGAAATTGACGGATTGCCAACCTTACTGTCTTTCAAACTCGGCTGCGGTTAATAGCAGAAGCATAGAATAATTCAACAGCAGGTTTAACTAACCTACCTGCCACTACTGATCCAATCATTCAAATCACAAACGAAGATCTACATCGGGAATTGAAAAAACTATATGAAGTGGAAGAAATTTCGTCACATACCAATCCAGTTACTAATACACATGAATGTGATCAATGTTACGAACTAACCACCACCCGAATTGCAAAAGGGAGTTATGTACCAACTGAAAGAATTCATGCCCAGCAGTACTACCACAAAATTAAGAGTCGTTTTTGACGCTTCATGCAAAATTAACACGGGACTTACACTTAACGACGATCTACAAGTTGGTACAAATCTGCAGAGTGACCTGACTACAGTAATTTTATATTGTAGAAACCATGCAATTGCACCAATAGTAAAGATGTCATCTTAGTGCAAAATTCGTAAGGTAATGGACATACTGTATACTATATTTTAATATTGTGAAGACCAGCACGAAAGAAACACCTTACCAACTGCCGAAGGGATATAATCATTCCAGCTGAGCTGAAAGCCGCTGAAACAATAATTCTCCATAAAGTACAACAAAGTGTATTTAAAACCGAGTTTACAACGCTTCATAAGGAATCATCATAACCGCCAAAAAATCAATTGTCCTCGTTAGATCCATTTACTGATTCGAATGGGTTACTTATAGTAGGGGGACGGCTCAGGAAATCATCACTACCGTATTCGATTAAGCATCCAATAGTACTTCCAATTAATGTTTGTGAAAAAATAGTTCGAGATTTTCACTTCGATCAGTTGCATGCTGGTAACTCACTGAAGTTAAGCATCACACGAAGCAAGTATTTGTTGATAGGGGCACGACCACTTATTAAATGCTGTATAAGGGCCCGCACCATATTTATTCGTCATAGTTACCATACAGAAACGAGCAAATAATGACCGATTTAACAGCGGCATATGTTGTAACCAAAGTAGACCCTTCCTAAAAACGGGATTAGATTTTGCGGGGCCAATTTATATCAAGAGAAATAAACGCCAAACCTCTCCTTCAGAAAAAGCATACATGGCAGTGTTCTTATATTTAGCTGTAAAAGCAGTTCATTTCGAAGTGGTCGGCAGCCTTCATACAGCATCATTCTTGACAGCACTCAAGCGGTTCCTTGCACAACGGGGAAATCCTCAAGAAATTTTATGTCACAAAAAATCAAACTTTGTTGAAGTTAACCGAGAATTGCAACAAATGAAGCAGAAGATAATCAATCAAACAAACAATGTATATAATTTATGATTTTCTCTTGCAGAAAGGCATTAATTTCCAATTTAATCCACCACACGCTCCTAACTTTGGCGGGCTGTGTGAATCCCCAGTCAAATCATTCAAATACTATTTGAATAGTCTAACAAATATTAATCTTACGTTCGAAAAGACAACTCAAATTGAGTTCAACGTTCAAATTGAGCCACTATTTAATTCAAGACCATTATGCAGACTGAATGATGATCCAGCCGACTAACAAGCTTTAACGATGGCTCATTTCCTGGTCGGAGAACCCCTGACAGTTATTTCTGAGCCGAAATACCACAAAACCAATTATTAAAATGGCAGAATATCCAGCAACGTACTCAGGGATTTTGAAGCGATGGCATCGACACTATCTCACTTCATTAAATTAACGTGTCAAATGGAAACACAAAATCAAGCAGTATATAGTCAATGACGTTATCCTCATAAGAGAGAATAATTTGTATCCAAGCCAATGGGTACTTGACAAAGTAACAGAAATATGACGAATTTTTCGAATCTTTATACGAACGAATATGACGAATCTTTAAGAAAGCCTTTGAGCATTTGCAGCTTATGAACATCACTAATACTGTGATTATCGTGCACCGTTATTTTAAAAAGATCGTGGAAAGATGCCCAATTTTCATAGTCACTCGAAAACGGTTCGATGTTAATTTTTTGGTAACCACACACGCTTTGACGTATTAACACCTTCAAAAAATGTTTTTTGTTGATCAAGAAATTGCTCAAGCATGGTATTTAAATCGCGATTGGGATTAACGCCAACGGCCACAAGCTCGTTCTAAAACCTTCCGTGCTTTATAATACGTTTCGTCAACTTCGTTAGTGATCGCTTTATAGGTTTGGTTCTCGAATAATTGGAGCTCTAACTCATTAAAGGTTTGATACCTGGCTTCTAATGTTTCTAATCGGGCGGTTATAGCCTCGAGAGTGGTATCCTCCATAATATTCTCCCCAAATCGTAGAATTTGAACCATTTGAGCATGTGCTCGGTCACGCAAACGTTCTAGTCGGTCAACCATTTTTAAATTAAAGCACTTCACAATTACACTCTATACTCGTTATTTCGATTCCAACAATTAAAATTTGTTAAAATTCCACGCGGTTTATCTCGCCTATAAATTCGAAATAGCTATATTTATGATAAAGCATGATAAATAAAATTAAAGGCTACTTATCTGATTGAATACTGTAAAAATTTAGTCCCGGGTTTCGGCACCAAAAAATGTATGTGAAATGGACGAGAAGATGTTGGAATTTGTTGAAAAAAAAAATTGTTGTTGTAAAACGGCAACGAGTTGATGAAATTTATGAATGATACAGGCCAATCTATTTTATTTTAATTTAAGGGCCAGATGAATTTAATTAACACAAAATACAAAAATATTGTAACTCCAAAAATATATATGCTTTATTTTTAATAATACACGGTTTTGCTTGTTTACAACTTGTTCCTCTGATGGCTTTAGTAAAAGTGAATTAAATTTTGTTTTGGAATGTTTAAAAAAATTGTCATCGCCTGTATTGCCGCTAGTTTTTAAGCCAAATAATAGAGCAATTTTACTCTGTACTAAAAGTTATGGCATGTAACCGCACGCAAACAATACAAATCTATTACGTTCTTTTGACTGTGGTTAAATACAGATTATGACATTTGACAAGTTTTTTTATAACTTGGAGTGTGTACAACAACCAGAATATAAAAAGATAAGTATATAAAATATTATTGAATTATAACAACAACATTAATCAAACTTCTTAAATTTCAGGTAAATTGGTAAACTTTATAAAATGCAAATGATAAATAAGTATAGTCTGAATATTAATTAAGAATTCATTAATCTGGTTTTTTATCTATTTTTAGTGTGTAAGTGTATATTTTGGGCACAATAATTGGTGAGGGCAAACACGTTGGGCGAAATAAAAATAATGAAAACTGATCATAAGTAGTTTTCCTTTATATATTTGCGTAACCATTAGCCGTAAGTTTTATTTATTAAAACCAAATAAACAATCATTTTGATGAAGAATCATAAGATTATTCTGGATAATGGAGGCAGATAATTTTTTTTTTAACGAAGAAGATGAAATTACTTACAACAACAATCAACTGATAGCAATTTACATCACGACAACAAGCAACTGATAGAACTTTTGCATCACCTTACAGCCACTCCACTTTGGAGTGTAGAACATTCTGAATTCCCGCATCAGCTTGTTCAATATTTTTGAAGTAGACGGTCCGAAGGCTACCTATAAGAACTTCAGCATCGACACTAATGGGCTCAACAACTAAAAATTAAAATCGTCCAATTTTTTATTTAGTTTTTATTAATATTTTTCTATTTTAAATTACATGCACCAAACACAAAATAATACTTACCATTGTAAATACAATTCATTAGCACAAAATAGTTTTAATTTTGTTTTGATCTAAATTTTTAATGTATGTACCTTTGTTATCTCTATATCCAATATACCTAAATATTACAAAATTCTGTATTAATTAAAAATAGTGCAAAAAAAAAATTGAGCAAAAAAAACTGTGGAGAATTAAAAAAAAATCAATTCAATGTAATCCAAATCTTTACTATGGAAGTTTGGGGAAAAACAATGAATTTAGCTAACGGGAAAATACCAAAAAAAAAATTGTTCCATTGATTTTATCGGTAATAGAGAATCGCATAAATCATTGTAATATCGTTTTTATAACTTTTTATTGAATTCTTCTTCTTCTATTTCTTAATACGTAATTTTTTTTCTATTATTATTATTATTATTACTGTTATGTATTTTGGGGGTAAATTTATCATTTTCTATTCAATTTAAGCGTTCAAGAGTAAAAGCACAAAATAATACGAAGCCATAGAGAAAACAATAACAAAAAAATTTAAGATTTTTTTTTTTATTCCATTTGCCCGAACTTTGTTGCCAACTTTTATTTACGAAAAAAAATTAATAATAATATAAGTTTAGTACAACAAAAAATTAAATAAAAAAAAACTATTTATGTTCACAAATTGTTATAATTTATTTTCAATTTAAAATTAATCTATTTTTTGTGTGTACATCGTTATATGTATGCTTAATATAATTGATCGTATTTGTTTGTCTTTATAAAATATAAATATGTACATACATTTTTGTTCAGTTCACCCAATGATTTTGAAAAATTAATGTTATTGATTTAGCCTTTCAGACAAGTGTAGCTTTCCCATCTCAAAAGAATTGTTTCTATTTGCTTAAAATAAGTTTAATAATATTTGAAACTCAATGTTGTCCAATAAAATACTGCTGTGTGGTTTTTTGAGTAAACGAACTGTTAAGAAAGTTTATTTATTAAGTGTGTTATTAGTACCAAAAATGCTATTTTTTATTATTATTTTTTAAAGGAGTGGATTAATGTTATGCGTTGGACTTTTGTCGGTTTTATTGGAAAGGAAAAAGTTCAGGCATATTGTAACCTTTGCATGGTTACTTCAAAATTTGAAATCGTATTTACCGCGCATGATAAGTCAGCGCACCTAGCTGATCATTAGATGAATTTCGGAATTATGAAATATTTTTGTTGGTGGGAAAAACAAATTTAACGTTATATTAAAACTCTGAAATAAATATTTTTTTTTAATCATTATTGTTTTGTGCATAGTACAAGTGGCTAGGTACATACTTAAGCATTATTCATTTAAATTTAAAATACAAAAATTAAAACACAAATCAAAAATAATTGCATGTACTCGTATAAGCGAGACACAGTGTTAGTTCAAATAAAATTTAGCCACTTAATAATTATTTATATGAATTTAGTTAATTTATTATAAAAATTCATTGGTTTGTTTACTTACCAATACAAATGTCATTATTATGAAACTATCAATTTAGTCGAACAAGGGCATATAAAAATTATTAGGTTGTATTATTATTTGTTTATAATTATAATTATTAGGTTGTATTATGCACTTTAGTTATACTGTTAATGTTATAAATCTGGTTTAAAATGGCCGTTTAAATTCCAGTATTTAACGTAGTTGTTTTTATAGATAAAAATTTTATGATACCTAGCTATAATGTTCTAGAATGCTTTTTGGAATAAGTCTTCTTGTTCGAGCTGTGGTGATAACAACATCAACTTATAAAGAGTTTAATAAAAAAAATCAATTACATTCAAGAGAGAGTTTACTTAAATAAAATCAAAATTAAAACAAAAAAAGGTTGTTTAAATTATCGTAAAGTTAACCAAATTTAATTGTTCCGAGCCCAACATTTTTGAATATGAACCTGGTTCCAAATTTAATTTTTGTATTCTTTTCATATGCCCCATAGATTCATATTCCCTCTTTTTTTTAGACGTCAAAATATCGACGGAAATTATTTTAGGTTTATTTGAAGGATTTGATAATAATATACAATTTTTTTTCGCCCGTGGACAAAGTATCGTATTCTACTCGAATATAATGTTGTGAATGATATTTTTGATGAAGACACATGCAGTAATGCCGAGATTCTTGAAAAATTTAAACTAACCTATACAAAAGCACACGAACAGACGATCTACCTCAAACGGAACTACGCTCTGCTACCACCGGGCCCAACATTTTTGGTGGCAGAGCGTAGTTACCTTGAAAATCGTCAAGTTAAGATTTATTTAACCACGAGGAAATCAAACTGACACAGCATTGCGAATTGGAAACCGACATCGATAGGCAGTAAAATCAAAAAATCAACTGAAGCCAACCAGCCAGTCCGCCATTGGACGATAAGTACAAATTTTTATAATATCTGTTTGTTTGTTTTCTCAATTTACCACAACTTTACTCAAATTTAAACCGATTTGATTGAAAAAAACAAAAAATATCAAAACTCGTTGGTGAAGTCAAATTATAAAATATAAACCTAACAAGAAATTTGGGAAGTTAAAAATAATAATTCTTAGTAAGTGCTAGTGCTAACGGTGAAGTGTATATACAGCATAAAATTAAGGTGATAATAAAAGATAATAGATTCGATAGACATTGGAATAAAGACGGTTTATTAAGTTAGTGTTGTGTATAAAGAAAGTAATAAATTCTTATCGTTGCAATTATGGCCGAAGTAGCTGCAATTAAACGAAAATTAGGGTCAGTGAAGGGTTCTATGATGCGGTTAATTACGTTTACAGCATCAATCAATGAGGATACCGACATAGAGACGCTGCAGATTGGATTAACACGAGCGAAGGAAAATTTAGACGCTTATTTCCAACTAGAGGAAAATTTGTTTTCATGCAAACCGGATGATGATTTGAGGAAAATTACTACCGCGTGTCATCAACTTTAAACAAGTGGATTCGGCGCAACAGTTTGATAACAGGAGTTCCTCTTCATGACACTGGCAACGATAGCTTTAATACCACACAATTTAACCCGACAACCATAAAACTACCGAAATTAAACATTACCAAATTCGATGGGCAATACAGCGAATGGCAGACGTTTTATGATGCTTTTAGTCGGCTTAAAGGCGATTGGTCAACAGAGCGAATCGAGGGATCCCTGGCTCATTCATATCTTGTTAGGGAAACTAGACGATGACACCAAAGAAAGATGGGCTCATGAATCAGCAACTGAAGATTTGCCAACTATCGAAAATTTTTTTGAGTTCCTAAGCAAATGGATAGATGCGTTGGAAATGATGAATGGAGCTATTAAAAAAAAAACTTAATCCAAATTAATAAAATCTTTTGTGAGGACAAGTGACTTATCTAATTGCATACTTTGTAACACCGAGCCGCATCTACTATACGAGTGTGCCAAATTCAAGGAAATGGCAATGACAAGTCGATTATGAAAAAGGAGGGCAGGTGTTTTAATTGCTTAAACAACAACCACAGTTTTAACAATGTAGATCATCACGTAGATGTTTAAAATGCAGACGCAAGCTTGGACGCAAGCATCATACTCTATTACATTTTGAAACAAACACCATTCAACCAAAATCCGATTCAATCACTCACCATGTCACTGCTAATGAAGGGAGCATTACAGAGGAATCTCAGGTATTAACATCAGTGAATCCAATAAAGGAACCTAGTACCAATAGTTTGCTATCCAATGTGTTTCAAACATTACTACCTACCGCTGTAGTCCAAGTAGAGGATGTATTTGGTAAGTATCATAATTGCAGAGCTTTATTAGATAGCGGTTCTCAAGTGTCGCTTATCAGCGAAAATTCTGCAAGAAAACTGCAGTTACCAATACATCAAAATAAATTAAAGATCTGCGGTTTAGGTGAGACAAACGTTGGTACTATAAAGGGGTATACAAATATTACAATATATCCATCAAATCAGCAATATGATACCGAAAATCACCTCTATCACACCAACCAGAACAGTTCAATCAGAAGCGTATCAACGTCTAAAGGACCTTCAGCTTGGTGACCCAATTTATGATACTCCAAGAGAGATTGATATTCTAATTGGAGCAGCACATGTATTTCAAGCATTGATTGATGGAAGGATAGACGGAGGAAGTATGCAACCAGTTGCACAAAATACAATTTTTGGTTGGGCTGGACCTTACACCCAGTTGGCAGAACCGAGTGATGCGATTACTTCAATGTGCACCAAAATTGAAATCGACCAAACGTTAAGGCAATTTTGGGAAATTGAAGAAATCGTAAAACCGCCACATTATTTAGAGGAGGAAATCAGCTGTGAAAACCATTTCATCCAAAACATCACAGTCACAAACAACAGAGCGATTACCGTTTAAAACGCCAAAGGTTGATCTAGGCCGATTATACCAAACTGCACTGAATAGATTAATCGCTACGGAGAAAAAATTTAATAAAAACGCAACTTTCTATCAGCAGTATCTAAATTTCATGAGGGAATATGAATTAATGGGGCATATGTAAAGAATACAAAAATTAAATTTGGAACAAGGTTCATATTTTTTACCCCATCATGGCGTAGTTAAGGAAGCCAGTTCAACGACTAAGCTTAAAGTCGTATTTGACGCTTCAGCGAAGAGCAGTTCGGGAAAGTCATTAAATGATGCTTTTGTGGTCGAACCGACCATACAGCAACCACTATACAACATTCTCTTAAGATTTCGCCAACATCGGATCGCATTTACGAGGGATGTCAAAAAAATATATCGGCAGATTAACATTGATGAACGAGACACAAAATATCAAATTGTGTTGTGGCGAGAAAAAACAGGAGATGAGATACAATATTACAAGTTATTCACCGTGACGTATGGTACATCACCAGCACCGTTTTTGGCAACAAGAGTACTTGTTGAGAAAGCTGACCAAAATTTAACAATCTTTCCGGAAGCGTCATTTATGATAAAAAATAATATGTACGTTGACGATTTACTGAGTGGGAGCGAAGACGTCGACACGGCTTTAAAAATAAAAGAGCAATTATCATCAATGTTAGGCAAACATGGTCTACATCTGAGAAAATGGACTTCCAACCATAATGATTTTCTATCGAATATATCGAATGTAGACAGAGAAATGATACCACTAAGTTTCGAAGAGCATGACGCATATTGGGAATACAATGGCATCCTTCACGCGACACCTTTAAATATTTTGTACGATTGAACGAAACGTTTCTACCAACAAAACAAAAACTGTTATGAAAAGCCTCGCGTATTTTTGACCCTTTGGGGTGGTTACACCAGTTACCATTGCAATCAAAATTGTGTTTCAAAAACTATGGTTACTAAAACTCGATTGGGATACTGAACTTCCAGATGATTTGCCAAAACAGTGGCATAATCTAAGAAGTTCGCTTTGGCAATTAGAACAACTTGAAATTCCACAATGGCTTGAAACCACAAAATATGCTGTCCAAATTCATTGTTTCGCTGATTCTTCAGAAGCAGCTTATGCTGCAGCTGTATATTGTAGGGTAGAGGGTGATGATGGGGAGGTTAAAGTAACTCTAATCACTGCGAAAACCAAGGTCGCCCCTTTGAAGCAAATTTCAATTCCCAAATTAAAATTATGCGCTGCTCACCTATTGGCACATTTATTGAAAAATGTAAAGGCTGGACTAACTCTAAATATCAAGTGTATGCATGGACTGATTCGACCATTGTTTTGGACTGGCTGTCTCTTCATCCGAGAACATTGCAGACTTATGTGGCAAATCGCACATCCGACATTTTGTCCATTCTGGGGAGAGAATACTGGCATCATTTTCGGTCGAAATCAAATCCGGCAGATTGTGCGTCAAGGGGGTTAACACCAAGTCAATTAATCAATCACAATTTATGGTAAACAGGGCCAAATTGGTTGAAAAATAACAAATCCGATTGGCCAGTGTAACCACTAATATGAAGACAAGAGGCATTTACGAAAATCTGGAGATATTACGTATTATAAGAATTCCTTAAGGAATCACAATTTTGGATTATTTACCATCAACGAGAAAGTTTTCATGTAGAAATTGAAACCTTGTCGAGAAATCAGCCACTATCAAAAAAATCCAAATTGTTATCACTTGCACCATTTATTTATCGTGATGGTGAACTGAGAGTGGGCGGCAGAATACGACAATCTTTTGCTTCATATGAAGTCAAACATCCAGCTATAATATGTAATTCAAGAATTACGTACCTCATCGCACGAGAGCTTCATGAACGATATTATCATGCCGGGCTCACCTTGATGATATTACATTAATGAAAAAGTATTGGATTATTGGGGTGAAATATTTTATAAGAAAAATCATCCATGACTGTGTAATAGATACAAGATACCGAGCGACAACTCAGAAGCAACTAATGGGTGATCTCCCTCCGGATCGCGTGCAATTGCATCGTCCTTTTATGAAGGTTGCCATAGATTACGCCGGTCCATTAACCACTTATTTTAAGAGAGGCCGTGGTTAAAAAGCGACGAAGATCTAGATATGTATTTTTGTATGTAAGTCCACGAAGGCGGTACATATGGAAACTGTAGCCGGTCTTACCTCGGAATCGTTTATCGGTGCATTTCATCGTATGATGGCTAGACGGGGTGCAGTTACTGACGTTTATAGTGACAATGGCACCAATTTCGTTGGAGCTAGTAACTCTCTGAAGGATTTATCCTATTCCTAAAAGACAACAAAAATAATATAATTTCTTTTCTTTCAAAGGAATATTTCATAAACTGGCATTTCAGCGCACCTGTTGGAAGTCATCTAAATGGTCTTGTAGAAGCAGCCGTAAAATCTATGAAATTTCATTTGAAGAGAGTAATCGGTCAAACCATATTAACAAGTGAAGAACTATACACTGCTGTTGTACAAATCGAGGCAATCTTGAATTCTAGGCCAATATGCTTTTTGCAACCTAACCAAATCAATGCACTAACACCTGGCCATTTTCTTACTGGCCATCCGATCACACAAATTCCAGATATTCAGTATGATGTTAATGTCAAAATCAAAATTTTATCGAGATGGAAGTTGGTACAACAATTATTACAACACATATGGCGCAAATGGCATAACTAATATCTTGCATCACTACAAAAACGCAATAAATGGCACTTTAAGGAAGACAACATCAACACAGGCGACATCGTGCTAATCCGTGACGAAAATATATCACCAACACATTGGGCAATGGGAATAGTTGAGCAATTGCATCCAGGCACCGATAAACTGGTACGTGTAGTTACGTTATGTATCAAATCAGGCAATCTTCTTAAACGGCCCATTCATAAGCTATGCAAATTGCAAATTGAATCAATTGATACAAGAAATACAAGAATGATGGTGGCTGAATATTATCTATAATTAATGTTATGCACTTCTTAATTCCTATCTTAATTATTTATACTAAAATCTATTTATTTATTTATTAAAATTTATATATTACACATAAGCCATGGTTCATCTAAGTAGAAAGGAAATCATTTGCCTGCTTAAATATTTATTTTTTTTTATTTATATGCATGCCTTATACATGTGGGATTTTATTATTAGAATATTTAATAAAACTATAGGCGTCTTTATACATGCGCTCTTTATTATTTCAACGTACATCACAAACCCCCTAAAGTATAAAAAAAACAAACATGGTTGTCTACTACAAAAACTCAGGGAGGAATAACACAATTTTTTCAGGGATTTGAAACCCACACTCGTCCATCCTACTCCTTATCCGACCCGCATGATTCGAACGTTGAATCCTAGCAAAGCTTGATAAACTCGGTTGCTGTTGACGTTCTCTTAGGGCCCTCGTGTTTACCTACCCTTTCTACATCGTAGCGTTCATTTTCTTTAGCTTTGCACACCTTGTATGGTCCAAAAAATCTTGTCTTCAATTTTAAACCTGGTCAAAATTGAGTTGGTTGTAGGAGCTTTGCGGTTTTTCCTAAATGATCGTCGATTTCCAATTTGTATTTTTTCTATTTGCTTCTTCGCAGTTTCTCTTAAACTATCTCGAGAGTTTCTGAAATTTTTAATAATTTCTTCATTAATAATTTCTTGAATTCTCGTATCAGTGCCAAATAATAACTCAAACGGATTAGCACTAATGCTTCGATTCAGCGTGTTGTTAAGGCTTTGTCGCACACTTCCTACGAATCTAAATCATCGATCTGGAGCGTCTATCGATAGCTTCGAGAGGACAGATATTATTGACTGATGAATTCTCTCAACTTGGCCGTTACCTCGTGGCAAGCCTGTAGTTATCGCAACATGTTCGATACTTTCGACTTCGTAATATTCCTTGAATTCGATGCTGGTAAATGCGGTTTCCTTGTTAGTCACAATGCGCATTGGATTACCAAACACTTCTCTATGCATTTGCAGTTTCTCCAACACTTCTTTCGGCGTTGTGGATTTCGTTGCAATATATCCACACAAACTTCGTAAAACCGTCTATCATTACTAACACATGATTATATTGCTTCTTAGTTGTCGCCATTGGCCCGAGATGATCTAAATGTATAGTATGAAGAGGTAGATTTCCCTTTTCGATTGGATGTAAATATCAGTTAAATTCTTTATTGATTTTTGGTTAAAAAAAATAATTTTTATTTTTAACTTATTTGTTTAACATTGAAATTACAACTGACTATTTTCTTATTTTCTAATTACAATTTGATTAGTTAAAAATATGTAGAATATGAAACTATGTCGTCAAGAATATTCACTCAGCATTATGCCGGATGCGCGTGACTCTTGTTGTCATTGCTAATGCAACGTGACAAATATGATCACGTTGTTAACTCCTCCCTCTTAAAGTTCGAATGCCCACATTCGAACCATCAGAAAAACGGTGTTTCATAAAATTTCCGTCTGTGCCCTGAGGCCCCTTTGGGTGTTATCGTTTGAGGCGTCTCGTTATGGATTTCTAGTTCTTCTCCCTGTATTGCTATTGAACAGGTATTCTCGACCTTTCTCTAAGTTTGTGGAGTGGACAGATCCTCGATCTTCGTTGTATTAATGATTCGTAATTTCTTAGTTTTGGTATATTTTAAAAAAATATAAAATTACAGCTAATAGAAAAAACAATTTCAATAACCTATGATTAACTTGGACAATGACATGTTTCCCGTCGATAGCGCCTAAGCAATTGGGGAAATTCCACTTTGAAAAAAATTCTGATGATATGTGTTCCCATGTATTAATTTCCAGTTTGGGGAAAACCAACGATCTTAAGTGATCCCAAATAACTTGTGTGGTCTGTCGTATAATAATAGATACAGTGCATAAAGCTATGCGGTACCCATATCCTAATGACGTCATGCTATCACCGCTTGCCAAATAACTGAAAAAGATTAAAACGTTACTATTTTAGTATCTCTTATTATCTTTTATTCTCACCATAATACTATGGAGAGTCTTTCGCCGGAGTTATCGGATTCTTAGTAAACCTCTCAAATTTTTGAACTGTCGGTCTAATTATGTATAACATTCTATGGAAATTTCTGAATGATTCTGTGTCGTTCAATCGCATTTCGCCTATTAATTTTCTGTAATAGCCGAGAGTCGCTCGTTGTTTAAGAATTTCTCGAGCATCACATTTCCTCTGTTTACGTGATTTTTTATAAAGCAATACTATTGCGACAGCCGCAATATCATTATCTTGTAAAAGATTATTGGCATTATAAAGCATCCAAACACTTTAACAGTTGAATATAATATATTCTAACGATGCACAGCTGAATATGTATTCTTAAAAATTCAAAAACTTGGATATTCTGACAATAGTTGGCGACAAAATCGTTCTGCGATTTTTTTCAGAATGGATGAACGAACGAACGAACACAACCATAAAGGCGGCTTTACCTATGCAATTTTTTTGTTACAGAGATTAATTTTTTAAATTTTATTGTTACAGATTTTATTATATAGAGTGCATAAATTGGAGGAACAGCTCGGCAAAATAAATAAACAAATAATACCTAAGAACAACAAACTGGTACTACGTTGAGGCCGCATGTAACAGACCTAATCAAATGATGAATCGAACCAATATTTTTATTAGAGGCATTCTATTGCAACACGATGATATTCGAGGAGTCATTGTGATTACAATCGATAAATTCGGAGTCAAAATTGAATCGAATGATATCTGATCAATTGTACCAGCCCAAAAGCAAAGTAATTCCAATCAACACGGACCACATGAAGCATAATCAAATTCACGGCATTATTTTATTGTTTAACTAACAACAAAGGAATTAAAAAACAAAATTTTAATGCAAGTGAAGCTAAGACCTGAGTTGGAACTAAAAAAAAAAAAAAAAAAAATAGGATTAATTAAGCACAAACATCACACGCTATAGTACTCGTGTGAAGTTTATCCTAAATTCTAATTAAAGAAACAAAAACAATATTTGTATGTATGTATGTATTAGTAAATAAACTAAACTTCATAAGTCAAAATGTAAAAGACTTTGGTTTTAAATGAAAATTCATTACATAATTTTTGCCTATCAAATTATCTTATTTATCTAAAATATAATCAGGCAAGATTTTAAAGATATATGGGCTACCTTTTTTTTTGAAGAAAAAAGAAAGATGTTGGAAATTTAACACAAATCTCATTAAGCTTTTTTGAAGTCTGTACTAATGCTAAACCGTTTGCAAAGCTGATAACTTTCACATGTTAAATTGTCGTATTTGTAAATCTACTATTTAGGATTTTCTTAAGAAAGTCTGTATCTTAAGATTTTCCATATTTATCACCAACGCCACAATGATTTTTTGGTAGGTCTAATCTAAGACTAAAAGCATGCCAAATCAATTGAAAAGCTAATGCCTTTCAAATGGTCCAATTGCCATAGCTATAATTTAAGATTTTATGCTCTTAAATGGTTAAGCATGCTTGTATGCTGCGTTTACGACATATGAAAAAAATGCAATACTATTTTTTCAGTACTCTTTACCAATCAAATTTATTTATTTCCTTAAGCACCGCCTATTTTGTTCAATACTCGAGTTGAAAAAAATTCAATATTAAGCAAAAATTTTACAAGTTGTACCAACGAAAAAAAAAGAAAATCAAAATTATAATCTACTTTTTGCTCATTTTACAACAACAACTGGTGCTCATTTATGACAGCTACGATTCTGTAAATTTTTAAAATATAATTAGAAAATTTTTTTGTATAAAGTATTCGGTATTTCATATACGGAATTTTGTGACGTTTAAAACTAAAATGTATACGAACCGTGGTAAGTGTTTGTTAATATTTAAATTATTATGGTTCTGAGTAATTTCCACGGAAATACATAATATACTACTTATTTTTTAAAATCTAGATTCTCAATTCAACCTTAATTTGATTACGAAGCTGATAGAGGAGGTACAAAGACAAGGAAGGGAGTATTTGTACGATCTAAGCCATAAAAATTATAGAAACACCTGTTTAAAACAGAATACTTGGCAGGAGATTGGAAAGGAAATTGGGGTAAGTTAAGCAGATGCCCAGAAGAAGTGGAGAGCCTTGCGCTGTAAGTATATGCAGCTAGCAAAGCAGGCTAAAAGCGGAAGTGCTGCCGAAATAAAACCCAAAAATAAATGGATCGTCAGGGCACTCGATTTTTTAAAGGTTCACTTAATCAACGAGTAAGTTACTTATATTTATCAATATTTGTTTTATATTAATGTACTCATCCTTCTATCCAAGACCGTGATACTGGACATTGTACTGATGTCTCAAGTAAAATCTCGCACGATTCACAAATCTCGATTTACAGTAGGACGTAGTATCGATAAAAATGGAGCCCAATTTAATTATTATTACATTTAATTATATATTACTAAATTAAATAATTTAAAAAAATTTTTGTAGACCTACGGTAAGCAGTCTTTCACTAAATTATCAATTTGATAATACAGCGGAAGAAATTAATAGTATTGAAAATACTGTGGAGATGGACCGTTTACCTAATATGATAATCGAAGAAACCGAAAACGCGTTGGAACAAACCTAAAACGCTGTGGAAATCACTGCATTGGCAGAGGCATCTGCCTCTCCTGTTGGGCCATCTAGTTACAAACGTATTATATACGACAAAAAGTGTCACATGCAGTGCCACTTGATAGTAACATAACATATATTTGTGATACGATCAAGGATCACCAGGAAGTATTGAGGAAATTGGAGCCCAATGACGTTCCTAAGGAGGCCCCATGCAAATGCCTGATGCAAGTATTTGCAAACATATGGTCCGAAGATGTGGCTAAATGGCCAAGATCAGAACAGGCGGAACATTTTGCATTAATAACAAGGCTGACAGAAGAAAAAAATAAGCAACTAAACATTCCAGTAGAAGAACCTTTTGAATTTAAAATGAACAATACAATGTTTTAATAATAATTGAATTATTCCTTTACTTTTATTTCTAGTTTTATGTACATATTATGAAAATGAATTATATAATTTTATCTTAATTATTATTTAAAATTTGATTATTATAGAAAAATGTGATATTTTTTTAAACTACCTCATTTTGTTTGTTTGCATCTTATTTAAAAATTATTATACTGCCAATACATCAACTTGATTAAAATAATTTTTAAATTGATTTCTTATTTCTTTCGCATTCACACTGGAATTATTTGATCCTATTCGTTGCACCTGCCGCATCCCATTTGATTCTTCGTTTCGCCATGTACCTGGTCGGTATGTTTCTCCAACATAATTGTCCACAAGACCAACAGTCAGATATTCCGCAACCTTTTTTTCACGAAGCCAATTGTGCAATAAATACCACAGTCGCCTTTATTATGGCTAAAACTGTGGTCTTGTTTGCCAAAATTGGCCGTCTGTAGATTCGCCATCTATTTGCAAGAATGCCAAAAGCATTCTCCACCACCCTTCTGGCTCTAGACAATCTATAGTTAAAGACTGTTTGATCCTGCGTGAGAAGAGAAGTGTTCCGACCAGGATACGGTCGCATTATATTCGGCAATAATGGAAAAGCCTCATCACCGACAGAAACATATGGATATTCTTTAGAATCTCGCAGAGTTTCGGCAAATAATGGCAAATCTAAATCTCTTCCACCGCATATGATAGCTCTCCCAAAATTGCTCCTCCTGAAGATGTTGCTATCTCCAACGTGACCAGGAGCACCGATATCAACTAGAACAAACTTATAATGGGCATCACATATTCCTAAAAGCACAACACTATGACTGTGCTTATAATTTCTGTAAACAGAACCAACATTGCCAAAAGCCTAATACGAAAAATTAATGTAAGGTAAACTAAAATTTACACATATAATAAATAAAAAATAGTTACTTGAATAAGAACGTGTTTTCCGTCTATGGCTCCTAAGCAATGTGGGAAATTCCATAGTTCTTCGTAATCTCTGCTGACGTTCTTCCACATGTCCGTTGTTGGTGTCGGAAATACTAATCCCTTTAAGGATTTCCACAATGCCTCGTATGTTTCTGTAGTTATAATTGAGGCAGTGGCTTTGCCAACTCGATATCCGTAAACCCCAATTGCCATCATACTGTCACCACTGGCAAGATATCTAAAATAATATTTTACGTATTAGTTGGTATTAGTAAGTAATTACCAAGAAACTAAATATTTTATAATTATAATATTCTTATCGAAGTGTTAATGATAAACGTTGCCCTGCAGTTATGGATCTTTCTCCCACATGTACCCTTTGAATAAGAGGGCCAACCATTGCCAGTAACTCATCGAACGCTTTGGGATTCATCCGATGGAAATTGGCGAATGCCTCGGTATCAGTTAACCGCATTTCACTAACTAGGTTATTGTAAAACCCTTGTGAGTTTCTGTTAACATTTACTGGGTTGACACTAAACCGCCTCACTGAACGAGTTCTCCCAACACGGTTTTTGTTTTTTAAATAAACAATTAATAAATTTTGTAATACTGTAATATCTTGTTTTACCTAATTTATTATTGCTTGTCTTGATAAAGACATTTTGGAAAAATGATATATACACTCAAAAAATTAAAATGACGCGCCGAAAATAATTGGGAAAACTACTTTAATTTTAACTAAAACCAATTAAATTGAACAACAATATGAATTAAAAATTACAAATTAAAATTAATTTAAGATTTAACAACGATAAAACGAAAATATAAACTTAATAAAATAAGAAATAAAATTAAAATAACTTAATGAAAAATTTAATGGTACACACAAGAAAAGCAAATCACAAATTGAAAATATATGAAGAATAATTGACAAATAAATGACGTCACATAATATTCATCTATATTTTGAGCAAAACCTAAGTGGCTAACTTCAACTTTCTGTATTGAAATATTTCATTACTAGTATTGAATTTTTTCATATGTCGTAAACGCAGCAGTAGTCTTAGATTAGACCTACTAAAAATCATAGTGACGTTGGTGATAAATTTGAAAAATCTTAAGATATAGACTTTCTTAAGAAAACCCTAAATAGTGAATTTACAAATACGATAATTTGACCATATGAAAGACATTAGCTTTTTAAATGATTAAGCGTGCTTGTAGTCTTAGATTAGACCTACCAAAAAATAATAGCGGCGTTGGTGATAAATATGGAAAATCTTAAGATATAGGATTTCTTAAGAAAATCCTAAATAGTAAATTTACTAATATGATAATTTGACCAGGTGACAGCCATTAGCTTTTCAAATGGTTAAACTTATGCTTGTAGTCTCACATTAGACCTACCAAAAAATCATTATGACGTTGGTGATGAATATAGGAAATTTTAAGATAAGACTTTCTTAAGAAAATCCTAAATTTTATATTCCAAATGTGGCAATTTCATTATGTGGAAAGCGTACTTTTAAAGTCCTTTCCTAATTAATTTATTTTATAGATGGGTATTTATGTATGTTAATTTGGCTTATTTTTGTTTGGTTAAATAAAATAATTCTATTTCAATATAATAAAACTTAATTTAAACTTTATTAAAGCTTAATTTAAACTTTATTTACTTTATTAACCTAAATGTCCTTATTTTCATTTTTACTAATCCATTTACATATTCTGTTGGTTTAGTTCTAACTTAGAATAAACTTCACAAGCATAAATTTTATCGAAAATGAGAACAATTAAATCTCTCTCTCTTCCTCGAAATCATCCGGAGCAAAGGATCTACATATTGCAGAATTTCACTGCGTTCCAGATCAAATTGTACCATGAAAATAAAAACAAAATATTTATGATGCAAAGATGGGCAAATCTGCTTACCGCGTTCTCTAGAGACACAGAGAGATATCGGATAGGATCATTTAATGATATATTTCGGGTTATGATATTTCATGCCGCCACTGAGAGAGGTCACTAATGTCCGGATTCCAGTTGCTAACTGGGAATCTAAAGGGGTATAATATGTTAAGTGACATTTTTTCTTACCTTTTTCCCAGAATTGTGGGCAGAAAACTCGTTGATTTTGCACCATGATAACGCACCGTCGCACAGTGCCATCATTATTCGTAATTTTTTGACGAAAAATGCAACAAATACCATCCAACAGCCACCGAATTCACCTGATTTGGCTCCCTGTGACTTCTTTCTGTTCAATCGAGCTAAAAAAACATTACGGGAAACGCGTTTCAGCAGCCGAGAGGAAATAATGGAAAAATCGCCAACACACACAGAGTAGATGTACTCTTGACTACGTAACTTTTGCAAATGTCAAGCTATGACGCTAAGATTTAAAGGGAACATCAACAACAGATGTACCAACTTAACAAAAAAACGGAACTCAAATCAGAACGATGGGAGCGCCACACGGTGGTTATTCCGGGAACTTGTTGATCAACGTAGTATTTTTCAAAAACCTGACATTTTTTGTTTATTTTATGACGGAGATAGCCTTTTTCTTAGGTTGGTAAAATTAATTTTGTGGAAAACTTTGTTAAAAATCGGAAGATTCAATGTCGACAATCGGATATCTATGATCCATGAACCTAAACATGTAAATAAAATTCGCTCATTTAACTTTCGTCAATCTTTATTTTATAGCATAATCTGCTTTTATACTCAAAACAACATAAGATTTTTATTATTTTGCAGCAAAATATTAGAAGCACAATAGCGAACTTTAGTAAGTTTAGCCTATATAAGTTCTTGGTTTGCACAATATATCAGATATAATATTTGAATCTGAAACATGGATATACTACTATGAATGTACGGAATTTTACTTAACAGAATACAAATTCCAAGCATACTGTATAATGATAAATACCGCTCTGGTGATGTCGTCGTGTCCAAATAAGAGTATTACATCTGCAAACCATTAATTTTTTAGAGGAGCGTGTCAAGTTTTAATGTAAAATTTGGCTCAATTTTTTTTAAATAAAATTCTTGCCACACTTTTTGGAAATGATTTTATTTAAAAAAAATTAAGACAAAATTAGCATTAACAACTTTAGAGCCTCTTCAAAAAATTAGCGATTTGTAGATGTAATACTCTTATTTGGACACGACGATGTAGGGATTTATGTACATATACTGTAAGTTCATCGCTGCGATACATATGTTAACTGGGCCACAGAAGATTTTATAATATTAGACATCAAGCTTGCTAATTAAAATTGGAGCTTTGTATGCATTTATCGTTTTAATGACGGAAAATAAGAAATTTTTAAATTATTTGAGTTTTTTATTGGCAAAATTGTAATATTGGGTGAGTGTAAAATTCACGAAAAAATTAAAAATTACGAACAGAGCTAGACCTACATCTTTATATTGGAACAATTTTGTTTGACTGTTCTAGCAGAAATAGTTATATTCATCACACACTATGCAAAACAGAATTTTTATAAAATTTATTTTTTCAAATAAAATGTTTTATTTGTTAAAACTAAAATATTTTCTCTAATTTTGTAAATTATCTTCATACAAGATTAGTTTGTTCGTATCTTGACGTTTGACAACTAACGTAAAACATAAATAAAATTATGAGCAATTCGATTATCGTATATTGCTTTTGGCTTGGAACCGTGATTTTAGACAAAATATTTGTAGACATGACAACTTCAAAAAATTTCCACTGCATATTTTAGTCATTCTGCGAGCGCTGATGCTAATTTTTGTAGGGTGTTACAGCTTTATTTTATTCCAATAGGTAGCTTTCTCTCTATTTTCAATCGTCAATTGACGATTGGAAATAGAGAGAAAGCACTACATATCGGAATAAAATAAAGCTGTAATACCATACAAAAATTAGCATCCGCTCGCAGAACGACTGATATATAGTATGGTATAGTGGAAATTTTTTGAAGTTGTAATGCCGACAAATATTTTGTCTAAAATCACGGTTCCAATCGTCAGTAGTAAAATGAAATCCGAAACTCATCTGTGGCACTAAACATTTTTCGAATCAGATTACGCGGTAACCTCTCTGAAGTCCTGAAAAATGCTGTCTGTAAATCTTCCTCAAAAATTTTTCTCAAAAAAAAACTACAACCCATTTTACTTTAGAATTTAGTTTTTCTTTCACTTTCAAAATAGTTAAGTAAAATCACATTTGCAACCGTAAATTTAATTTTTCTAAAGTATTTTTGATAATTTACTAAATAGTTTAAGAAATATTGCTTGCTGCAAGGGGATTGACACAGGAAGTATATAGGTATTTATTTGAAAAAACAGGTACAAACATAAGTTTTAGGAATATTTCAAAAGAAACTTGACTTCTTGCAAGACAAAACTGCTATAATTGTGAATAATTTTATATTCCCCGAGAATTACCAGAAGAGAGGGCCAAAGGAGTTCAACAAAACAAAAAATTCAATATTTTATTTGAGATGGATATACTCGACCGTTGAACAAGGCGAACAAAAAATTTAAATACACTAGCGGGAAAAAAATGCAATAAAAAATGTCGGATCGACGACCATCACAAAATATAAAACATGGAGTTCTTTATTTATTTGACTTTGTTTTGGTTGGAGATGTCTATTTATCGACGAAAGTAGAGGAAAACTTGGTAAGAGTAATCATATTCGACCTAAATCGGTAATACCAAACTAGTTCCATTTCGACTATAAAAATTTTCGCCAAAATTATACAAAATAGAAATACATATATATACATATAATATGACTCCATTATCCCGAATTATTACACGAACAATATTTTGTAAATTGTATTTACTTTCATAATAAACCTAGCGAACATTGAAACACAAAAAGCTCCCAGAAATATAACGCAACAAAAAAATAAAACTTTTAAGCGATTATATCAATTTGAACAAAAATTTTCTATTTTGGTATTTTGGAAAGGAAGTTGTAGTAAAAATAACATCAACAACTGGAAATGAAAAAAGCGTTATAGAAAAAAAAACAAACGAAATAGAATTAAAAAAAAACTATGCAGAATACCCCCTGCATGGCTTTTTTTGGCACATGAATATTTAAAAACAAAAATAAAACTCCCATCGCATTTTTTTTTTTTTTTTTGGATATTATCTTATCGATTTAAGTGTTGCAAATATGCAACAGATTAAAATGAATTATTTCGATTTAATAAATAAATTTTATGTACATTGTACGCCTGTTAATGTTTACTTGTTGAAAATTTATCTGTATATGGTGGCGATAAATATTCGTTGGTTTATTGTTTACACGTCGAATAAAAAAATGTTAATATGATGAAAAAATAGTTTTTGGTATAATTGTAAGCGATAAAATGGTTTCAGAATATATTTTTATAGATTGTGCATGTGTGTAAATTGATTGATAAGCTTTTTACCACCCCGCACATGTATAAAACCATAAATCAATATTTATGTATAAATTTGGAAAACACAACGGTAATTCTTCATCACCTATTCAAACAACACAAAAGATACACGTATGTATGTATATAAGCAGACAACAAAATTGAAATGAAAATTCGATGTATCACAAGTATTTGGAGGTGTGGAATGTATATATAATTTCCCGATGGGGTGTTGTAATCCATTTTAGCCATGATATAATTCAATTCTATTTCATCTTCATATCACGTACTTATCTATATATGTATGAACATTTTTTTTTTTTTGTGTTGTGATATTTAATTTTATTTCGTTAAACATAAATACAATTTTCGGAACGATATTGGAAAAATTATAATTTCTTACAGATGACATTATTTAAATTCGATTCGACAAAACAAAAAAATAAAAATACTTACATTTATATTGAAAATTGTGTGTCACATTTTCGATTAGATTAGTTACGTTGCTACCTATATCTAAAAAGATAAAAATTACATGACAAGCTACATTTAAAAACAAATACGGATCTGATGGTACATTGTTAGTGTTAATATGGGTTCTGGAGCGTGTTATAATATCACAAGCCTGACGTTTTTTGATTCTTTCGCTTAATTAAGTTTATTCTTTCCTGGTACTCACAGTCACTGGCCAAAAAAACTAGCGCACCTATTGAAACCACATAAATATATTATTTTTAAAAGTCTGTTCAAATTTACAAAAAATATGACCAGTTGTCTGCCTATTTGATAATCTTCCACAAAATTTCAATTTAACACTACTTCAATCCGTGAAGTATGTAAAATGCTGCAGCATATTTTCCAACTGTAATAAAAGCTAAATTTACCATTGGTTATACTTTCAGAATTTACCATTCCATTTACCGATCAATTTAAATGTTTGGGCTTAAAGAGTAATAGACAGACATTCCGATAGGTACTATACAAACAACTTTTCATTTTGAAATTTAATATTACAAAAATTCATTGTTGGTTAATGATCATTGTTGTGCGCATACGGCAATATTGAGATTGTCTACACGCAAATGTCGACAATGGCGGAGCTCTACAAAAAGTTTCGACTCAAACTGACTTCCATGGTCAGTGGTAATATTGCAAGGTACTCCGAATTTTTGCACTATAATAGTATATATGAATTGTATCTCGATGTTGGCAAAGGGCCCACAGTATCCATTTGAATGTGCTCAAATCTGCCTCCTGGTATATCAAATCGACCAAATTCGGATCGTGTGTGCTTATGTACTTTAGATTTCTGACAGGGTATCCACGATTTTACCCATAAACCAACATCCTTGTTATGATTTGGCCAGAAATATCGAGATAATATCAATTTTCGGGAATCTCGAATTCGGGGCCGCGGCCTGATGAGAAGATTGATTTTTTTCATAATCATAAGCACATCAGTTCGAAACTGGATTGAATTCTCTTACAATCTTCGGAACATATTAAAATCATATAATTAAATAAATAGAATTCTGTCTATTAGTCGGTTTCGTTGAATTACTGTTCGTAAATACTAATATACTTCTCGTGTTAATCGAAACACAATTAAAATGGTCTAACCACCGGTAGCATATTAGATATTACATGAATTAATTAATATTCAACAAAAAAGTAATAAAGTAAAAATCTCGAATTCCTGGATGTGAAATAGAATATAATTTTTCAAATATGTTTCGTCGCATTGGTTCGAATACATAAGGACGATGGATACCAGTGTTTTTCCAGCTTATACGAGGAGTTTGTGTCATTAGTATTTAATAAAATAATTTTCAATTGATTATCTGATGTCTGAAGATCGGCAAATCCACGGCATATAATTGTGTCTCACTTATTCTGGAAAAAGCATCAGCGACAGAGTTTCCTTTACCCGCAACGTATTCTATATTAGAGTTAAATAAACTGATGTAATCCAAATATCTTGCTTGTCTAGGAGAACGCGCAGTTTTTGTTGAGAAAGCTTGTGGGTTTGTGGTCTCGACCTTCTAAGAAAAATCTGAAATGTTTCACACCTTGATATACATTGCCAACAACTCCCTGTCAAAAGCGGAGTATTAAATTCTGCTGGGGAAAGCTTTTTGGAATAAAATCCTAAAGGTTCCTATGCTTTACTATTTAATTGGTGAAGGACCGCTCGTACAGCAATGGTCGAAGCATCAGTTGTTAAACTTACTATGGCGTCTTCAATTGGATGAGCTTATTAACTGACATAGCATAGTGCGTGTCTAGCTCTTTTAAGCGCATTCTCACTGTCCAAATTCTAAGAGAAATTCTTTTCATTCTTTGGTAGCCTTTGCATCGCATTAAGATGGGAATGCAGTGGTACTAACATTACGGCAAGTTGTGGTATAAACCGATGGTAAAAATTTATCATTCCGATAAATCTTTGTATTTGTCTAATCGAATTGGGTAAAGGGAAATCTGTAATAGCTTCGATTCGCTGATCAGAAGGAAAAATTCAATTTGGTGTTATTTTACGCCCGAGAAATTTAAACCTTTGTGTACCTACGCGTTTCGTAATGTTAATAGTGACACTGTATAACGGATTCGTGTATATTCATATAACACAAAGGTTGTTGTTATGACTGTCTTAAAAATAGCATCTGGGGCTACTGGTATAAGACGGTGAGCTCTTACGAGATCAACCTATATCCTACAGCCATTCAAGAACATGGAAAAATTTTGCAAATTCGGTAGAGGATATCGATCGGGCTAGTGATGGCGTTCAACCTGCGATAATCACCGCAAGGACTCCAGTCAGAGCTTTATTTCTTTGGAACCATGTGTTACGGTGGTGAGACCGATGAACTAAAGGACCTACAAATACCCAACTCAACCATGTGTCCAAATTCAACTGCAGCAGCTTTATGTTTAGTTGGATTTAATCTTGGTGGTTTGGAATAAGGTAACTGGCCATTAGTAACAATATATTGCGCAACCGAATGATTAATTTTTGCATTATAATTTGGAGTGGAAACTAAATTTGGAAATTCTTTCAAAATTTCAGAAAAATTATTATTTATTACAAAACTAAATGGAGTTGAAGTGGTATTATCGATTATCATTACTCTGACCGACAGAGTGGTCTCAGAGTCAATTAACCGTTTTCTTTTAATGTCAACTAGCAATCCAAATTTATTTAAAAAATCTGCGCCAATGATAAGCTTAGTAACCTCAGCTATTACAAACGGATGCACAAAATTACGACCCAATCCTAAATTAATGTTCAATAATCTTGTGACATACGTATTAATGGACGAACGATTTGCTGCTATTTAAACTAAATTGTCGTCTCGAGGTAAGCTACAAATCAATCATCGATTCAATGTTAGCTAACCGCTTTTCAAAATCTGTGACGTGTGATGAGCTAGATGCATGGCTTTGTGATTTAAGTCTGCATTGGCCAACTTCAGAAATATTCTTCTTATTGCAAAGTGACGCTTCATATATTTTGTCAGCTAACGATAATAATTCATTAAATGGTTTATCACCAACAGATATTTATGTAATGTTAACAATTTAAGGAAGTCGACGAAACCATAAATTGTTAATGATCTTTTCACAAACACTACTTCCCGCTAATGTTTGCTTGGATCTGTAGTCATCTTAAGATTTCTTATCTCCAAGGTCTTCACGTTCTAATAGCTTTGCTAAACGCTTCTCTTCCGATAAGGAATGCCGTTTCTAAAAGAGCAATTTAAGCATAATATACTGGATTATGGGAATCCGCGATTAAAAATGCTAAATGGCATATGAAACGTGTAATTAGTACATGTTCTCTAGCCTTAGAAGAATATCACACTTTAATATGCCAAGTTGAAGCTTGCCTTAATTCAAGGCCTTTAACTGTAATTTCAAATGATCCAAACGATTATTCTGCTCTTTCTCCAGGGCACTTCCTGATTGGTTCGCCTTTGTTGGCGTTGCCAGAACCATCATTATTAAACCTAAATATAAATAGATTGTCACGATTCCAGCTGATCCAGATGATGTTTCAGGAGTTCTGGAAACGCTGGCATATTGAATATTTAAATGGCCTTCAAAATAGACATAAATGGCAAAAATCATCGACTCATAATTACAAAATAGGCACATTAACCTCCTGCATGAAGAAAATATTCCTCCTAAAAATTGGATTTTAGGCAGAATAATTAAAACAAATCCAGGCTCTGACGGTCGGATTCGAGTAGTCACATGTCAAACGATCGATGACGTAAATTAGCGTATTACCAATTGACTCCGAATCTGAAAATTAAAAGTTGCCAGTCATGCACATAGCTACATATATTTATTATTTGCAAGTTCGACTTATTGATGATATAATAATCTTTAACATAATCTAATTTTCTATTAATAATAATAATAATAATAATGCTTTATTCAATGTATAAACCGTGTCTTTTGTACATCACACATATTTACGACAGCAGAAAATAACTTAAAATTAACAATAAATATTACAATATCAATATAACAATAATTAGCAAATATACAACAATGGACATTTATACATAATTAATTACAATATGTACAAGAACATTGATATTAAGTAACTAATTTAAACATAACCTTTTTAAATCTGTTAAAGGAACTTATATTTTTTAATTCTGTAGGCAAACTGTTCCAAGTGATAATCGCATTTATTAATCCAGAGTTATTGTAAACATTAGTTCTACTAACTGGCAAATTAACGTTCCTAGTTCTCAATGACATAGAAAAATGTAATTTATCATGCAAGTATAATGGTACACCCGATTTAATTATTCGAAAAATAAAGACAGCAGTTCTATAACAGTTAAACTCAAACAAGTCACATCCAAGGATTGAATCTTTATATTCGGAAACATGATCAAACTTTCTAAGGTCATGAACATATCTCACATAATTATTAAACGTAACCTCAAGTAACCGCTTTGAGGAACTATCACAATTACAAAATATCACATCACAATACCTGAAAATAGGTATAATTAAACTTTTCACAAGATATATGCGTAAGTCAACTGGACAAAACTTTTTTATTAGTCTGAATGAATACAAACCGTAATTAACACGCTGGCACATGGAACTTACATGATCATTCCAAGTAAGTTTTGAATTCAATAGTAACCCTAGGTTATTAACCGTTGGAACAAACGAGATAGTATCATTGTTCAAAAATAGCGCAGGTGTAATATTATGCGAATTATTTCTAGTGAGCAATAAAGCTTTACTTTTGGTTGGATTAATGGAAAGTGAATTATTTTTGGCCCATGACGAAATATTCCTCAGATCTCCATTAAGTTGAATTACCCCCAATTTTAACAAGTCACCACCAATATACAGTTGCAAATCATCAGCATAAAGATGAAATCGGCAATTTAAAATATGCCAAGGTAGGTCATTTATATAAATGGAAAAAGTAAAGGGCCTAAAATTGATGCTTGAGGCACCCCAGCAATTACATTACTTATATCAGAAAGATCATCACCAAGCTTTACGAATTGTTTACGATTACTCAAATAAGAAAGAAGCAACAAAATAGCAGAATCTGAAAAATTATAATATAACATTAACTTTTGAAGCAAAAGGATATGATTAACACAATCAAACGCTTTAGAAAAGTCTAATAGGACTAAAATTGCAAATGAATTACCTTTATCATAACAGATAAATCATCAACAATATGCACAAGTGCAGTAGTAGTACTATGGCCAGATTTGTATCCAGATTGGAATTTGCATAGATAATTAAAGCTATTGAGATTCTGAAGAATTTGAAGTTGTATAATTTTTTCCAGGACCTTGGATAGGGCAGGCAAAATACTAATCGGGCGAATGTCACAAATATTCGAAATTACATCCTTTTTAGGTAGAGGAATAATCGATGCCACTTTCCACAAATTGGGAAATACTGATTTGGTCAAACTCTGGTTAATGATAAATGTAATTTGGGACAGAAACAAATCAATAAATAATTTTATTACTTTGAAGTTTACCATGTCATATGCCATCGAATCAGACTTAACAGTACGAATTGCATTCAATACCATAAGTTCATCGACACAATCAAAAACAAACCCATAACTACCAGAACTAATAAAATCAAAATCGGGTAAAGGCAAAACACCTAGAGATTCGTTAAGTTTACTGATCCCTACCAAAATTTCATCAGCAGAAAAGTCAATGACTGCTTCAGTAGACTTACATGAAATACCTAGTTTTTCAAATTGCTCCAGGTTGTTTTAGGTTTGTACAAATTCCCAAAATAAAATATATTTTTAGCTTGATTGATGCATTTGATGGTTTTATTTCTAAAAGATTTAAATGATTCAAAATCGAGCTCTAATCCAAATCTTTTATATTTTTTGTAAGCCAAATCTCTTCTTTGCATTAAATTCAAAATATGTGCATTTAGCCACGGAGCAGTGGGACATTTATTTATACTCGTTTTACGAGGCACACAATTAGTATCTAATTTTAAGAATTTTGAATTGAATTCTTCAACTATATCATTGACATCAGGATAAAAATAAAGATTTGACCAGTCTAACGAAAAGAAACAATTTACAAAATACTCATGATTGATTGCTTTATAATCAGGAACAACCGTATATGAAATTTTATCCCTGGTACGACTGAACTTATAGCAGGCAAAAATCTAGTCATGATCAGAAATGGCAGGAACAGCAAGCTGCCCAAAAGAAATAATATTATGATTATCAGCCTCATACAAAATTATCAAATACAATAGGCTTTTATCCAATCTAGTCGGTTGTAAAGGTAAATAAAATAAATTATGTAAACTCAAGCAAGCACTTAGTTTATTGGTAATCAACATATTAAAGTTTAAATCACCACAACAAATAATTTTTTCATACTGAGATAAATATTCAGAAAAAATTGTTTGTAAATTATTAATATCATCAGTACAAGCAGGAGGCGGGTTATAAATAACCAAAATAAGAATTTTACCAAATCGCCCGACAAGCTCAGACGCCAAAACTTCAACCTTACCAAAGGCACCCGAGAATAATTTACTAACCCTCAAAGTAGACCTAAAATAAATACCAACACCACCCCATCGCTTATTATTAATACGATCAAAACGTATTATTAGTTTATAATTATTGATAAGGAGCGACTTGTTTGTAATTTTGCTGTTAAGAAGAGTTTCAGTTAAAGCAAGAAAATCAAATTTGTATAACTCTAATAGAATAATAATTTCATTAAAATGTTTAACCAATCTACGGACATTTAAATGGCCAAATTTTATAGAACAATTTACATTTACCTGCAGATTATCACTTGGAATAATTTTACTACAATACAAGTTATTAGAATTTAACGTGTTGTACTGCTGGCTGCAATGGTTGCCCGAAACTTCACACGTGGAGGTAATGCTGTCCGAATATTTGTATTACTAAATTCCCGAATGTGTACACCAGTCGGCCAAGTATTTGGATCAAGAGCCTTTACCCGTAAATCTGCTTTTATGCCCAATTTGTAGCAAACCAACTCCAGCAATTCAATGTTGCATTCTTTGGGAATAAGTTTAAATATTTTGCAGTCCTCAACCTCCAAGCATGTTTTAGCCATAATAGATATATCATTTTCATTAGTATGAGGATCAAATTTGGAAAGGTGTAACCATACTGCCGGTTCAATGACCTTTACCCCAAAATTTTCGGCAAACTGTCTGGTACCACAAATCGATTTTCTGTCCTGATGTTGAGGATTTTTATTTTCAATGGCGGGCACAGCAACACTGGAACTCATTGTGGATGATGTCACCTCAGCAAAGGTTCTCGTAGAGGACAAATGATTTTGCATGGACGAATGATTTTGCACGACCGCAGGTACAGTAGATGTAACAAATGTTTTTACTTGTTCACTGTAAATGTTTTTACAACTTTCACAAAACCAACAAATGCTGTCCGAACCACAAATTACATCGAAAACGTTTTTCCTCAATCCAACACATTTATAGTGGGCAACTTTTTTACATAATCCACTGCACACTAACACGTTCTCAGACACACCTGGAACAGCACACGTCATACAAATGTTCGACTCCATATGATTTTATAAATAAACCACACAATAACACAATAACAAGGGAGCAATGAACAATGAACAAGGAAACCGAATCACACTAAAGTTTTATAAATGCTAAACATTTATATTAATTAAAATAAACAGTTTTTAAATAAATTTAATTAAAATTATAAATTTTATTTTATTCATTCACCACCATTTTATATATGAAAAATGTGGTTGGCGACCAACACCAAGAACGACGTGTTGTCGCGTTGATATCCGAGACTAGACTGATTATTAAAGTCATTTTATTTTGTATTGTCATTATTTGTTGTGTTTTGGTTTGTGTCGCGCGGTTGGTAAACAAAATATAATGTAGAATAGGCGCGTTGTTTTGACGCGTGGTGGTGAACGCATGTACAAATGCGTGACCGCCACAGTTTATGTTACACACTATATAAACAAAATATTTACAGACACATACTATTAAATTATTATTTGTACAAATCATACAATTTTATTTTATATTAAATCAACTAATTTATAATTATTGTAAAAGGAATACGAATATTTCTTATAATTAATCATAACTTGTATTGTGTAAAATTCAATTTAGTATTTATTTCTAGAATTTGAAATAGTTATTTCAAGGGCGCGAATATGTACACGCATTGCAATACATTTTTAAAATTAAGAACGTAGCCCTTCCAATTCGTAAACACTATATTGTACAGTCCTTACCAAAATTATTTGTACCTGCTAAATTTTTATTGGGTGTATTTCATGAAGTAAGTACGTTGCATCAAAAATTTAGCAGGTACAAATAATTTTTGTATATGTATAAATAAATAATTTCTGTAGTTGAAGTATATAGTATAATAATCATAATTGTATGTATATATTAAATTTTAGAACAACTCTATGTATTGGAATTGTATATAATCAATTTTGTATGTACATCAAAAAATTAATAAAGGCTGTATTCTTGTATCTTTCGGATGACACAGATCATTATTATTTTCAACAAAATAATAAAAAAAGAAATAATAAAATCTTCGGTGTTTTATTAAACAATATAAATCTATTAAGTTTACAATTATTAAATGGAAATAGTTTTAATATCTTCGAACAATTATTTACCATTTATTTTTGGTCCTTCGAGCCGGATAAGTTGGTCGATTGGTTTTATAATGATCTGATTTGCACGACGAAGCTATTTGACAATGTATCGTCTTGGATTAGAGGCTCCGTTACTGGATTGCTTAAGCTAGTAGAAAAATTATTTAAAATTTGCTTAGTACCCTTGAAATAGGAAGTTTTGCCAAAATGAAGAAGCGAATTATGTTCTTGCGAACAGAAATTGCAAAGTGGGTTGCCACAACTATCAACGGTATGATTACCAATCAAACAGTTTGTTGCCTGTCCAAAAATATATATTGAGAATTATGAAGCGTAAGCCAAAATTATCTGAATGAATATTAACACAAATTTAGGTTTATGAAATATAATTTTTAAAGCTTGTGACGGTGGGTCCGTCTGAAACAGCTTTTGTTTGGTTGGAAGTCAGACACAGGTTTTGTTATAATTTTCCTTTTCCTTTTTTTATTAATTTTTATGTTTAATATACGAACTGTCATCGTCGCCAATTTGACAACCAACACTGCTACCAACGTGAAAACGCCAAATCCATGTCTTCATGATAACTCATTTTGTGTACTAAAGTGAGTGCGTTTTGTGTCTGACGGTTCGGAGATTGGTCGTTGGCGCTGTTGGTTGCGACACGAAAAAAAATAAAAATAAAAAAAACACCAATAAAAAGACAGAAAAAAGAGAAGAAAAAGGGGATGGGAGAACGAGATTTTGAACAGAACGGTCGCAAACAAATAAAGAAAAATTATAAAAATTTGGATAAAAGACCGACATCTTGAATTTTACACACAAAAAAAAAGGTACGCTACAAAAAGGCACATAAACATTTGTGAAATTAAAAATTTAGTGTGAAAAATCGAAAAATTACCTTTGTGGTATATATGTATGTAGATATATCCGCATATATATTTAAAATAAAAAAATAAAAAAAATAAAACAAACAAGAATAATCAGACGATTATAAATAAATAACCATACAACGGTGTAATTGGAGACTCGAGTGGTGGAGGGTTCAGCAGCCTCGCAGAGAGACAGCAGCGGTGAGTCAGCGAGCTGAGGAGGGTGTCTGGATTTCGGCCGAGAAGACAGCAGAGCGGGTGCGCGATACCAGTGACGCGTGTCGGCCTGACACTTCGGAACGGGTGATGCTTAATTTCGAGATTTATTTGGTTTGTGTTGTCCTTTTTTTTTTGTGATTTATAAATTATTTTTTTTTGTCATTTAAATACGGTTTTACATTGGCCCATAGTAGGCCAGGTGAATTATCTTATTTCTTTTAATTTTTTTGTTTTCTTCGAGTAGTTTGAGCTGGCTGCGATTTGGCGGTTTGGCGGTTTCGTTTCAGGTCGCGCACAGGGGGGATTCGCAGAGCTCTACGACCTTCAGCTGCGTTGGACAGTCAATAGGAGAAAGAGGAGCAGTCAGTATTGGTCAGTTTTACGAGGAAAAAAAAAAGAAATAAGAGAAATAGGACAGTTAAATTGTTTTTTTTTGTGTTCTTCCAATAATCAAATAAAATTATAACGTGATATAAAAAAAGGAAATTTATAATGTGTCGTTAATTTAAGGGAGATCGGGAGATGAGCCTCTGGAAGAGTGTGTGTGTGTGTAGTGTTTAATGCCTAACGTAGGCATTTTGGCAGTTATTTAGGTCCTGATGGGCTCCCCTAACCCAACCACGCCCCATGGCTGAACACTAGTCGGACAAAATGCTGCAGGGGGAGACTCAGGATGAATTTCTGTTAACGACGAGGCGGGTGATCGTAAGTTCGTTACTCGCTGATCGTTATTTGAAAAATTATTTGAAATTTGCTTAGTACTCTTGAAATAGGAAGTTTTGCCAAAATGAAGAAGCGAATTATGTTCTTGCGAACAGAAATTGCAAAGTGGGTTGCCACAACTATCAACGGTATGATTACCAATCAAACAGTTTGTTGCCTGTCCAAAAATATATATTGAGAATTATGAAGCGTAAGCCAAAATTATCTGAATGAATATTAACACAAATTTAGGTTTATGAAATATAATTTTTAAAGCTTTACATTAAGAATGTTATTGTAACGAAATCAAGTTAGTTAATCTAAAAGTGAATTAACCCTAACATATTTTACACAGGGAGGCTTTAGACCACCAATTATAAAGGGATCATTTTCAATCTAAAATTTTTTATAAATTTTTTTCGAGTGATTAACACCCAAATATTTAACAGATTCTTAAACTGTTAGTTCAATACCATATCTAATCAAAGTGAATGATCTGATATGAAAAGATTGGAGAGGATAAAATCGTGACTTTAGTTTTAATACAATTAAATTTTTATTTTTATTTTTAATTAGCACTAAGTTCTTATTAGCAGTTTGAGTGAATTCACGTCAACAACGCTACTATTGATGTCTTCTATAATCACTTTGGGGGTTACATATAGTCGATACATATAGTCACTGAATACATTTTATGTAAATCCTTCACGGTTAGCACTTTTAGCGTTGTAGTGAGGTCCAAAAATAAAACACCACTCGCAGAATTCATAGCGCTAACCGAAATATATGTGGTTGCTATTCAGGTGACTTAAAATTCCCACACTAATAACATGCTTGAAGATTTTGGAGAATATAGGTATATTAACAAATTTGAGACAATCCGGAAACGTAACAGATCATAAGATCAACAAACCGAGGATTGATAAGTTCACAAAGATCTTTAATAGCCGTAGCCATGAAACCACGGTAACCTGGAGATAAATTAATTTCATCTACGTTGGTTGGGGTTAAATCTGAATAATTAAAATCGTTCTTTTCGAATAGTCAGCTGAAGATATTTTCTCGATAAACTCACTAAAATTTATGGCAATTACATATTTGTTAGAGATAACATACAGATAACAAAATTTTATTAGATTACTTAAAAGGCCAACTAGAGTATCCATTTCTATTGATTATCAATTGCAATTCGTTTAATTGCTTTGTAATTTTTTTTGTAAGATAATTTCTTTTGTTCGTTAAGATGGGTATCCAGCTACTACAGCTATTGAAACATATCAACAGCAGTTGACTTAACTTTAGAATGCTGGTTCATTTTAAATATACAATAATAAATAAGTTGTTTAAATGATTTGTAACCAATTTCGTCGATGAACGATCCCATACACAAAAATTCGGCATCCACCGCCAATTCTAGAATCTCTACAAGAAAGTAAATTCATTAAACTGATTAAACTATTAATCCAATTATCAGATATAAAAATTATTTGAGTGGTGTCCGAATCATTTATATTGTCCTCAATTTGTTCTATTTTAGAGTAGTTCAATCTCCTGGCTTTGAAATATAAAATATTTTAATCCGTTTTCACAGATGGTAACTTTAGAAATATGACCACAAATTTGTGAACGGGAACGTTATTAAAATTATTTACTGTAAAACTATCATCACACAATATGAAGTTATCAACTAAATATGAATAAATTAAGAACTTAAAAAAGAAACATAAAGATTAAAATTTTAAGCTAAAAAAAAAACTTTATCTATTGTACTTTACGTTTAAAGTTATAAAATTTCATAATATGTTTAATACGAATTGAGTTTGAATTCTTTCCAATTTTTGCATAAATTGTACGACTGATGTGCCAGGCAAAAGCAAGCAATCGCTGATTCTTAATTTCTCTTAATTTCAAGAAAGTGTCTTTATTCATATGCGTTAAAATTTCATTAGTAAAAACTTGATTGACAACAGAGTAACCCAGCTACTCTTCATCTTTGTACATATATGGAATCCACAAATTGTCTCGCCTTGATAACTTCATTCTTTTTACTCACGTTAGACTATTGCTTAAAGAAAAAAATCCACTTTTTTCTGTATATTTTTACCAAATCAGAATCAGTGACTTATCGGGCTTTAACCCTTAAAAGCACACTTTAAGATAAATCAATAAATTTTTGAAATTATTTAAAAATATTGAATTTAATCAATAAAATGAAAGAATAATCCAGTTTTCCTAGTCAGTTTTCCAGAAAATGAGGAAAAACCAAGTGCATGGATTTCCATACATTGTACACTGAAGTATAAAAATTAAAATTTCTTTATGTATAGTAAAAAAAAATTCAAGTTTTTTTTATTTTATTCTAATTCTTTACTTCATTATCACAATTTATCACGTTCAAAAATACAAAATATAACATAATAATATAAAACATTTTATATAAAAATATTAAATAAAAATATAATAATTCAATAGGGCGGTCTAGGTTCAATTCACAATTAGTATTTTTAATAATTTGGCTGAAATGCATTTACTTAGCATGAAATTGTAGAAAGCAGTTTCTGTTTTTATTTAAGCAGAGAAACACTTCATATTTCATGCACTTCCAGTCTGTAAAATATTTACAAGCTCCGTTTTTGCATCGACTTTGAGACTTATTTTTTTGGTTGTTGTATATTGGGAAATGCTGAACTTGATCGGTTCTTACATCTCGCGGAGGAATAGCAGAGGCAGTAGGTTTCTTCCTCTTTTGTTCCAGAATCTTGTGGTTTCTGGGCGAGGAGGTTATTGGAACAATGGAATTACATCCGCAAAGGGATTGTGCCAGTTCAGTACGATATTTTGGTAATGTTTTGGGAATTAGTCCTTTGAGTTTGCAAACTTTGCGATATACAATCCAACTGTTTACAACCGCGATGTCAATCGAATGGAAAAAAATTCTCATGTACCATTTTTTGGATTTCATGGTAATTTTTTGGCGCCCAATAAAAGAATCCATTAAATCAACGCCTCCCATATGTTTATTGTAATCTTTTATTATATTAGGGCAATTAATTGTGACACGACGTTTCTTCTTTTTGTCAAAACGTGTTGTGGTTTGGATTGGATTAATTCCTGAAAAGCTCGATGCAAGTGTTACAACTTTATTATCTTTTCCAGGAAATTATACAGAAGGGTGTATCCTCTACATATGCGCTTCTCTCTTCACAAGACCCACGATTCATCTTTTCCATGTTTGGAAGTTTATTGTTGGGGATGCGATCCTTCCGTATTATCCCAATACATTTCATTCCTATTTTATGTAGCTCAACTAGAAGGGGAATTGATGCGCAGTAATTATCAAAATATATTTGATGATTGACGTGTCGTGGGACATCACGCAACAACCGCATTACTACGTTTGCCGAAGCGCCTAAGTTTTTTTCCATAGAAAGTCGAATTTTATTCTCTAGGCCGGTGTAAACTTCAAAGTTGTACATAAACCCGGATATTCCAGAAAGCACAAAAATTTTATAGCCCCACTTTTTAGGTTTTTCTGGATTGTATTGCCGCAAGCTATGTTTGGTTTTAGTTGCACAAATTTGTTCGTCAACGGATAAATACTGTTCACACGGTATTTTTTTTAAATTGTTTTATTAACTCATCTAAAAGTGGACGAATTTTGTAAAGCTTATCAGCATTTTCCGAATTCTTTTGTGGAGCCTTATCGTTTTGATTGAAATGCAAAATTCGTTTTATGTTCTCAAATTTTCTCACACTCATCGTATTTTGAATGAGATTGTTCCCCACAACTGGTGACCAATAACTTCGCACGTTGTTAAGCTTATGAACAGAAGATAACACACAAATCCCAATAAATTGGTAAATATCAGTCTTATTAACATTTATTCCGAAATTATTTTCTGTGCTGTAATATTTGGATTGTTCTACTATTTGATCAACAATGGTTTCCGTGAAAAAATATTTAAAAAATTGTAAGGGTGAATTCAATCTAAGAACTGTAACTGGGAAATTTTGATCACCAATATACTGATTTTCCGACTGATCAATTTCAAATGGAGTATTTTTCCATAATATTTTTTTATATACATTTTTTATTTCGCTGACTTCCTCGTTTATGTTTGGTAAGGTGATGCAAGTGTTATTTTCCAAAACAACATCGGAAGATTTTCTAAATCAAAAATTTCAGCTTCATCATCTGAAGCCGCTGGTATAAGCTCACCGTCCAAAATCTGTTCCATTGCAGCATCTTCTATAATTTCTTCAGCATCCTCTTCACTGAAATCATCTTCTGAATCAGACCAGCCCTAAATAATTTCAAGTAGCTCCCTTTCGGTCAGGATTTCGGTCTTACGACTCAAACTACAAATAAATTTAAATTGATATTAGATAATTGATAAATATTAAATACAATGTTAGCATAATTTAAATGAATTAAGCTAAAAATAACCTTAAATAAACGAAAAAAACTCAAAATTAAAATTCGAAAATGAAAATGTATGGAATTTCATACACATTTTAAAAACTGTGTAAATGCACATTGTATGGAATGCCATACACTTCTATATTCTGCTCGACCTAAACAATATTTCACAAACTGTTTACATTTAAACCTTTTGAAACATTTAACATATATTCTCAATTAAAAATATATCGAAATTTAAATAAAACTGTTATTACTTACCCCGGTTTACCACAATAATTTAACACAGTATTTTCGCTGTTCATGATTGCACTGTCAGTGAACTACTAAAACTTGATTATATTTCATAGTGGCGCTGCAATTTGTAGGTAATAAGCAAAAACGAAATACAGTAGAACCTTGTTAGTGATTTGCTTTGGTTTATACGCATTATATTAAATAAATGTGATGTAAATTTAATTTAAGTTTTATGTACGGAAATCCATACACTGTGCTTTTAAGGGTTAATACGTACACATTGGGATTGTTACAAAAGTCGTTTAGTTTTCTGAGCTGATCGAATTTGTAGTATAATTTATTTTTGTCTCGTTATCGTTAGACTTAAAATACGAGAAAATATTAACAAGTCTGTTTCTGATGCTGATCTGTATTGTCTCGACCAGTTTAGAAATGCCATTTTCAGAAATCAGGTACAATTTTTAAGATAGGTAACAAAGTCTGTCTTGAAAGGTATAACAAAATGTGTTATCTAATTTTAGGATTTTTAAAGCGTTCTGAGGAATTCCCAAACCTGTAAGCCGGTGTTCACTAATCTTGAAAATTTTTATCGATAATTTTGAATACGTTTTTTATATGTCGATTAGCCGGAAAACGTACCATTTTCTGCATCACAGCAACAAAAAATCTTCTTATTTATTGGTCTTACTAGTACCAATACTTTTCGTAAACCAATTTTTAGTAGCTATACCTCGCTGTTTCCAAAGTCTCCACTTAATTATTGAACAGAGTATTTTTTAAGTTGTATAATTCCATTTTTACCAATTGGAATTTAATGTTTTTATTTTTAGCGCAGTGAGGCCTCACTAAAAACAAGAAAGTGTCACACATTTTAAGTCCAAAAATTAAATTTTTTGTGTGAGCTCATTTCCCTGGATGCGCCAATTATATCCATTTATTTTATATTGAACTTCAATCGATATTCAATTTTTGAGTTCTGTAATTCTAATGATATTTACAGTCAAATTACAGTTATAAAGTTTTGTAGTAACCGAGTTTATTCTCTAATATATATGGGTATGGTATATATAAATGTTGTGGTCCCTCGTCTATTTAAGATAATAAAGGCTACAAAGGCGACAAAGGTTAATTTCTTATAAATCAAAACTTTTACTTTTTTTGCTGCTGGGAGGGGGAATTGTCGAAGCATTGTTTATAGTATCGACATTGTCTAAATTGTCGTCACCATTTTTTTTTTAGTTGTCTACATTGCATTGTCTACACGAGTAAATTATTGATTAATTACTTTATGTAGACTACGCGGCACAACCCTCTTTATGATGTATTATATATGGCTAAGATAGAAACAATTCTGGAGGGATGGTTTATATTCCATTAATGTTTCCGGTTATATATTTTAAAATATTTTATACCTATAGACCATTTAAGAGATACCGTCGGAAGAAAGCATGTTCAAAATTCCAATACCTCTAAAGACTAGACTATAAGAATATCGAAAATTATTATTCCTGGTCAAAAAACTTAGTAGTATGCCAACAAAACAAATCTACACATTTACAGGTAAGCCGATATATATTGATATTTTGCCAAATTTTAACCTGCAAACTAATAAAAAATTAAATAACGAAATCAACAAAAAAATTTCATTTTCTTTTTTCCTGATGTCACCGCCATAAATTAAAATATTTTTGTTTTTATTTATGCCAAGAATGTAAATTTTTATTTTTATTTTTAATTACGATTTTAAACTTTCATTTCTTACATACTTACAACGCAACATAAATCTAAATAAGAATTAGACTGAGGGTAGGTTCATAAACATATTTGACATGCCTCTTTTCAAACAAAGCGACATTAATTTACAATATTCTGCATTTCACTAACATGTATTAAAAAGCTAATTAAACATTTTATGAAAAATGGAGAATCAAATTTTAATTTTCTAAAAACAAATTATTTTTAGGTTATATATTCTACGGTAATATAGAAAATGTTATAATACATAAATTTGAACAAATAATTTAAATAGATTGCCACACACCTATCGCGTGACAAGCATTTAATATTTGGTTTGGAAAAAATGTTCCAAGTACGAGGTATACAACAAACAGGTAAGTATAATTTAGGTATTTTACATCCAGCTAAACAAAATGTACAGTTTTTTAAACTATCCACTTTAAATACAATATAATTCTACTAATCTAATAAATATTTCATTCAATTTTTGAATTACAATTCACAAAATTCAAAATATTAAAATATTGAAATAAAATATGAAAAGCAAAACGTAGGCAACAAAAGCTTTTAATCTCACGCAATAAATCAAAGCAACGTAGATAATATGGCAAAGCGATAGTTTAAAAAACGAAGCTTTTAAGGCCAGTACACATTGAGAACGAGTAACGAGAAAGATATTTCCTTTTTTACCAAATTATGTAAGAAAATTATAATAATAGTTAAAGCTATATGATTTTAATTAACGAAAGTTAAAATATCGTGCATTTACTAAAAATAAAATTTAAAATTTTAACAGTTTTTAATACAAAATTTCAATTTATCGTCGATAATTTTTAATTTACGACGATAAATTGAAATTTTGTATTAAAACTGTTAAAATTTCAAATTTTTTTTTTATTAAATGCACGATATTTTAATTATCATTAATTAAAATCAATGAAATAAGGGAAAAGGAAATATCGTTCTCGTTACTCGTTCTCAATGTGTACCGGCCTTTATAAAGGAATTAGAAAGGAGGATAAAACCAAACTTTTCATAGTTAAAACGTTAACGTTACAAATTCTAACTTTCTAACGGAAAACGATACAAATTGTAAATTAACATCGGGTAAGAAAATCGTTTTCATTTTCTTGTAATAATTGGTTTATTTAAACCAACATTTATTTTTATAACAAGAGCATTCTGATCAAATTGAAATAAAAGCTTACTACAAATCGTGTGTTCACTAAGTCAATAGACATTACTGTTTTATTAGTTCTAATTTATAGCGTCGTTTGATGAATCCCAGACTCTCACCCTGCATGCCGTTTGTAGTTCGTACAGTCTACACCTCGTAATACCAAATGGCATCCTTAAACATTTATATCTTCCTAATGGTGTCCAAAAGCATGTTAAGTTGCTACTAGGCAAGTGGAAAATACTTTAGCCCTGCCTAACTCTGGTAGGACTTCATCAATTGTCGTGAACTAATAGTTGGGTCTTTTCAAAGCTTTGTTCAATGGTATATAGGATCTAAACATATTCGAAAAGAATTGTTACGTTGAACTATTAAAATATTACTCACCCAATCAGTGTGATGCTCTACACGTTCAATCAGCCCATCCTTAACCAAGCCATCTAACTCAGTCTTTAAACGATGACGATACGTCACGGGAATACGGCGCGCATGTTGAATGACGGGTTTAATGCTTTCGTTAATTTCTTACGCCACTTCGCCAGGAATTGTTTCATATCCTTAAAATATATCCGAATATTTGTTCACTATTCGCTCTGCATTTGCTTTTGACCTATGATTGTCTGTATTTCTTTTCACTGCAGTAGCTGATACCGATTCAATGAGGTAATCAGCTTTGGACGGTACTGGAAATTTTTTTACTTCAGAACTATATGCAATCAGTTTAAGAGCTGAACAAGCGTTTACAGATAATAATGGTTAGTGGTTGCGTTTTATAATTTGAAAAACTATAGATACTATTCGGTTATCGATTTTACATGGAATATGCGCCTCTCCAATTGATGGTATAGGATTTCCATTGAAATCAATTAGTCCTTGTTGTGTTGGAAGCGTTTCTGGGATAGGTTTATGATAAGCTTAGAATATTGTTGCCAGCCCATGAGACGTGCGTTAGATCCTGTGTCCAGCAAGCATTCGATATTTTCCCAAACTGAATTAAATTTTACTGAATGATGTCATCACCTTGCATATTTTAAAGCTTTCATCACTGTATCTGAATTGTGCTTTCTCTGCATCACAGTCAATTTGATTAACATTATTGGAATGATGAAATGTTGAATTTTTATCAGATTCTTTATTTCTACGTCTACAGCACAATTCAAAATGATGTTGATATTTGCATATGTCACAAACATGACCCAAAGCTGGACAATATCCGTTTCCAAAGTTGTGTTTCGCACCACAAAACCGACATTTTTTAAAAACGTTACTTGCGCTTGTTTGCCCCCTTGTGTTTGAAATTTTATTTATCGGAACACTAGTATGCACATTGTTTTCTGTCGTCATATTTTTTACCCTGCACTAAGTAGCTTCGCTGATTCTTCGCTGTTAAATCACCCTTTTCCATTAATTTTTTCATCACTGACCCATTTCGAATACGGACAACGATGCGATCCCTCAGTAACTCATCTGACATGTTCGTCGGATAATTACATAGTTTGATTAGTCATTTTATTCGAATCAAATACATGTCAAAGCTTTCATTTTCCATTTGGTTAGACGTATTGAAAATATAACTATCGTAGATCACATATGAATTGGCAATCAAATACTTTCGAATTACCGCCAGAGCAATTATATCTGATTCTTTTTCAGCGTCTGTCAAACCAAATTCCATAAATTTTTCTTTGGCTTTTACACCAATCGCGGAAAGCATAGTGCTTGCTTTCTGCTTATTTCTTGTTGCTGGCCAAAGATTTATACCAGTGGCTGTGTATAGTCGTTCCAGCTTGACTCAAAATTCTCGAAATTTTCTCGAATATCTCCAAATTCAACATTCCATGGAGGTGGCCACGGTATATTGTTAGAAACTGTTATGTATCGGCATCTTTAGGGTCAACGTATATATTTTTAAGATGTGTTACCATTTTGTCCATCATCTCCGACTGCGTTTTGATGAACTCCATCGGTTGCTTTTCCATTATATATATTATCTGCCGCGTGTTAAATCCAACATTAGTGAAACTGTGAGAGAAAAAAGCATTTTCGCCCAGAGGAAAATTAGTGAGATATCAGTGAATCTGATAATTGGAAGATTGTCGAAATTTTTAATCAATCACAGAAAATAAAGAACATCTACAATTAGAAGTTATCCACTTAACATTTCCTTATCACATGTATTCTGAACACGATGGGTAATGATGATCTGAAACAATTGGTACGAAAAAGAGATCAATGTAACTCGATAATTACACGTATTGAAAAATAGTTGAGCGAAGGTAACGATGACGAAATACCTGACGATTTTAAAAGTAAAAATTGAAATGTTTGAAGGAGCCTACATCGAATTCACAAAAATTTAAGATACATTATTGAACTGTCCGGACCATACTTCTGATATAGACGACTTCGAAGATCGATACCTGTAAAACATTGGAAGCATGCCAAACGACAACAAAAAGTTTGTTTCTAAAAAATAGTCAACGTAGCCATTTTTGAATCACGACCCAGTTCTTGCGTGCAGTGCTAGAAAGATCACCTTTTGATGAAATGTAAGCAGTTAAACGGATTCTCAGTTCCCGACCGTAGATCATTTGTGTCAAATAAGGTTTGTATTTAAATTGCTTGGTATAACACACAAAGCAGACAGCCTAGTGATTCAAATCGAGTAGACATTGCAATTTTTGCCGACGACGCCACCATAGTCTGCTACTCCAAACTATTCCATGGCAAACATCTAACAAGGATAACTTACTCCAGATTAACGTCGACAGTATAGTGGAGAATGCACAATGACTTCGGATGATAATACCATTACAACATTACATATTGGGGACAATTTTCAGTCAATTTTTTCAACTGCCGTCATATATATCAAAGATAGTGTTGGCGCGAAGCATGCTGCTCGAATCTTGCTACACTCTGGGTCACAACCATCATTTATTATCGAGTTATGTTGGAAGTAAATACAAACACAATGGTTACATCTAATATAATCACTAAAGGCGTACCCAAAGTACTCCTTTACTCAACAAGTAACGAAAGCAGTCAAATCGAAATTGAAGCATTTATTTGGATAATCTTCCTACAACATTTATATCTAGTGACTTCTTAAGTGATACTCATGCATCTATCAGTCAACATTGATCAGGGAAACTGTTTGACGAGGTTCAGTTGTAAAATGTATAGTAAAGATTTTTTCACGATGATCCAAATATGGAAATTGGCCTTTCCCGCCCATCAGCTTTATGTAAAATAATGCAATTAGAGCAGAAGCTGTCCAAGAGTACAGAGTTAAAGGAAGAATATCTTAAGTTTATGAGGGTCACGTGAAGGTTGGTCACATAAAGGTTGTTTTGCTTGAAGACAAACAGCTGAACCAAACTGAGAAGTACTACTTACCCCACCACACTTTCGTTGTTATCTAAAGCTCCAGTACAATTACTTAGCTAAGAGTCGGGTTTGATGGTTCATCGAATACGAGCCAACGCTATACAACATTTTAGTGAGATAGCTTTCAGAAAAGGATATAAATTACTAAACAATCGTATAGCGCGAAACTCCTAGTCTGCCCATTCAGGATTATCAACTTCTTACAGTGACGTACGGACCTTTGGCTGCATTAATCCTTGTTACAAGGGCACTATATCAAATAGTGATGCCCTTGTGTGGGTATTAGTCCCCCATAGGGTGCCTCCCCGGGTGGCGGATAGGGAAACGCCTATAAGATATTATGGGTACCAGGGAAATCAAATACCTGGGGCGGACAAAAACTAACATCTTGGGAGCGTCTGTTCCCCATGTCAGGGGCGGCTCCAACCACATTCTGTTTCCCATGTTAGGGGCGGCTGAATTTTATGTATTTTTGGAGGATTTACTCTAAACAACTCCAGAGAGTCGGATCCCCAGTACCGGCGTCTGGTCAGGTTGAGCAAGCAGGCCCGCAGACGTCGTTATCCAGCAAATGCAGCTCCTCACCAGTGGATCACTTGGCTGGTATAGAGTTAATAGCTACAAGTAGTAGTACGTTTGCGGATCCGTTCGGTCGAGGGCAACGGAAGATAAGGACGCCACCACTTAGAAATAATAGCTTATAATAGGACTCCTCCCAAAGCAGCAGCGAAGCCAAACTAATCCGGAATAAAGAATATGCTCATATTAGCGACAACGGAGGAAATAGACTTGTATGGTAAATGCAGGGACATCATTAGCAGAATGAATGTCGCAGCTGCTAGACAGGCCAATATATCCAATTTGGTGAAACTGGGCCTCCTTGAGCTTGAGGATGTCATAAACAACATTTGCTACGAAGAGGGAAAGCGAAAAGAAGATGAGGGTCAACGGGCAAGCCTACCTCAGCCCCAACAGCAAAAACTCAATTGCGCAAATAATACGCCAGCTCAAGCGTCGGGTAGCAAGAGACCTGCCTCAAGTCCGGCCGACCTAATCCAAGAAAAGAGGGTCAGAGCAGAGGCACTGAAGGAGGGATGGCAGCCAGTCGAGTCCAGAAGGCAAAAGCGCCATCGGAAGAAGGGAGAAAAGGAGCGGGAAGGCCAGCAAACCGACAACCGGCAAGCAACTATTACTCCCATGCACTCGAAACCGAGGAAAAGGCGAGGTGGTACCAAGCGTGAGGCCCTCCTATTAAAGCCGGCAACAGAGCAATCCTGGAGGATGAGATTATATATACGGCTGGAAGTGTGGTGGTAGCTGGAGACTTTAACGCTAGAGCACTTGAGTGGGGAATGCCTCACCCAGACACCAGAGGCAGGCTTATACTTTGGAGATGGTCGCCAGGAGTGAGCTTATAGTTTTAAATAAAGGACACACTACCACATTTCGACGGGCAGGATATACCGAGACCATTCCTGATAGCACGCTCGCCTCGGAAGCTCTAATTCCACTGACCCGCGGATGGACAGTTATGGAAGATTATTCGGGAAGTGATCATCAACACATTACTTTTGCAGTCGGTAATGAACCCCGATTAATTTGAAAAATAAATCAGGCAAGTGGAACCTAAAAAGGCTGAACAGTGAGTGGTTCGTCGCTGAATTAAAAAATGGGAGACAAGGCATTGAAGACACAGCAAAAGGAAGCGGTAATGCCGCAACGGAGAAACAGGTTTCAGCCACTATGTGTCTTATAGATACAGCTTGCAAGGTCACTATGCCGCAGATGAAACCCAGACACGGTAAACCATCCAGGTACTGGTGGACGTCGGATATAGTGGAATTAAGTAGGAAATGCTTTGCACTACGGCGAAAGGGCCAACGGACGGCCAACCAAGCCGAAGCCTATCAAGTTTCTGCAGCGCATAAAATAAGATCAGCTGCTGGAGAAACCTTGTTGACGATATCGATAGGGATCCATGGGGACTAGGCTATAAAATAGTCACACGGAAGCTTGGAGCGCAGAAGCCTACCCAAGTAATGGATTGTGTTACTATGGAGAGGATTGTCCTTACCCTCATCCCTAACCAGCCGCAACGGAATGAAATTGATTTTGCTCAGAACATAGAGGCCCCGCTTTTCTCGGAGCAAAAACTGAAAAGAGCTGTTCTGTCAATGAAGAACAAAAAGGCCCCTGGACCAGATGGAATACCCAGCGAGATCCTAAAGATAGTATGGCGGGAAGACCCAAAGTTGCTGCTACATATGTACAACTCGTTCCTTCGTGAAGGAGTGTTCAGCACGCGGTGGAAAAGAGCGAGGTTAGCTCTTATTAGTAAAGGCAAAGGGGATCCAGAGCTGCCCTCATCATATCGACCATTATGTATGCTCGACACAAGGGGGAAAGTAATGGAGAAACTAATAAGAGCAAGACTGATTGACGCTATCCGAGTCGCTGGTGACCTTTCACCACGACAATAGGGCTTCAGGGCAGGAATATCAACTATAGATGCTATTAGAGAGGTAACGGAGGCAGTACGTAGAGCTGAAAACCACAACCATTTTACAAGGCGCATTGTGCTATTAGTGACGCTTGACGTAAAAAATGCCTTTAACTCAGCAAGATGGAGCGACATGCTTGACGCGCTAGACCATAGCTTCCACATCCCGATGTACCTGCTGAGAATCCTAAATGATTACCTAAAGGATACCGTATACTTCTTTATGAAACCGAGGACGGTCAAAGGAGTTTGATAATTACAGGAGGAGTTGCACAGGGATCAATTCTAGGACCCTACCTCTGGAACGCATACTATGACAGCCTCCTGCGAGAGGAAATTCCGGAAGAAACATACTTAGTAGGATACGCGGACGACATTGCAGTACTAGTCGCTGCCCGTGATTCCAAGCAGGGACAGTGGAAATTAAACCAGGTAATGTGCACTGTAAATCGCTGAATGAAAGCTCATGGATTATCTCTGGCTTATAGCAAAACGGAGATCGCTGTGCTGACCAAAAAAACGTATAAAAACTGCTTTCCCAGCAAGTCATAGAGACAGCCCGACAGTTAAATATCTGGGAATCATTATTGACCCAAAGTTGAGCTTTTTCGAGCAGATCAAGTAGAGCGGATAAGGCGGCAAGAAGAGTATCAGCCCTAAGCAGGCTCATGGCTAACACCAGCGGCCCAAGGGCAAACGGCGCCTTCTAATGTCAGTTCTACTGTATGGGGCGGAGATTTGGGCCGACTCCTTGAGTAGGGAGGTATATCGGAAGCGACTGGCTAAGGTACAGAGGCGGGGATCTTTACGAGTAGCATCGGCATACCGGACAGTGTCCGAAGCAGCCATACTTCTCATAGCGGGCTGCATCCCCATCGACCTTTTGGCCAAGGAGCAGGAAGCGGTCTACCTGCGAAAGGTTGAAGAGGGAAGGAAATTAGCGAGTTTGGAGGAAAGAACTCTAACTATGGAGCGCTGGCAGGCAAAATGGGAGCACGCTTATCCCAAGAGTAAGTGAGTGGGCCGAACCAGCATGGCGAGGTCAACTACTACATAAGTCAATTCCTGAGTGGGCATGGCTATTTTAGGAAATATCTACACACAATGGGGAAGGCAGATTCCCAGGAGTGTATCTACTGCCCAGGTGTAGTGGACGATGCGGAGCATACCTTCTTCCAATGTGGAAACTAGGCTGAGCAAAGAAGAGGGGTGCAGGAGGCAGCAGGCTTGTGGTCCCCAGAGACCGCAGCTGAATATTTGCTTCGCGGGGAAAATCGTGGAGGAGGATGAAGGTTTTTGCGGAGGAAATCTTAAAATCCAAAAAATTCGACCTAGATAGAAGTGTTTAGTTGATGGGAGTGCTCTAGCAGAGCTGCAAAATATAATCTCTGGCCCGAAGTAATGTAACAAATAGTTCCAGACTAGATCGGAAGAAGGGGAGGTGTTTTTAGTCGATAGTCTGGCAACGGGAGTCCGTGCGTAAATGCATTTTCACCTACCCCACCACAAAAAAACAAAAAAACAAAAAAAAAATATCAAATAGTGTTAGAATATGAAGATACCCAACCTAAATTAAGCAACATCATCAAATGAGATTATTATGTTGATGATCTCCTGACAGGAACTGAAATCAATGAAGCACGAAAAGATGAAAATGATTCTAAAATCAGCCGGCTTCAATTTACGAAAATGGAGATCGAAAGCAGCAAACAAGAAAATTTAATATTTGATAGGGGTGATCCTACTAAAATTGTAGGATTGAAATGAATCTTTACTTCTACTTTTGCGACCAGTGATCTAAGACCATCGACTTGGAGCAGCTGATCAAATTAGGATTGCTAACATAAGGTCTCACGGTAAAAGCAATGTTAGAAAACTATTTATTGAAAGTAATAGCAATTTCAAGCGGACTATATTGCCGGATTCTTCACATATAACAGAGATTAGGTTAATACAACTTTCCTTATTTCAAATATCATTTAGTAGATTCCATTGTTTTTTACCCTTACCAGCGGCTCTTTGAAATTTACTAAAATAATATTTTGCTTTACTATCCTCTATATCCATTTTTAAATTTTAAGAAAGATTATCTTAGTGTCTTTTTAATCCAATATTATGACTGTGCTTTTTAAGTTTACAGTAAAGATTTTTTTTTTCCTGACTTTACCAAGCAAATATTTGAGACATTTCACTTTGTGCTGCTCAACATACAAATCACAAATTTTAAAAGAATTGAAATAAGCTGTAATCGACTTAAAATCGGTATTTACCTACACCGATAATCGTGTTGACAATTTGCGAAAAATTTATAACTAGGAATTGCAAAACCTTGAATTTCAGGCTCATTAACCCATTTCCAGCCGGTACCGCAATCGATTGACTTTATTGAAGATCTTTGATATGACGGTGGAATTAGAACATACTTATTGAGAATTTATCAAGAAAAAAAAAATCCTACTTACCGTTTTCGAGAAAATGAGTGGTCGAAAAATCGACCAATGGCCGAATGTGATATACAAAATTATATAAAAACATAATCTATTGGAAAATTCATCTTTTATTCAAACAATATAGGTAGGCCAACAAAATAAAAATAATAAATATTTATTTTTTATGATAGTTCTGGAAGCACTTAGTATGCAAATGCACGTTGCACTTTTGGCAAATAAATATAGTGTGTTTATGACATTGTTGACAGCGTCGTGGTTTGCCATGATCCGGTTTAGCTATGACATGGTCTCCGGGGATACGTGGTGTGTTGGTAAGGTGTTTTGTATTTCTGGCATATTTATTAGTATCAACTGAATCTGGCACTGAATCAGTTGTAAGTAGCAATCCTTCAGTAAGTTCTACTTTGAAATCTTTTTGAGACATTGGCTTGCGTTTGAGCTTCTTTGCGATCAAGCAATGGAGCTTCCAAGCGTTGACAACTGCACTTTTCAATCCACTAATCCAGAGCGGTCACCACCATTTTTTTCCTCGGATTGCAACGCGGTAGTTAGAAACTGCGTTGTCATGTAAATCGACACCACTCATCCACCGATTATAGTTAGCAATAACATTTGCCTGAGGAATCGAGTCGTATTTCTTTTCTTTCCTATTGAAACGATGCGCGTTTGTCATTGGCTCAATTAAGTCGTGATTGGTGCTTATTGTGACTTCTTTATTATCACTTCAACGAACAAGAAGAATTTGATTTGTTTCATCAAATAAATGATCTGTACTACCTTTAAGTAATTTTTGTTTAGTTTTTAATACTACATCTCCCAAGCGGTTTTTGCGAATAGTGCCCGTTGCTAAGAAATCCCGTTCGGAAAGGAGACAGATTAGATAATAGGATGTAAAAAAATTATCAAAAGATACATCGTGCATGTTTGGATTTTCTACCACATCACGAAGTCGTAACACAACATCTGCTCCTAAACCCATCTGCTTGTTGTCAAAGCCCGCGGATCCAATATACGGAATGAACTTATAAGGGTACCCATCGGAAAAGCAGAGACACCATAGTTTGTATCCAAACCGGATTGGTTTCCCTCTCATAAACATTTTGCATGAGTGATGTCCAAAATAGGGAATCATTTGTTCATCTATCGTAAAATTTAATAAACTTTTGGTTCAATAGATTTAAATATAGTGTTATTTTAGCGAACTTATCTGATGCTTCCAGAATGTTGTTACTTAAATGCAGGTAACGATTTATTGTTTTAAATTTAAACCTAGATGAAGCCTGCTTTACGATGTTCACTCCCAACGAAGGTCGAGTGCTCCAATAATCATCAATAGATGATAGAGTGTGGTATCTTGATATCAATAAAACTCCTAGGAACTTTTTCAGTTCAACGACCGAGGACACTTGTTGTACATTTAAATCATTCCCGTATCTGTTTGTTTCTACGTGTATATTGTAACTGTTTGTGACTGGATTTAGTTTGACATAAATCAAGTCGTTACAAAAATTACCTTAAGGGGGGAATGCTACCACGACTTAATCCCGGTGCTCAAGTCAGGTAGAGGAATTTGGTCGTGGGGGATGGTAGCTCCCCTTAAGATCTAGTTAAAGTCGTTTTTGAGAAAAAGGTGGTTGATAACAACCAAAGAAAAGGGAAAAGTAGGTCAATAAATTAAAAAAACAACGGATCAGCCACATGGTTAAAAAAAAATGTGGCCTATCACTTCGAAATTATTTTTTTGTTTGGGGGGGGGGAGGAAAACAAGGATGATTTACAGATTCATCTGTAAATCCAATAAAAATAAAAGAATAAAAAAAACAAAATTGGCCATCGGCCCCTAACCAATATTAGTAAGAATATAGGTTGTTGGGTGTTGTGGACAGAGGGAGAACAGTGCAAAGCACTTGCCGTCTCCCGTCCCATACGGGACGGTCCACAGACACCCAACAACCGGTGCCCTTTAGTTAGTAATCATAAAAAACATTTTTTTTTTTTTTTTTTTGTATACTTACCACCAAAAGAAATAACCCCAAGCTCTCGGTTTCAAAGGAAAAACAAATTTAATTTATTTAATTTCAACTTGAATTTATATTTATATTTCTGTTTTTTTTTCTCGTGGACGAGGAGAACTGCGAGACCACAATAAAAAAAAACAGCCAGAATCTTAATGACCACCAATAAAATATTGGCGAGGTTTTTATACAATTTTTCTGCTGATTGACAAAAAAAAATTATTTTCCACATTGATCCATCAACAGAAAAACGCATTCCTCCCCTCCAATACTTTATTGGTTATTAGCGATTATGCAAAAAAAATTGCAAACATCCGGCACGTTTTCGTTCAATGTGTACACACATGAACTGCCCAAATTACCCACAATTACCCCCCCCCCCCACAACATAAAAAATTAAATTCAATTCAGTTTCAAATAGCTGCAGGTGAATAAACGCTAAAGAAACAAAAAAAATAAAAAATTAAAAGTGTTGTACACCCGCTTGACAAAAATCGCGTGTGCAACAACAAAAAGAGAAAAATTTATTTACGTTTATTTAATGTAACTTGAGCACACACAAATTCATAATTTAAACGTAAATGAAAATATGATTCATATGGGCATGCGCCACTAGAATAAATAGAATTTTACGTTAATTTGTTGTACAATCCAATTTGATACAACTCAACTAACGTAATTGGAATTATAACTGCATCCGGGAATTGCCATTCTAATGTTGGGTTGTTTTTAGAAGAAAATATCTTCAAAAGGTGGGATGCAGTGTTTTTAGTTTATTTTTTTTTCCGGGAATTAGGTGTATTTTGTAACGGGGATGACAAGCGCCCGTTACAATATGTTGAATGACTTCATCGTCAAAAAATTGTTCAAACAATTGCAGTGGGATTAAATGTTCCAAATCAGTGACCAAACTCGTCATAGTACATATTGTTGAATGGTGTATGATTAGGTGCCATATTACATTGTATGGTACTGCTGCGTTTCCATTTTGAATTTCCGAATTCGTTAAGTGGTTTGTACACTTTTTCATGTGGGGATGATAGAACTGTCCTTGATGTACTAGTCGATGACTGACTAACAGATGATGAACGAGCATCAGGAGCAGCATAGTCATTTTTGTATTATGTCCATTCTAATTCAACACAACCGGCCACCTCATTCAAGGCACTTGGATCAACAGTTTGTATTTCCTCGTCGTCTATAGCTTTTTCATCAGTAACACAATCAACGTTTTCTGGGGGACAACACACCACATTTACGATCTCTTCATCACTATCACTCCACTCATTAATAATTTCACTAGCCTCAGCCAAAGTGTAATAACGCTTCCTCTCCATTTTGATAATGAATGATAATTTTAAACTATTTCAAGTTTAGTAAGATTCAGTAAAATTTTAATTATAATTACTAGTATCAGTCTTCAAACTCAACAAATATATCGTGAACATACCTTTTTACTTTAATAAACATACAAAAATATTTAATTATTTATTAAAAAAACAATCCCAAATTTTGATGTTCCCGTATTAAATATTCTCATATAATACTTAAAACTATAGCCTCTTCAGCCAATGGTCGATTTTTCGACCACTAATTTTGTAACTTAACTTGGGGTTTCCCGTTTTACTTAAAAAAATTTACATTTTCATTTTTATGTTATTTATACCTTTCTTTTTACGATGTAATACACAAGGAATAGTAATTAATTTTTTAAATATTTTTTTTAACGGTTTTAAAATATCTCTAAAAAAACGACATTTTTCTACTTGGTAGGGTTGTATAAAATATAAATAATTTTTAATATGCACTAGTATTTTTTATAAAAAAAAGGTTAAACTTTGTTATTATTCCAAAAAAATACAATAAATATACCTGTGAATAGTTAGAAAAAATAACAAAGTTGTTGGTCGAAAAATCGACCAGCGGCCGAAAATGGGTTAATCCAAATGTCAGATAAGAATATTAATTTTGGCAGTTCACTAAAGGATTAAACAAGGAAAATCAACAAATCATAGTTTTGACGTAAACTACGTATATTTTGGTGAAACAGAAATAAATTGTTTGTATTGGAAAGGTTAGATACAGAGGTGGGGAATGTAAACCGCTACTAGGACCTAAATTTGGCTTAAATGAATTAATAATAAAATAAAAATAAAAAAAACTACAATAACTACAATTTTGATAGGTCCTCCAAATAATTAACAAGTTGAATTCGTTGCTTATTCTCCTTCCTCATAAATATGTTAGAATTCCTCATCCAAAGATATTTGTAATTACGCTCGAATTTCACCTTTTTTCTAGTTGATTCACTTGATCTATTAATTTCTTATAATCATGTATCTGTCTACATTGAGTTTACTAAAGATCATGACGAAAGATTTGTTTATTTTCATTTTTTTTATATCGACGATTCCACTGAGTAGCAATTCCAAGGTCACAGGTGGTTTAGCTGAACCGGTAGATGTTTTTTTCAAACGTATAGCTGCTAATTTTTACCACCTTAGCAGTGAATAAGGAAATTTTCCAAGCGAATTTTTAAAAATTCTGCCCAGACAGTGTGCTACTTTAACAATCAATATCTTTCAGTTTTATTGATAAGTTCAATTGAAACTTTTTTTCTAAAAGCTTTTCAATTACGTCTCTTCTAATAAATACAAGTAGTGAATATAATTTCAATTTGTACAAAACTACAAAAAAAAAAAAAAAATCGAAATCAACTTTCTTCGTGTAAACAAAGATAGTATCTACCCGAGAATAAATGATTAAAGCTCATACACATGTACATAAGTTTTATATGGTTGTGTTATTTATTTATTTTTTGTAGCTTTCGAAAATGTGGAAAAATCGATAATATTTTCTTTTATGATGAAAATAGCTATCAAATAAAAATACATTGACACTTTTGCCATTTCTCTAATACTGTCGGTTTCAATTTTTTCCCTCGTTCGATGTATGAAAGAAAACAGAGTGTTGGGGTTTTATGTTTCAATGATTTTAAGTTTTTGTATTATGATTTATGTTGTTGCTGTCAATAGTCTATCATTATTATCAACAATATGTTTTGTGTATACATACATGTATGTATAGGCATATGTGTATAAAGAAGAAAATGGGTAGAGTTTATGAAACAACCCATGATTGACTTTTCTGAAGTCTTAAAGTGTAAATATATGTAAGTGCATTTTGTAAGTTATCGGGCTGCCAGTCTCTATAGACCTTACCGGGTACAAATCCATGCAAGCTTTTGCCAGATTATTTAATATCGTATTACTTACTTTAGTAAAACATACATTTTTCCCCCTTTCAAAAAAGATAAATATTCCTAACCTAAAAATCTGGATTCTAATTATAAAATAATTTGATTATGTAAAATCTTTTTATGTTTTTTTTTGTTAGACTTAAATATCGCATAAAAAATGGTAAAATTATTCATAAAAAATATTGTATTTAGCATGGTAGTTTTTAATGCATAAATTAAAATATTTTTAATCTCTTTTAAAACAGTACACCACTGTGTATATGTAGGTACGTATATTTAAAAAAAAAAAAAAATAGAAATTGAGCTTTTTACGTTTTATAAATATTTTTTTGTTAAATTTATATGAAAAAAGCGCATTAATAAAACATGTATTCATAATATTGGGATCCGTTATGAATAATGTAGCTAAACTACATAAAAATATGCTTTGTACCATATATGAATAAAATATGCTAACTTTCAATAAATATGCTGCTTTGAAAATTGTATAAAGTAATCTTTTGTAATTAGTTAAGAAGATTTTTACGTTATATTATTAAAATGGGTCAACTGTGATGAGAGTATTAAAATATGCGGAGCTTTCACCATTTTTAGTTTTGTAATAAGTCGAAGTGATTTGGAATTTCATTTTTAGTATTTTCAGGTAAAATAAATAATCAGAACGAATTGGTGGCCTTGTAATTTTTATCGATGCCTTTGAAAGCTTATTTGCCTTTCCTGCAGTCAGAAATAAAATGGACGTAAACTTGCCAACGTTTTTAAATTGAAACTTTTATTGTTAAATTTTATTAAGAACATCTTGGTATATTGTATATCTTTAAAGTGAGAGGTAGTCTAAACTTCTCTAGACTATCGCTTAACTAAATAAAAATCGCGGAACTAAATAAAACAAAAGTTAATGATTCTGTAACTAATCCATCATTAAACCTTATATGTTTATATAACAAAAGCATTAGTAAATATTTGTCTGCAGTTCGTCCTCTTTTTCAGTAAAGAGCAATATTTATTGGTGAGTAGGTACATTAAATACAATTTTTTTACTCTCCTCCTTTCGTATATTCTTATCTGCTAATATACTGAGTTGTTTAATTTAGATTTTCACATTTTCCTCAAAATGATTTTTTCCCCCATAAACACCAACACAATATGTACACAAATAAAGTTGTTTTGTTAATAAAACGCACGTGTTACGAAGCGGAGAGTGCGTAAAAGTAACACTTTATGCTGATTTTGTAACATTTAGTGTTGAAAAATTTCCTGATGTCTGTATACAGACACAGTACCGAACTAAAACTTAATAATTTAATTAACTTTATACTGTGGTGATTACTAAGTTTTAATATGAACCAATATTTGTTTCCTGGCACTCGTTGGAATCCATGAAATTAATTAAGGAAGGTATATGAGAATTTTTTTTAAACCCTACGAAAATTATTGTTGGCACCCAAAGTTTTTTGCAGGAACACTTACACATATCGCATCTATCGACGCGATACTAAATAAAAAATTTGTCCACTAGAAAAAAAAAAAATTAATTAAAAAAACGGAAATACACACTTTCGTTATTACATGCAAGAAGTAAAAAATTAAAAATATTTTAGGTACATCATCATTTTGGTTGTTGTTGGGGTTCTTAGCGTTACTTTTCAGAATTGATCTTTTATAATTCTTTCCGTTTTAATTAAAATAAATTAATATTTTTTGTTTTTTTTTTTTTTTGGTAATACCCAAGATAATTGAAAAATTACTTTTGAATTATTTAATTAAGTTAAGATTTTATGTTGAACAAGAATATTGGGCTGACAGGATTTCTGTTAATTGACGGGCGTGAAGTTTGTTCTAAAATTGGTTTTCCTTTGAATGTATTAGCAAAAATAATAAATCTCTCGTTATTATGAATTTTTACGTAAAAAAAGATTTTACTAATGTAATTTAAATTTTTCAAAAAAACAATTTAACAAAATCAAAGTTCATCCGAAATGTGATAAATTAAATTACTCAATCTGGCCCAAGAGATCGTAACTAAGTGACCACAAGTTTTACAGACAGTCAGAGCTCCCCTCTATCTAGAGCTCCCATCTCTCTAAAATAATGATAAAAACGTTATGAAGGATGGTGGGCGATCTCCCTACCCAAAAAAAATATCACTTTCAAAATTCTAGAAAATAAGTGACATAGGACAGACGTGTTGCGTCCCATGTAAGTTCGTATAAAGTTGGATATTAAAAAATTCTCAATCTGGCTCAAAGGTCGTACCCAAGTGGACATACCTCACTATGGGTAGAGAGCAATCCCCTCTATCTCAGAAATATTACAACTTTCAAAAATCTAGAAGATAAGTGACTTAGGGCTGACACGCTATGTTATTATATCTAAGTTCGTATAAAGTCTAATATTAAGAGAATTTTTTTTAATATTCGACTTTATACGAATTTACATATAGGGACACAACATGTATGTCCTAATTCACATATCTTCTCGATTTTTGAAAGTTGTTCTGTTTTATAGTTTGAAGGGATTGCCGGCTACCTTAATGTATGTTAACTTAGGTACGATCTTTGGGCCAGTCTGAGAAATGTTTAAAAATCCAACTTTATCCGATCTTACTTACATATAAAGCGGATGCCACCCGTCTGTCCTAAGTCAATTATCTTTTTTGAAAGTTCTTTTTTTGTAGATAGGGGGATCGCCAACTGCCATTATTGAGGTCGTTATCATTGTTTTTGGATGTGGCACACCTCTGACTTTCTGTAAAACTAGTGTCCACTAGTTAAGATGTTTGGGCCAGATTGAGTATTTTTTATTAAAAATTTTCGGATGAACTTGGATTTTATTAAATTACTATATTTCGTTGAACTAATTTAGAAGATTTTTTGTAAATTTAAATTAGATAAGTAAAATTATTTTTCTACGAAAAAATTCGTAATAGCGAGAGATTTATTAATATTTCTAATACATTCTCAGGAAAATCAATTTTTAGGACAAATGTTTGATTTTAGGACAAACTTCACAAATTTGTGCAGTCGCGTGAATGTTAATTGTGCAATATTTTGGAGGATGATAGCAAATTGGAAGCAGCGAATTAAACTGATTTGTAAACAAAAAGTGTATTATCTATGGAAAGCTTACTTTCCTTATGAAGAATACTCTAGAATCTTTGCTGGTGACAAAGCTCAAAGAATATGCCAAAGTACTTGACTTGTTTTTTCCAGTTTACTTGCTGACCATTTACAGTTATGTTAGCTTCAGGTAATTTAGAAGGATTTCTATTTCGCGAAAAGTAGATAGCCTGCGTGTTTTCAGCATTTAAACACAGTCCCATAGTCCAGTATATCAGTCGTGAAAATTGAAGAGTCATCTGCAAACAAAGCAATCTCACAATCATCCATAAGTGCAATATCATTTAGGAACACACAAAATATTATTGGGCTTATTATAGAACCCTGAGGAACACCTGCACATATATTCATCAATCCAGACTTAGAGTTTCCTATTTGAAAAATACGACTTCAGTAATTTAATGATGCAAATTGGGAAATTATATTTGTACAGTTTATATATGGGCCCGTTTATCTATACTGAATCAAAAGGATTTTCTAGGTCAAGACGAATCATCCCTGTAGATTTGTTAACATTTCTTTGATTTTTAACTTTTGATAAATAATACGATGAACTTGGTGAATTGGAGAATGTTTGTGTTGAAAACCGAATTGTTGAGGAATCAAGATGTTTTTTGGTTCTAAGGGATTACCGAGTCTGTTTTTCATTACACAATCGAAAACTTTGCTTACAGACCTAAGCAGGATCTTTATCAGGTTTAGCGATTGCTACAACTTTGGAAATTTTCCACTCACCAGGAAAATAATTTAGCCTAAAGCAGTTACAAACTACAACAGTTTTAACATAATATTCAAAATTTTGTCTAACTCTAGTGATTTGAACTGGCGACTTTAGCATATGATGCTTTTAAACTCATCGACGGAAACAATGCAATTAATCGGGTTATGCTCGTAATAATCATCAATGTTTTCAAGACTTTTTTTATGTCGCCGGATTCAATCATATTAGGAGACAGTTCATAGTTTTTTTTTTGGAACATCTCAGCGATGATTTAACATTTTTCTTTAGTCGAAATTATCTTGCGGTTTTCTAGCCGCTTATTTAAAGGGGAAATGCCTTTTATTGGAACTGTCAGGTGGATGGCATAATTGATAGAAGAATTAAAATAATCGTTAGCTTCATCAATTACATTATAGAGGGTCGTAGTCTCTGAGAAATTAAAATCCTTGATTTGGTATGCATGTAAAATAGTCATATAACTTAGTAGAAGGATCAATATGTGAAGTAGTCATATTGACCCAGCATACAACAGGAAAATGGTCAGAATTTAATTTATTTTTTGTTTCGTTGTTGCTAACCGGAATCGGACTGCTAAATATAAAAAGATCTATTGTACTATTTGATCTATTATTTTGAGAATAGGTGAGAGTATCTGGATAGTGTAAGATGCAGTTATGATTACTATTTAAAAAATTCGTCCCCCTTGTTTGTTCTGCTACAGCTCCAAAATAAATATTGACAGTTAAAATTCTCCCTCAGAATGAAAACTGGATTAATGTTCGTAAGTCGGCTAAGATCATGTCTAAAATTTGCACGGATAGAGTATGGGGAGTAGCAGCAAGTAACCTTTAATGTACGTGCCGATTGGTAAATATAATAGTAAAGATACATCAGGTAATATAGGTTAGGAAGAACAGAATGCTGAATGATATTTTTAATAGCCATAGCAGCTCCACCACCAGATTGGTCAGTCCGATCATTCCGATATACGTGATAGTTTGGTAAGTGGAAAGCAGTGGTAGGTTTATGATGCATTTCTGTTATTAGCAAAACGTCAATATTAAATTTGTTAAGCAAGTAAATTACGTCATGCTATTTTTATTCACACTACAAGCGTTCCAACTACAGAGTATTGCTGTAGCTAAAATAATCTGAACCTGTTATGCGGGGCTACTACACCTCCTGAGTCCATCCATGACATTATTAAGAATTAAAAGTAATTCCGTTGAAGTGTATAATTTTGTACTATAAAGTTGATCAGCTTGTCTTGGGTTGATAGACGATGTTTTATTCTAGAGAATGCCAACAAAGGATGGATGTCCAGTTTGCTCTTCCAGTCTTGTTGTTGGTTCAACGTTACGGCTGTTGTTTACCAGATTAGGAAAATTGTTTGCTGACCGTATTTTGATTAATTTCTCCTCTAATACGAAGAAACTCGGACCTTTTTGGACAAACCACCGAATTAGCAGAGTGGGTCCCGTCACATTTTGCACTGTTGGTAGCATTAATTTTGCATTCTTGTCCTTAAATATGGGCAAGGCTATAATATTTACACTTCGATTCCATATGGCAGTTGCTCGTGCTGTGTCCATACATACAACAATATATACATTGTGTCAGACATTCGGGTCTTTTCAGTCGAGGTATATCCCAAGTACATGCAATATTACCGATACTGTGAATATTTTTAAGATGTTTGAAAGTAACCGATTGTGAAAAAGAAGCAAAATAGATAGTACAATCAAATGATCGGCTATTTTTAGGCAACACTTTCATAATTCTTGATGGATTGAGTCCAGTATGAGTATATGAGAAAGATTCTGCATTTACTTTTTTTAATAAAACTTTGTTGAGCGCCATATTTTGGTTTTGTTGATTTAGTTTCATCGTTCGGATTGTTCGCTGAATTACCAACACATTTTCACCGCAGTGCCTTCATCTCAACATTTGCTCCTTTGAGCAGGATAGATACAGCGATAAGTATACCTAGCTATACAATTGACACATTCTCAAAGAAAATTCAATAATTCGGTTTATCGGTTTGTATTCATTTTGTGTGTTTTGTCTCTGTAATACCATACTATAACTCGGTCATGCAGTGCGTGTATTCGACAATATCGTATTAATTAAAACATTGGTGAATTTTTTAGTATAATTGTAATTACGTACAATTATGTAAAATTTGATCTCGTGGAACTTTAACTTAACTTGTGTAGGATTAGTATAAAAGTGAATCGTATTGCATTTCGATTCAAGAGATTAAATCTCAATCGTGCAGTGAATCAAGAGAACGGTGACAAGCGCAGTATTCTTATGGCAAAGAAGCATCGTTTTTGAAGAGTCTTGAACGGTGTGCTCGGCGTAGCAATGAAATCCCGGTATGACATCACCTAGAATCCCGGTATGAAGAATTTTGCGATATATATAAGACAAATGTAGAGGCGGGCTATGACACAGATGAGCTTAAAAGTAAATTCGGCAGTCGCGCTCAACATGAAAAATATTATAATGCCGCCATGTCGAACCTGAAAACAATACTAAGACGACCAATACCACGAACAATCCGAACTCGAATTCAGCAGGCAAAAATTACTGCCCGTTCGAGTCGTTTTAAATGTAGTAGCCTCAACATTAGACGATGTTCTAATTGCAACTACAATAGCCATGAAGCTGCTGGATTCGGGATCGCAGACAAATTTATAATCGAAAGAAATGCCCATCGTATCGGATCAGCTGAATCTGTGCCAGCTACTTCCATTCAATCGTCAACTTCGTACTGGCATCACGCGTTGATCCATCGTGGTAAATGGCAATCGCTCCAGTTGTCATCGATAATATCACTGGTATTCTACTCCCACAAATCATTGTTCCACAAATATGGCCACATTTAAACGAATTGCAGCCCGCTGATTCGTATTACCATCAGAAAGTGTTTTGGTGTGAGCACCATACGCTCATAAGTTAAGTGAACGCAGTGGAAGATTATTCAGAAGGTTCTCTCCAGACTTACATCGTGAAATCTCATCTGAGAAGTGAATTCCTTTGATCATCCTGACCCAAAATCCGAAGGACCAATCCAGCTCTGGAACCGTTACAAAACTGGCATGTCGTTGTGGCTAACGAATTCTTGTGTTTTGAATAAAACATCTGCACAGTGTAACGGTGTGCTGAGATGTTATGAAATGCCAACTCGTATAGGCTCCAAATAATGAAGCACTTGCGTGACACGATTTGCTACGAATGTCTTCAAACAACTGTGTGGAATCCGGCAACATCCAAGTACAACTTGGGGTTCTTCAACGTTTGATAAGTTAAGTGATGTGACAATGGTCTGCATCAGTTTACGCTTCCACAGAGTTCTAAAGATGGTAGGCTGACGTTCTTTAAATGTGCTGCCTTGGTTTTGGATGCCAGAATCAATACTTTAGTTGTACCATCTGTCAAACGAACAAGAGCATATAACACGGCTCTTTATGCCTTTGTAGATGCGTCGCTGAATCCATGAATCTGAAAATTTCGGTAACGGATGAGCATTTGAGCCAATGCACGATTTTCCCCAGTTGTTTTCTAAAACCGAACTTTGAGCAACTATAAAGCTGCGTGCTAGCCAACCAAATGGATGAAAGATTTTCGATGATTCTGCTAAAATGGCTCGTTTGGTTTGAAATTGAGTATTGACCTCAGTCAATAGTTGTTTGGAAAAATAATGTTCATATTGAATTTCGTTAGAGGTTAGAGTTCGTGGTGCCGAAACATTTTCGATTTTCCAAAAAGGATTTATGTAGATTATCGACCGTGGTATAATTTTCGATGATCACCATCAGAATATAAATTTTACTGGTTGCTGGACGACCCACCTTCCTGTACAAAACGTATCCCAATTTCGTCTGGGCAATTATTACTTTGTGTGATTCCTTCCTACTGCAGGGCATACCAATTATATCGGTTGGGTGATGGAGAAAAGCTAAAAGGATAAGAGCTAAAGGATGTTAATCCTTTAGCTAGGTCGGTAATGTTTATGCTACATTGTGTACGTCTCAAATGTCAACACCAGCGACATCAATAACCAAATACCACCCACACTAACTACGAATTAATGACCTTACATCATGCCACGCTAAATCAATCATTTTATCGTTCTCTTTTTTCACCATCGTACGAGCGGACACCATCAAAATCTACACAACATTAAAACAAACAGAAAATAAAACACTGTTCGGCTTATTCTGGTTTTGTTTCTTAATTTGTCTGAGAGAACGAAGAACTTCCATCCAAAAGTTGGTTTCCGAAAAATTAGGTTTATTCAAACGCATATAACTTTAGAAGTTTTCGATCAAATTAAATGTATAAATATTTGGAAACATCATGAATAGAGAAAGAAAGTAAGCCTAAATAGAATTATTTTAGTAAAAATTAATAAATTTCATGACAATTTTAAAACATGTACATAATGTACAAACGTACCTTCTTTTAAATATCTCATTGACGTTTTTAAGGGAGACAAACGATAGTTCCTTTTTTTTTTGACGCGATGTGAAGCAACCACAACATTTGATCCAAAATTAATTATGGATCACAAATGGTGATTTTAAAACTAGTTCAGCTATTAAAATGCAAGTAAACAATAAGTTGGTATTAAGTGCTTGGTAGTAACCGAACTCATTCTGCCTATTCACACGAGTATTGTATTCATTATATTCTTTCCTCATTGGCAGAGGAAAAAAGCGACAAAGAATATTATGAATACAATACGCTTATGAACAGGCAGATTCAAAACAAAACGAACCTGAAAATTGACATTTGATGTTTGTTTCTTTTATGCATTTTGGTGTCGTTTCCTCAAACAAGATCTGCGGCTATTAACGCACTTTTATAATAAAGAACTTTACTTATATTATTATCATAATTATATAATCATTTTTGGTGGTCTAGTACAACTTTTTTTTTTTTAATTTTTTTGTACTTCCACAGGTTTCGTGAAGACCTGGAAAGAGCGATTAATATTTTGTATGCTTGCAAATTATTAATAAGGCTGTAATTTTGCTAATGTTTGGTTGATGGATGACGAACTGTATGGTAAACTTCAATGTTGTAGCGGCAGCACAAAGTATAAATTCACGACTTCACAAAATGAAAATGAAATACTGGTTTGAATTTATCTCTTTGTAAAACGTTATAAAACGTATAATTTATTTATAATTTTTATTTATGATTTTTATTTAGGTTTAACAAAATTTTTGGTTGTGATTGATTCACGGTCTCACTGGTAATGACCGAGAGAAAAACACTTCTTTTCGTTCTGTTTTTTTTTCTACGAAAACAAATGTCTTTTTCCCCATCATGAGATGTCGCGTCAGTCAAATATTACATAAAATTCGAATTTCGAAAAAATACAAATAAATATTAGAATTCATCTTTTCGAGCCTCGAAAAATAAATAAATACTTGAATTCTACTTTAATAATTGACCTTCGAATTTATAATTACATTTGGAAATGTCAACAAAGGACAAAAAATTATTGTGTGCAACAAATTGGGAATAAGATAAGTATTTTCAAGATTAATTAACAAATTTAATGATAATAATTGTTTAATTTAATTTCAGATTGACGTAATAAATGAAGAGAAATTCAGGAACAATTTAAGGTAAGTTTTATGCGATTCGGATTTTACATTTGGGAAGTTTATGTTATTGGGATTTCACATTTGTTTTTGTATTTTTCAGGTGACGAATTTATTCTGCACTGGTAGTGCAGACAGCTACCATTAAAACAATTCTACAAAGCTAGCTTTTTCATTGGACACAATAATAATATATCGCCGCGGACATGCTTGTTACCAGAGCATCTATCTCATCATGAGTTTCCGTTATTCAATGGGTTCAACATTATTTATGGAAATTTACAATAAATTCTCTTAGATTCTGAAACCCCTAAAGGATATTTAAAGTGAAAATTAATCCTGTGCAAACTGATCGATTTTATGTTGCAATTATGCCGAAGAATTATCTCACCAATTTACTCGGAATGCGAAGAAATTGAAGTAATGCGAAGATGGCGGTGTTTCCAACTTGAAGACAAACACACGTGATGCAGTGTAGTGCTTACGAATAATTAATTACACAATAACGTCACCAATTTGAAATTACTAATATTTTATTCAATTTTATTTAATGTTTGAAGTAATTATATAAAATACAATTTTATTGAAATGACGGTATAAATATTTAATTTATTTAATTTATTATTCGACAAATTACTCCAAGGTTAGTATCGACGCTCACATTCAGGTATCGCGTCGATCAATTCTTTGTTATTATTGTTGCACTGAACTCCAAATAATGCATTGGAATTCATCCACCATTTGACAATTTGAGTTGTCATTTTTGGAATATTTTGATTATTTTGTTAAATATTGAAGATAAGTATAATTGTTTTATTTACATTCAAATTACATAAATTATTAATTATTCTATTCTATTCTATTTTTCAGGATGACAAATTTTATACAATAGTAAAGGGTAAGTATTTATTTAATCTACATGTTAATTTACATTCTCTTTTTTTTTTCTATTTTAGGTTATGGTTAATTACATACACTTACAAATTATTATAAGTTATCTAATACATATTTAATTTGGTTGTGTCGTTATTCTAGTTGCAAATGAGTGAAGTATTCACTATTTATATTATGGTTTAGTTTGTTGATCATTTCCATAACTACGTTCAACCGGTAATATACTAATCTTACTTACGGCCCGCTTAAAGATTGAATGTGCGACCATCTGTACCAAAATGCAGTTCAGTTACTCTTCCCAATGACCAGCACATAGGGGAAGATTGTCATCATGCAAGACGACTAAGGCACCAATTTTTAAATTTTCTGTTGGTTTATTCCACTTGTAACAATTCTGCAGTTCAGACAAGTATTCGATATGCCATCTTTTCCAGAAGTGTTGTAGCGCCAGTTGCAAAAATTGATATCGTGATAATATATTTGTGGTAATATGCATAAGAGAAGGTTCAGGTATACCAGTCATTGAGGAGCCAATCAAGAAGTGACCGGGGGAGAGTGCCGACATATCTAGCGGATTATTCGACATGGGCGCTAGAGGACGTGAGTTTAGGCATGCCTTTATCTGAACAACTAACGTATGAAATTTATCAACCGTAAGACAATAGGTGCCCATTGAACGCCGCAAGTGATATTTTGTACGTTTTATTGCGGCCTCCCATAAGCCTCCGAAATGAGGAGAGCGTGGTGGAATAGTTATCCATTCCATGTTACTGTTAGAACAGAATTTCATAATTTCGTTTTGACATGACTGGGACAGAAAGAGTTCTCATAATTCCTTTAACTCTGTGCGTGCTCCAACGAAGTTTGTGGCATTGTCGGAGTATATTTTTGAACACAAACCACGACGTGACACAAAACGACGTAAACAAGCTAAAAATGCTTGAGTCGTCAAAACTGGAACAATTTCCAGATGAACTGCCTTGGCGGCGAAGCAAATGAATACACAAATGTAGGTTTTAATTTTTTGTTTGGATTTGATTGAATATTTCGTATAAAATGGACCGCAAAAATATATCCCAACGATTGAGAATGATCTCGTGGATTGCACTCTATCTTTGGGTTGGTCTCCCATGATTTGATGAGTTAATTCAGGTCGGACACCCACGCATCGAAGATAATTATGACATATTTTCCTACATTCATTTCTCCCAGAGACAATCCAATAATTTAGTCTTAGGTTGTATAGTAGCGCTTGTGGGCCAGTATGCAACAATTTGATATGTGTGTCGCGTACCAATAAGCCAGTGAAATATTGGCTTGGCGGAAGTAATATAGGATATTTTTGATCTTGCATCACATCCGCGTTTTTGAGTCGGCCTCCAACACGAATAATTCCATCAAAATCTAAAAATGGATAAAGTGATTTTAATGAGCTTTTATTGTTAACACAATTGTTAATTTGAAGCGATTTGATGTCTTCAGCAAAATCTTCATATTGAACTCTTTTAAGAATGACCTGAAGAGCTAATGCGGTTTCGTTTGAGGTTAGTTCCCCTAATTTTCGAAATTCGCACGACTTATTTTAATATTATTATAAAATCGAAGCAAATAAGCCGTTGCATTGATTCATTTTCGAAGCGACGAATATTTTCGAATTAAATTGAAGTTATTTTGAGACGTTGCAATGTAAGTGAGACTGGGCTTTCGAACTTCTGGATCAGGCTTCGAGCTTAAAATTTTGGTTTCACTTTTAGGTCAATCAGTTTTGTTTTTATGTAAATATTCAGGCCCTGTGCAATACTGATGGATTTTTGTTTCAATTATGCCGAAGAATTATCTCACCAATTTACACGGAATGCGAAGATGGCGGTGTTTCCAATTTTAAGACAAACACACGTGATGCACTGTAGTGCTTACTGAATAATTAATTACACAAAACGTCACCAATTTGAAGTTACAAATATTTTATTAATCTTATTTAATGTTCGAAGTAATTACATAACATACAATTTTATTGAAATGACGGTATAAATATTTGATACATTTAATTTCTTATTACTCTTTTTATTTAATGTTTATCAAGCGAACTCAAAATCTTGAATGTGTACAATGGCTTCAAAATTCCCAAAAGGGTGCAGATTAGTTCGACAAATTACGCCAAGGTTAGTATCGACGCTCACATTTAGGTATCGCGTCGATCAATTCTATGTTATTATCGTTGCACTGAACTCCAAATACTGCATTGGAATTCATCCACCATTTGACACTTTGAGTTGTCACTTTGGACTATTTTGATTATTTTGGTAAATATTGAATATAAGTATAATTGTTTTTGTTTACAATCGAATTACATAAATTATTAATTAATTAATTCTATTTTTCAGGATGACGCAGCTGTAATATGCCTACCGACGACATCCTCATCCGACACCGACGTAACAACTGATACAAGAAATGGTAATTATCCAGCTAGCATTCATTTTAATAATCGTTCGCTCATTTGATTCCAGATTTGATGCCTCGGTAGCCCATCACAACTCGTCGTCACTCTGAAGACAATAACAAACATAAATATTAAATCGTTTAAAAATTATTTTATTGTGTTTTTTATTTATATGAATTATTTTGAGACCAACAAATAAACGTTGGCGTTAACATACCCGCGGCCTTGAAATATCTAGATTTCAACAGTAAGTTGATTAGTTTATTATTCAAAATTTTAATTTTGTGCATTCAATTGTACTAGGCGAGACATGTCAGCTGTGCCTCTTTCATTGGATTCATCGTCAACGGGTAAGATGCTAACTCGATTTGCAGCTCGTTTTAAAATAGAGTGTGCGGTCTTAACAGTCACGACGCGTATCACACCATCTTTACCGGGGTGAGTCTCTACTATCCGACCAAGCTTCCAGTGAGTCGGGGGTGCATTGTCGTCGTGAAGCAGCACTAATGAGCCAATGTTGATGTTATGTCGGCCCTTTTGCCATTTGTACCGACGTTGTAGCCCAACTAAGTACTCCGTTTTCCATCGCTCCCAGAAACCTTGGACTCGTTGTTGAAGAATTTGAAAACGGGATAATCTGTTGAGGGGCACATCGACGAGCGACGGTTCCATAATGGATGTCAATGGAGAACCTATGATAAAATGACCTGGCGATAAGGCGGTTAAGTCGTTAGGATCGCTGGACATAGCGGTCAGTGGCCGAGAATTTAAACAAGCCTCCACTTGTGCTATCAATGTATAATATTCTTCGATGGTAAAAGAGGATTTTCCGATAACTCTACGCATGTGGTATTTTGCACTTTTGATTGACGATTCCCATAAGCCTCCGAAATGAGGGGATCTTGGCGGAATGGTACACCACTCAATGTCGTGCTCGATGCAATAATGCACTGTTTTGTCGATGAAGTCTTGTGATAAAAACAGTTGCTTTAATGTGTAAAGTTCACCCCGTGCTCCAACGAAGTTTGTGGCATTATCAGAAAATATTTTTGAACATAGACCTCTACGAGCAACAAACCGGCGAAGACATGATATAAATGACTCCGAAGACAGATTCAAGACCAATTCTAAATGCACGGCCTTTGTAGTGAAGCACACAAACAGACATACATAGCACGGCATCATTAATTTTGACCGAACAGTTGGTTTGGTTGTGAATGGACCACAAAAATCGATGCCCACACTTACAAATGGTCGAACGGATTGGGCCACTCGATCTGACGGTAAGTCGGCCATGATTTGGTGCTGAGTACGAGGGCGTGCGTGGAAACACCTTATGCACTGCTGTACGGTTTTCCTACACAAACTTCTTCCTCCGATAATCCAATATTGTAACCTGAGGTTGTACAACAGGGCTTGTGGACCAGCATGAAGTAGTTTCCAATGTTCATGGTTCGCAATTAATTTAGTCAACGGATGGGATTTTGGTAGAAGAATTTGGTGTTTATTATCATACGAAATAGCTGAATTGCGAAGTCTGCCACCCACTCGTATGATGCCATCCCTATCTACAAACGGGGCTAACGACCGCAATGAACTATTCATTCCAATAGGTTTATTGGTGACCAGATATTTTATCTCCTCAGAAAACTCAGATTGTTGAGCTAATTTGATTAATACCTTTAATGAAGCGTTCAATTCCGTCGTTCTAAGTTGTCGTGAATTTGAGGGAGCTTCTCTTTTTAATGCGTTATAAAAACGATATATATGTGATACCACTCGCAGTAACTTCGACAAAGTGCTAAATCGGGTGAAAATACTATGGTCGCACCGTTCGGATTGAGTGAGCGCAACCTTCATAGCAGGTCGAACTTCCAAATCTGTCACATCATTAGCAAGTTGAAGATTTGATGGTTTTGGCCAGTTTGCCTTCGATTGATTTAAAAACTCGGGACCGGACCACCACAATGAAGCTGCTAATAGTTCCGATGGCATTATGCCTCTAGACACATAGTCTGCCGGATTCTGCGATGTATTAACGTACTGCCATATCATTAACGAAGTAAATTCTTGGATCTTTGCCACTCGATTGGCCACAAACGTAGTATATTTGTGCGGTTCTGACTTTATTCGGAACAACGTAATTTCCGAATCGGACCATAGAAACACTGCATCGAATTGTATATCTAAAAATTCTATGAGTTTGGTTGATAATTCGGCTAACAGTAAGGCCGCACACAACTCAAGACGAGGAATGCTCTGTTTCTTGAGCGGTGCTACTCTTGACTTTGCACAAAGCAGTCTGACTTGATGACGATCGCCTGAATCCGTCACTCGTACATAAAATACACATCCGAACGCCTTTTCGGATGCATCACCGAAGCCATGTAACTCTATGCGACGAGCATTTCTGGTCAGAATGCAACGAGGGATATCGATTTGCGCGAGGTTCAACAATTCAGTTTTATAACGGATCCACTCACTAGCAATTTCGTGTGGTATGGGATCGTCCCAACCAGTGTTTGGCAACGACCATAACGTCTGCATTACCAGTTTTGCTACTACCATTACAGGTGCACAAAAGCCGAGCGGGTCAAACAATTGACAAATCTCGGATAGAACATTTCTTTTAGAGTTAAACGTGGTTACTGACAATTTGTTTAAAGAAGTTACGAAGTTGTCCGACGCCGTATTCCATGTTAGTCCAAGGATTAACGACGTGGTTGCTTCACGATCTACTTCAGTAGTTAGAGACGCGTGATTCGATTGAAATTTTCGAAGTTCGAATCCTCCCAAGCTTAATAAACTTATCAACTCCGCCTTAAGCTGCACAGCATCTTTGATATTTGAGGCACCAGTAAGAACGTCATCAACGTAGAAGTCGTTTGTCAAGACCTTCGAGGCGTGAGGATATCTACTATGTTCATCCATGGCCAATTGTTTGAGCGTCCGAGTTGCCAAAAACGGTGCGCTAGCCGTTCCGTACGTCACGGTACATAGTTTATATGATTGCAATGGACTTTTGGAATTGTCACGCCACCAGATGCGTTGGAAATCCTGCTGATCTTGGTGCACTCTAATTTGTCGATACATCTTAGTAATGTCACCAGAGAAGGCGTAACTGTGTTTTCTAAATCGAAGTATCTGGGCAAACAGAGTTGGCTGAATTGTGGGACCCACCATTAAGCAGTCATTCAATGACAACTGAGTTGAACTTTTCGAAGAGGCATTGAAGACCACGCGAAGTTTTGTCGTTGTACTGCTATCTTTTAATACGAAATGATGCGGCAAATAGTACGACGACGGTGACGCGGTATTTGCAGATGTCGAGTTGATCATATGACCCAGAGCAATATAGTCTGCCATAAATTCCTTATACAAACTATATACATTATTTCGATTACTAAGTCGTTTCTCTAATGAGGTAAATTGCCGCTGGGCGGATTGATCCGACCTTCCTAATTGGTTAATGTTGGTTTTAAAAGGCAATGCTACAGAGTAACTACCGTCAGGCAACCTTTTAACGTTTTTTCGGTAGTGTTCCTCGCATGCCTTCTCTTCCTGTGAATATAAACTCGTAGGAATGACAGTTTCAATTTCCCAAAATTGACGCATTTGGGCGTTGAGAGTTTCGATGCTACAAGCTGCAATGCATGTTGTTCGTGATTTTTCTCTATCATTGATTTCATTTGCCTTTCCGCACACAACATAACCCAACTCGGTTTCATAAAAGGGTGGCAATTCCATTGCCAACTTGACATGACTTCCTTTAAATAACTCATGATAGATCTCGACTCCTAATAGTAAATCGATCCGATCAGGAACATGAAAATAAGGATCAGCCAATTTTACGCCTACCGGAATTGATGTTAAGTTGAATTCACATGGCATCGAAGGTAAATTGTTCGTGATCTTAGAAAGGACATAAAACTTCAATTCGACACTGTAATTGGACACTCGTGATTTGATATTAAGATAAATTTTATGGCGGATGTTCGATTCTCGTCCATTAATGCCCGATATGGTTTTACATGTTGGATATCGTTTTGCCTTTAAACGGGTGCACGCTTCGCTCGTAATGAAGTTTAGATGCGAGCCGCTATCCAATAAAGCTCGGCATAGTTGATCCCCGCTGGATGAAGTTCCAATTACGAGCGCTGTACCGATCATTACGAGCCCGCGGACATTCGACGATTCACTCGGACTTGATTGAAGGGTACTGGCCGACACTTGCGGTATCGGAGTTGCATGCAACTGAGCCTTGTTATGATCACTGTTTGTAGTTGGTACATTTTTTGGGATCGCTTGACTATTGGTGCGCGAGGAGTCATAATTAGACATCACGTTGGATTTCTGATAATCGTTACTTTGGTACCGTCTGAAATGTAGGAGTCCATGATGTTTAAATGAGCACTCATTACAAGGAGGACTAAGACAATCACGAACATTATGTCGTTCTACTAGACAATTGGTACATAAACGGTTGTCTTTAATGAATCGTAAACGCATTGGAGGCGACACCTTTGGATCTCTAAACGACGAACAATTGGTTAATAAATGATTTTCGCTACAATAGGCACATTTGTTTGAATCAGCAACTAACACCGACGGATGACTGCGTTTCTTGAATTTTCGAACGAACGTGTTATTAGAATCTGAATGTGACCGTATGGGTTGCGACTGTACGCTGCTATTTTGTATTTCACTAAGTAATCGAACTCGATTCCGGACAAGCTCAATCAATTCCGAAAATGTGAGTAGCTTAGTTACCTTTGCACCTTTAATGACTTCTCTGCGAGACACGCTATCTAACCGTTGGGTGAGGTGGTGAATGAGCATTAAATCCCATTCATCGACTTTAACCTTGAGTGACTTTAGAGCGTTGTAATGTTTTACTATTGTATCGACGAAAACTTGAAGCGATTTGGCTGAGTTCTCTTGAGGCGACTTGATATCATAAATGGCCCTCATATGTACCCGTTGAATTGCAACTTCATTATTATACCGATCGCATATTGTATTCCATGCTATTTCGTAGTTATCGGCAGTCACTGGCAAACTCTCAATAAGAGTATATGCAGAGCCCGCCCGAATACTTGAAGTTAAATAAACGAATTTAATAGTGGGTGCAATGTTCTTCGAATGTATGAGGTCAACAAATACGTCACGAAACGCTAACCAGTCGGCTTCCAAACCACTAAAAGACGGAAGTTTTAATTCGGGTAACCTGATGCCCGTAGACCCAGTAGTCAATGATAAATCATGCGTCGAGGTATTCTGAAATGATGCGGACGAACTTGATTCTCCTTCTTCCTTTTTCTTTTCACCGATGCGGTTTAATATTGTAGATTCAATTTTGCCATATTCGTCTTCAAAACTGTCACGATCACTCATTTGAGTATCGTCGGCAGTTTCTATAGTGAGCTGGACCATGCTATATTTTTCATACATGATCTGAATCCGGCGTAACAGAGACTCGAATGACCCCAGTGAAGATGCCGTGCTCAATTGATTTTTGAATCCCGTTAATTGACCTTTGTAGGCTGCACGTTGTTTTTTTAATAAAGCTAATTTATTTGCATCGACTGGTTCCATTTTGAGAATAGGGTTATAAACTTGAAATTGAAATGACCTTAATAATGGCGTATCACTGTGATATTTTCCCGCTTAGTACAACCGTTACAATTTATTCACAAAACTAATTAAACAATTAAAATACTCACTCGATTGAAATCTAGATATCAACAGCTATTCGATACGATAACTTAATATATGCTGCTTGATGTCACGTTCTCCCAAGCTTGCAATGTGATATATCCTCCGGTGCTACGGATCCTCGTATGGATTGTCCACAATAGCGACACAGTCACGTATCTGGGCGGTTTCCCGTTGTATCGATGTGATGACCAAAATAGAGGCTGATATTTGACCCCTTTATTCAGCAATCAAATGGTAGTTTAATTAATGTTATACTTAAAATAACTCCAGTAATTGGACGTAGCCCGATTGTATCGGTTTTACGATTGCGCAGTTTAACCGTTATTTTATCGAAGATATGACCATACAATTTCAATGTTGAATTTCTAGTAATTATACCGGTTGTGCTTGAAGACAATACAGCTGCGATCGAAACCGGTTGAAATTACGTATGATGCGTTATCAGCGTCCGTTATCCAGTTCCGTTATACGGTTTCGGATCCTGCTTCGAATCCGGCTCGAAGGACCAAAAATGTGCAATACTGATGGATTTTTGTTTCAATTATGCCGAAGAATTATCTCACCAATTTACACGGAATGCGAAGATGGCGGTGTTTCCAATTTTAAGACAAACACACGTGATGCACTGTAGTGCTTACTGAATAATTAATTACACAAAACGTCACCAATTTGAAGTTACAAATATTTTATTAATCTTATTTAATGTTCGAAGTAATTACATAACATACAATTTTATTGAAATGACGGTATAAATATTTGATACATTTAATTTCTTATTACTCTTTTTATTTAATGTTTATCAAGCGAACTCAAAATCTTGAATGTGTACAATGGCTTCAAAATTCCCAAAAGGGTGCAGATTAGTTCGACAAATTACGCCAAGGTTAGTATCGACGCTCACATTTAGGTATCGCGTCGATCAATTCTATGTTATTATCGTTGCACTGAACTCCAAATACTGCATTGGAATTCATCCACCATTTGACACTTTGAGTTGTCACTTTGGACTATTTTGATTATTTTGGTAAATATTGAATATAAGTATAATTGTTTTTGTTTACAATCGAATTACATAAATTATTAATTAATTAATTCTATTTTTCAGGATGACGCAGCTGTAATATGCCTACCGACGACATCCTCATCCGACACCGACGTAACAACTGATACAAGAAATGGTAATTATCCAGCTAGCATTCATTTTAATAATCGTTCGCTCATTTGATTCCAGATTTGATGCCTCGGTAGCCCATCACAACTCGTCGTCACTCTGAAGACAATAACAAACATAAATATTAAATCGTTTAAAAATTATTTTATTGTGTTTTTTATTTATATGAATTATTTTGAGACCAACAAATAAACGTTGGCGTTAACAGGCCCCATTCACCACATGGTTGAATTTATCATTTCACTTGGGAATAATCCTCGTGATACATAGTCAGCAGGGTTTAAAACTGTAGGAACATAATGCCAGTCGTTAATTGAAGAAAGTTCCTGTATTTGAGTAATCCTGTTCGCTACAAATGTGGCATAACGATGAAGTTCTGATTTGATTCGAAAAAGCGTTATTTCAGAATCTGACCACAAGTAAATAACATCGAAGTTGATTTTAAGAAGAATCGATAATTGATGCTGCACAGAGTTCCAGTCTCTGAATTGTTTGTTTTTTCAATAGAGCGACTCGCGATTTTAAACAAACCAAGCTAACCCGATGATTTTCATATTGATCGGTTGTTCGGATGTAGAATACACACCCAAATCCAACCTCACTTGCATCACCAAACCCATACAATTCGATGCTGGTATGTTAAAGGTATGTGATGCCTCGAGGAACAGAAATGCGATTCAACTATCTTAGTTGCCCTGTGAACTCATTCCACCTTTTGAATAATAACTCTGGAAGTTCGTCGTCCCATTTCAGCCCTGGTATCCTCCATAATTCCTGCATAAATAATTTCGCGGTTAGAACTACTGGAGCACATAAGCCTAAAGGATCGAATAGCTGACTTATTTCCAAGAGGACCTTCCTTTTAGTATTGCTAATTTTATAAGAATTGAATTTTTCAAACGACATTTCTAGATTATCTGTTGCCGTATTCCACAATAGTCCTAATATTAACGACAACTGGTTACCTGAATTGTCATCTTCTAGCTCTGAAACGTTTGAAAAAAATTTCCTGAGATCAAAGCCACCTAGTTTCAATAAAATAATTAAGTCGTACTTTAATTTAAATGCTTCTTGAAGACTATCTACGCCAGTGAGAACGCCATCGACGTAAAAATCATCTTTCAAAACTTTGGATGCTTCAGGGAACGAAGTTTCGTCAATAGCCAAGTGATTTAAGGTCCTGGTTGCCAAATAGTGAGCACTTGCAGTTCCGTAAGTTACCGTACGAAGTTTGTAACATTTCAGTGGATCAGAGTGAGAATCACGCCACCAAATGCGCTGAAGATCCTGTTGGTTTTCATGAATTAGAATCTGACGATACATTTTAGCTATGTCAGCGGAGAATGCATATTTATATTTTCTGAATCGAAGAACTAACGAAAATAGGTCTGTTTGGACAACAAGGCCAACCATCATATAATCGTTTAATGAGATTTGTGATGATGATTTGCACGAAGCATTGAATACAACGCGCAGTTTGGTCGTCGTGCTCGAAGATTTTATAACGGAGTGATGCGAAAGATAATAGAGTTTGTTATTCTGGCAATTTACTATGCTTGGATTTTCTACAACTTCCATATGATTTAATTGAATAAATTCATTTATGAAGTCCTTATATTGTTGGTATACCAAGGGATTTTTGCATAATTGTTTTTCGACGTTATAAAATTGACGACGTGCATTTTTATTATTGAGTGGGATGGCAACTGAATATCTTCCAGAACTTCACCTTTTATGATTCTTTATAAAATGGTCTTCACACAATTTTTCTTCGAGTGAATAGTTGTTCTTAGAAGTAACAGCTTCCAATTCCCAAAACTTTGTAATATGTGATTCGAGTAATTTAAAAGAGCACAATGACCGGTGATATTGAATTGACGAATCCGAAGAGTTTGCTAATTTGATTTTCCCGGTTAGGACGTAGCCGAATACTGTGTCATAGAATAATGGTAGGTTCTCAGTTAGCTTGATTGACTTTCCTGAGAATAGTTCATGATACACCTCTGCTCCGATCAGAATATCGATGCGATCCGGAATATTGAAGTTGTATCTGCAAGTTTTATGTACGAAGGTAATGCTTTAGTTTCAAATTGTATGGGTAAAATTGGCAATTCACCGGTAATTTTTAGTAGTACATAACATTATAACATTATGCTATGTTCTGAAATTCGAGATCCTATTGTGACATATACTTTGTGACTAAGGGACGTAATTTTATTTACCATCCCAGCCACTTGTTTCGAAGTTGGATGCATTATTAATTTTAATAGACGGCATGCTGCATTTGTGATAAAGCTTACTAACACTCTTGCATAAATGTGACTACCACTGCTTGCAAATGCTTTCACTACTGCTGTCCCCAGCATTATTTGACCATTCAACGATAGATTTCCTGGACTTACTTCATTAATTGAATTATTTGGAGATTTATTGATTGTGCCCTTATAAGTACCCAAAATTACTAGCTCGTTATTTTTTATGGGATTGTTGACATCTTCCTTATTCGGTTGATCCATAGATGTGGAATTTGGTACATCCTTGTTGACGTTAACAGAACAGAGTGCGCACTTACCGAATTTGCTGTTGCTAAAGTTTGTGGCTGACGATCGTAAAACGATGATGCCTTAATGAGCACTGATTACAGCCTGTATTGCTGCAATTTCGGACATTGTGCGATGATGACAAACAGTTTGTACATAATCCCTTTTGCTTAATGAAATGAAATCTCATTTTTGGGGTAATTTTAGGATCACCAAAAAATCTGGACAAGTATAGATCGAATGGGTACTGCGACAATAAGAACAAGACTGAATGCTAGACAATAATGTTTAGAAATTCTTTTTGTTTCTAAAGTTATTTGTGTTAATTTCTTTGATGATGATTTGGAGAATTGAAATAAGAACCAGGTTTGATTAGATTTATGGTTATAATATTTAATTGAACAATGAATTAAACAATGTGCTCGGTTATTGGCCAAATTGATATCATTAAAATGACAAATGTCAATTTTTACCCTAGAGCACTAAAACTTATAATCTACTACAGCAAATAATACCCAACCGACATATATGCGGATTTCTAAACGGATTTCTATGTAACTTTAATTAAATAAACACAAATAGTTCTTTTAAACTTCAACTCTTTCCCTTGTTATATAATTTTTACTTGAAAGTCCCATTTTATGGCAAAGCTCCTGAAAACGTGGTTTTGTTAACGGCTTGGTCATAATATCTGCAACATGGTCCTCTGTTGAAATATGTTGAACTGCTAGTTCCCCTTCCATGACTCTTTCTCGAATAAAGAAATACTTTATTTTTATATGCTTAGTACGATGGTGGAACTCTAGATTCTCGGTGAGTCTAACTGTAGCCTGATTGTCTATTTGAAGAACTGGTCTTTGTTTCAGATTTCCTATTCCTTGAAACAATCTGTTCAACCAAATAATCTCTTTGGCTGCTTCATTAGCTGCTACTAATTCTGCTTCAGTCGTGGATGTAGAAGTCATTGCTTGTCTTTGACTTAACCCCGATATAGCTCCTCCGGCATGTGTAACAAACCACTCCTGATGTTGATCTACCAGTTACATTGCATCCGTCGAAGTCTGCATCACTGAAGCAATCCAATATTCTGCCGCTGATATTGGGATGATAAACTATGCCTAAATCGCACGTACCTGCTATGTAACGAAATACTCGCTTCAGTCTTATTACATCTTCCGTAGATGCGGAATCAAGCGATCTTGATAGGAAACTTACACTGTAGGCCAGATCTGGTCTTGTACCGATCATTAAATACATGAGTGCTCCAACTGCTTGACGATAAGGAAAATCGCTTAACTTAACATTTTCCTTTGTATCCTCCTTTGATACTACTGGCTCCTTCAACATAGGTGTAGAGACTGGTTTGCACTCTTTAAAATTGAAACGTTCTAATATTTTCTTAGAGTAGGCTTGCTGACTTATTTTAATAGCACCATCTTCTAAACGTTCAATTTCTAATTCTAGGAAATACGATGCTGGTTTCACTGTGGCCTTGAACTCTGTCTTTAACTCTTTAATGAAGATATTAGCATCCTGCTGATCAGTCGCCATGACTAACCCATCGTCTACATAAAGTGCAATTAAAAGTTTCTTCTCACCTTTTTCTCTGATGTGTAAACCTGGATCCGCTTCACTTGCCTTAAATCCTGCTGATACTAGAAAAGTGCTGAAACGTTTACTCCAACATCTTGGGGCCTGTTTAAGCCTATACAAACTTCGCTTGAGTCTGCACACTCTATCACTTTTGTCACTGTAACCCTCTGGTTGTTGCATATATATGGTCTCTTCTAATTCACCATACAAAAACGCTGTAGATACATCAAACTGTGTCAAATGCATCCTTTCTGTTGCAGCAATACTTAACATTGAACGAATTGTACTTAACTTGGCTACCGGACTGAACGTTTGGCTGTAGTCAATACCCTGTCGTTGACTAAATCCCTTCACAACAAGTCTCGCCTTTTACTTGTCGATACTTCCATCTGGATGAGTTTTTATTCTGTAAACCCACTTGCATGGTATGGCCTTTGCTCCTTTTGGTAAATCTTTTAATTCCCAAGTTTGATTCTACTTGAGCGAATCAATTTCACTGTCCATAGCTCGTTTCCAATTCACACTGACTTTACTGTTGAGTGCCTCCTCGTAAGTTTCTAGAATTTCTGTCCCATTAATGATCTCTTCTGTGATCATAATACAATCGCTGAAACGTAACGGTTTTTTCATAGTTGTACGATCTCTCAACTGTTTATTAGGTGGTGCTGAAAATTGTTCCTCCTCGGTGTCACTTTCTTCAGACTCCGATTCTTTCTCTGATTTTTCTTCGCCTGTATTTTCACTTTCTTCATCTTCTTGAATTATTGCTTGCTTTCCCTGATTGCTGTGATCATCATCTTTTAATGGTAATTCCACAACTTCTTCACACTGTACTGTCTTTTCTTGAAAAATAACATCTCTGCAAAGGATGACTTTATTCTGTTCTTTCACCCAAATTCTGTAGCGCTCATCTCCATCATATCCTACTAGATAACCCTTGATGGATTTCTATCCATTTTCCGTCTTCTCTGATCAGGAATGTGAGCATAACAGGAAGACCCTATAATACGTAAGTGCTTTATTCTTGGCTTCTTACCTGTCCAAAGCTCACATGGACTCTTGCCTTCTACAGATGATTTTGCAGTTCTATTTAAGATGTAAATTGAAGTTGACACCAACTCTGCCCACAATGTTGCTGGAAAATTTGCTTCTTCATTCGAGTGCTTGAAAGTTCTTGCCATTTCAACTATAGTGCGCATTTCACGTTCACTGCCGCCGTTCTGCTGAGGTGTGTAGGGCGCTGTCAGTCTCTGAGTGGTACCTTCTGCACATAGAATCTGCCGAACGTCTTTATTATCAAATTCTCCGCCATTGTCGCTGAGCATTTCATTAATTCGATGTCCCAATGTTTTTGAATTTTCAATAACCCTCTTTAGTACTTCTTTAACTTCGGATTTTTCTCTCATGAGATAGCCATATCTAAACTTTGTATAGTTGTCCTTGAATACAACGAAATATTTCTTCTTTTGGCAGAATCATCGAACGGTCCACATACATCAACCGACATTAATTCACCTGGCTTGGATGCTCTCTCTCTCTCTGTGTCCAAATGGTAACCTGTGGGCTTTACCATAAATACACGACTCACACAGTTCATTCCCAAACAGAACTTTTACACCCAACTCTCTTTCCAACATACTCTGGACATGACGTTTATCTTGATGTCCCCATCTTTTATGATACAATTGTAGTAATTCTGTATCATCCATAGCATTTATCTCAATTACCTGACTTGGCGAAATTGGCTTAACATCTGCTTTGTACAATGTTCCATTTCTTTCGCGTCTTCCATGCAGAACTCTCCTGCCTTTTATATGAAGCCAACATTCTGTTGCTGTGGATTTGAACTCACTCTTTAGATTACGGTCTTGAGCAGCAAGCACTGAAAATAAGTTTCTATATTATTTTGGAACATACCAAACTTCAGTTAATATTATATCTCGATCACCGATAGTTGATGTTAATTTTACAGTGCCTTTTCCTACTGCTGATAGGGTCTCTTTCCCAGCTGCTCTTATACCGCAAGGACTTTCAAACTTCTGAAAGTCCGTAAAATATTCCGAACTGTTAGTAACATGCCTTGTTGCCCCATTATCAATCTACCATATTGCTGAATCCATGTCAATCATATGTGCCTCTTCCAGACTAGACATAAGTTCCACACTCTGTGCTGTCAAAGTCTCTTGAGCTCCACTTTTGACTGAACTCTTGTTTGGTTTTCCATCCGCGATCCACTTTCGGCAAGTATTGACCCAGTGACCCTTTTTCTTACAGTAATTGCAGATATCTTCTTTCTTTGATCTGCCTTTAAAAAATTGGCTGCCCTGGCTATCTTTTCTCTGTGCATCTGATTTTACCATTAGTGCTTCCTGTACTATTTGGTCACTATTTGAGCCCTTCGTGAAGTTTCTCTCAAACATACACAATTGTGTTGTCAACTCATCAAACGACTTCTTATCGTCCTTCGTCAACAACATCCAAATCGATTTAAAAGTTTCAAACTTACTTGGTAAAATATGCAAAATCTTACAAACCAACATAAGACCCGGTAAAAGGTCCTCTAATTTGGCTTCCAGACCACCATTCAACTCATTCCATAGACTCTTGAGTCTTGCTATATGGGTTGAAACATCCTCTCCCGATATCCAACAGAACGCAAAAAAATCGATGCATATCTTAAACAACTGGTCTCTTGTAGTGGCCTCAAACTGTTGCTTTAATGCCTCCCATGTCTCTGAAGCTGACCCCTTGTCCATAATTTTCTGATAAACTGAATCAGTCACTGCACTCGCAATCATTGACTTTGCGTAGCTATTTGCCTTACGATAAAAATCAAACTTCCCCTTGTACTCTAGGGTCTGTTCTTTCATAGCTTCCTCACCTAACTTCTTCGGTGGTAACAATTTCTTATCGATGACGTCCAATGCTCCATCATGATAATCTAAAAGATCTCTAATCTTTCTTTTCCATACTGGCCAATCCGATTCTCCAGTCAATGGTTTGATATGCTTCGCCAAATCCATTTTTAAATCTCACTTTGACTATTGTGATATGCAACGTGCTTAATTCCTTATAACCTCACAAAACTATTCTCGCTGCACTTTACTCATTAAATTCTTTTTAATCAAAAATGCGTAACTGGGCCCATAACCTGTTAATTTCTTTGATGATGATTTGGAGAATTGAAATAAGAACCAGGTTTGATTAGATTTATGGTTATAATATTTAATTGAACAATGAATTAAACAATGTACTCGGTTATTGGCCAAATTGATATCACTAAAATGACAAATGTCAATTTTTACCCTAGAGCACTAAAACTTATAATCTACTACAGCAAATAATACCCAACCGACATATATGCGGATTTCTAAACGGATTTCTATGTAACTTTAATTAAATAAACACAAATAGTTCTTTTAAACTTCAACAATTTGAATCTGGTTTTGGGTTTGTAGCTAACGAAGATGAAGTTTTGAGTGCAGCCAGTACTCGTACACGACTTTGAAGAATTTTGATGAAGTTTTCAAAGGTGAGCAACGTTTTGTCATTAGAACCCCTGATTATCTCTGTACGACAACCATTATCCAATTTTTCCGATAAATGGTGACTTAAAATTAGATTCCAACTATAAACCTCCACCTTCAGAGCCTTTAGCGAATTATAATTTTTTACTGCTTGGTCTACGAATATTTCCAATGACTCCGAAGACTGTGGTACGGGTCATTTAATGTCGTTTAATTGTTTAAAGTACATTCTTTGGATTGCTGCTTCATTATTATACTTATCGTTAATTGCAGCCCATGCTTGGTTGTAATTAGCAGATGTTACCGGTATACCGTCAATCAATGAGTATGCCTTACCCCCACTTGTTGATTAGTTATTCAGTGATATTCGACTAATAATAATATTCGATGATATGCGGGCAACTATCCAAATTGATAGGTAATGGTTCCCGTAACGGAATAAGTAATTCCCAATATTATCTGATCTTGATATTGAACAGTTATTATTCGCTTGATTAATTAAATCAATTAAAATGGATGGTTAAGCGGAAATTTGATATTCAATGAAACGGGTTATCATACTGGATAATTACCGTAAATGTCGACCATGTTATAACCTTTGCAGTACAGTATACTTTTTTGGCAATATAGCCCTTGCAGATATAGCTGTTGTAATCCAAATTCGCTTGAACAATCCGGCTCGAAGGACCAACAATGTGCAAACTGATGGATTTTATGTTGCAATTATGCCGAAGAATTATCTCACCAATTTACACGGAATGCGAAGAAATTGAAGTAATGCGAAGTGGCGGTGTTTCCATCTTGAAACCAAACACACGTGATGCACTGTAGTGCTTACGAATAATTAATTACACAATAACGTCACCAATTTGAAATTACTAATATTTTATTCAATTTTATTTAATTTTTGAAGTAATTATATAAAATACAATTTTATTGAAATGACGGTATAAATATTTAATTTATTTAATTTATTATTCGACAAATTACTCCAAGGTTAGTATCGACGCTCACATTCGGTATCGCGTCGATCAATTCTATGTTATTATTGTTGCACTGAACTCCAAATAATGCATTGGAATTCATCCACCATTTGACAATTTGAGTTGTCATTTTGGAATATTTTGATTATTTTGTTAAATATTGAAGATAAGTATAATTGTTTTATTTACATTCATAATTACATAAATTATTAATTATTCTATTCTATTCTATTTTTCAGGATGACAAATTTTATAGAATAGTAAAGGGTAAGTATTTATTTAATCTACATGTTAATTTACATTCTCTTTTTTTTTCCTATTTTAGGTTATGGTTATTTATGTTTTCCAGGTTGACATTTTGTGAACAATAATTTGGTAAGTTTTTTAATTCTATTGTTTAATGTGCGTAAACAGATCTTTTAGTAGTAAATATCATGTAAATTCAAGAAAACTTTAAATTAAATTTGGCCACAACTTCGCAGTCACCTCTTATAAAATCTTTAACGACGAGTGGACAGCAATAAAATAAAAGCCTATCACCACACTATTCCTCTAAGAGAGATCTTCGAACGCTAGAGCGTCAACAAGTTTAATAATAGGGCGAAATTTAAGTAGATTTTTACACATAAGAAATTTACAAATTTTTAAAACTAAAGATTGAGGAAGCAAACATAAATAATGTTAGTGGTGGGCTATACCACTGCTACACTCGAAAGCTAAACATAGTATTGTATGAACAATGATAATGATTTTACTCTTACAATATTTAGAAAAAATTTTATATAGGAAATATGTTTCATACTTTATGTATGTGATACACAATGCATGCACATACCTAACCAGAAAAATTACACAAAACTTTAGAATATTTTTCATGAATACAATTAATATTTTTTCCATGTCTAACCTTCTTTGTATCCCGTCGTCATCATCGCTTCGTCATTCCGCATTTCATATGCGGAATGCATACCTACATATTTGTAATATGCAACAAAAAAAATTTAGAACTCTTTTGTAACGTCTGTACAACATTTTATTTCTAGACTCTATATATTCGTTCTATAAAAATCTATGTAGGTAGATACATGTATGTATAAAGGATAAAACATACCTTTTGTGAAAATTTTATTTTCTCGTCGTCGTTGTCGAAATGGAAATTTAAATATCATTCACGTCATATGGCATTAATGTTGTAATTATTGTTGGGAGTTTTTTTTTTTTTTTTATATATCCACATTATATCTCTATTGTCTACTCTTATTAAGTGAATATATAACGAGGAAGAAGAAGAGGAAAATGAAGGCCTAAACATGGATATGTAATTTTCCTTGTATGTATGTTGATTAAATTACAGTGATTATAAGTTTTTTTTTTTTTTTTGCTTGTTGTAAGTATGTACAGCGAGCAGAACAGTAAACAAAAAAATTGGGTCCTATTAAGGATAAAATAATATAAATGAAGCGCGCTTTTGTCTGGTGGGCAGGCGCTACTATTTTACTTAAAGCTCATTTTGCGTTCACCAAACCAAAAAAAATTACATCTTGATAATTTTGCTTTAAAATTTACAGTCAAATCGTTTAAATCGAACGATAAATATTTTTTTTTTTTTGGTATGTAAGTATCCAATTTGATGTTATATAACCCCATATAATAAATCACGGTAACCAACACCATAAAAATAATATAAGAAAACGGAAAAAACTTAAGAAATAAAAATTGAAAATGTTTGTATATACATACGTATAAATGAAGCTAGCAACAGATCTTTTAAATATTAATGTTGTATTATGTATATATGAACACATTTATGGCTTTTCTTAATAACTTCTTATCAGCAATTCCACGATTCATGTATACAGAAGTACTTCGAAATGTAAAAAAAAATATGTATATCTACTGGAATTTTGCACAGTTGTCGCATTCACTAAAAAACTATAAGGTGATATAAATTATTTAGCACTAAAACGTAAACACGTTTAGTGTTCTATATATACAGTACCGAAAATATATATACGTATCGTGTTTTTATAAGTCAATTCCCATATTCATGCAGCATAAAATAATAATTCATAAAAAAAACGTACTAAAGATACAACAACAACATAAAAGCACAGAAACTTAAAAAAGCTTAAATAGTTTTTTGTTGTTGTTGTTGTCTTTCTCGCCGTATTTTATGTAACGTAACACTATTTCCAAGTTATAATAATTTTTATTTATATGCTACGTGCACTAACCACCGTTATTCGCTGTATATATTGTGGAGTGTAACGTTTTTTTGTCGTGTGTTTTGTTTTAGAGACTATAGAAAAAAAGTTTTTGTTGCGAGCTTTTTTATATGTGTTTTATGAGTTGGATGCTGTATATGCAAAAGTGGAAAAAAATTATTTTTATAATTTTAATGGCAGAACTCTGTTTATTTTATAATAAGCTTGTGCCTAGGTTTTGTGTTTGTCAAGACATATTTTTCATATTTATCTAGTCCATATCTGGGTCTGTTTTTAGCGTAACTTTTTTTTTGCTTTATACATATTTCCCAATTTGCTAATCTGTATGCCAAGTATTTACCTAAACAAAATATAGTAAAGTAGGTAAAGCTAAACAGTTTCCTCCTAAATAATTTATAAAGTTATGTGAGATTTGAAATCACAAAGCGGAATGTTCTCCTAATTCTAAACAATGGGTGGTTGTTAATTAAATTATTTTTTGTATATTTCAAGATGTAACTAGTTTAAAAAAAAAAAAAAAAAAAAAAAAAACGTCTAACTAAGTATTAAGAAGTCTGTCTCTTTATGTTAAAAGAAGCCTTGGTGTAATGAAACTATTGGTGATGTGTGATGAAAGCAAATATAAAAGATAAAACAAAAATTAGATAATTTATTAATTATTAGAGCAAAACTATAGAGTTACGGTGTTTAGTGATTAAAAGATAACAGAGTGGATATAACAAAGGGTATTGAATTTAATAAAGGAATAATTAAGTACATAAATTAAAAAAGGCTAACTAATTATTAAACTAGTTGTCTATGTCTTAAAAGAATTAATTTTGAAACATATAGTGTAGAATTTATTTGAAATGTAGGGTTATATGAAATGTAGTGAGTTGTGATGAAATAGAATTAAAATTAAAATTAAAATAATTCATAAATTAAATTATTTAGTATGCTATTGAGTTAAGAATTTAGAATTTACAATTGTAGTGGAATAGCTGGAATTAATAACTAGAAAATTGGAAGGTAAGTTAAGTTAAATAAATCGGCAAATTTGCAATATTGTATTATACATTGCACACTCAGTATTTAATGTTAGGCATGGAAGTACACAAAATACCAAGTGATGGAAATTGCCTTTTCAATGCAATCATTCATCAGCTGCAACTACAAGATTCTCATTATTCAACCTGTTCAGCAAGTGATCTCCGAGCTGAAATTGTCAGCTTTATCTTGATGATTATTCTCACACAATATTGGATGCATGTCATCAGATCTATAATTCCAGGGAAATTTTGAATCACACTGGAAATCAATTAATATTAAGATATCTATCCGACCTTCAGCAGACTGGATTTTGGGGTGGCCCGAATGTCTTTTGGCCGTGTCTAATTTGAAAAAACTAAAAATAAATATTTATTATGTCAAACATCAAATCACTTTTACACCGACCATTGGAACGTATAACACTGAAATTAATTTGCTATATACGGGGTCACATTATGACAGCTTAATGTTCCAACAGGAACATACCCCATTGCTTACTAATACGGCACAATATTCCGATTTGCCTAACATAGCAGAGAGTATCCACCAGAAAATTTCCACCACTGACAATCCTTATACACTAATTGAGGAATCACAGTTAATTGAGACACCAATCCTGGACCTTCCCGTCAACTCATTCTGCCTTGGAACTTGGAACGTTCGAGGCCTTAATAACTCCCAGAAACGTAACGCCATTGACAGAATTTATTAGAAAATAATGTCCATATATGTAGTGTCTAAGAAACAAATATGCCCTCTGGAACCTGTTCTTCAAAAAATTACATTTGGCACCTTACAAACAATCCCAAGACAAAAAGACGTGGAGTGGGAATTTTGATAAAAAGGCATACCTTCATTCGGACCATGGGAATTCGAAAATATTTTGGTGCCATAATTACTCTGAACGGCAGAATTGAGAATAGGAGGATCATTGCCATATCCGTTTATGTTCCACCTCACACTTCCCAATATAATCGTCGTCTTTCCACAAAGATATTCTCAAAGTTACTTTCGATAATTGATCGTTGCCCGCAACAGATCGATATCGTCTTATTTGGAGATTTTAATGCTCATCTAAAAGAAGATGATTTGCAGTCGAAGAATGAGAATGGAGTTTCTCTAGAACTACTTACGCGGTCGACTCAACTTTTTAATCACACCCTTCATGGACGTCGGCGAAAACTTATGACCTGGGCCCTATTGCACCAACTACTTATCACTTATTACTTATCAATTTATCATAAATTTTGATAATTTTCTGTTGTACCAAATTGAAATTTGATAAGTATTTAATTGGGTTATAATAAGTGATAAGCACTCACTTATCAAAATTAAGTTGCACCAATTTGCGAAATGATAAATGATAAGTAATATTTTGATAAGTGATAACTTTGAGGTTTTTGATAATTTTTTCGTAGTTCTGTTGCACCAAAAGTTTTAACTTATCAATAATCGACTTCTTTAATGATAACTTATCCAAAATATCAATAAGAAAAATTTCACTACTCAAAAAAATTGATAAGAGCTACAAATTGTAGTGGTATGACGGAAGTCTGTTAAAAACGTTTTTGTTTTGCTGTTATTGTAAGATGAGAACTTTTGTTCGATTTTAAAGAGTACAAACACATTTTTCAAAAAAATTATTTATTATTAAAAATGATAATGACAATACATGTAACAATGTGTTTTCAAGTGTATAATAACTTTAATTTCAAAATTTATACCGCTATTTTATTGTATTCTAATAAGTTATAATAATAAGGACGTGTTCGAAGTTTGTAATAATTTTGTTTTTGTAATAATTTTGACAGGAGTGAAATAATTTTTTTTTCATATTTTGTAATAAGTTTTATTTGTAATTTTTTTTTACAAATAAATTAACATAATACGGCTTAGTTATCGTTATTGCGCGCTTTTGTTTATGAATATTATTACAGAAGTGTCAAATTTACAACACGTAGTGGCTGTGATAATTTGGTTGAATACAAAATAATATCATAATTATTACAGCTGGAATAATTATCACAAGCTTCGAACACGTCCTAAGTCAAAGTAAAAACAATTTCATTCTGTTCGATTTATCATAGAGGTAAAACAGTTGTTTTTCGATATTTTAAAATTAATATAAAACTATCAAATATAGGTATTATATCAACTTTAGTGAACAAAAACTGAAATTTATTAAACGAAAGAATAATTTTTATAAATAAATGCGTCGGTTCGAAAGATTATTCGAGGATGAAAACGAAAGAAAAAATCGTGTAGTGAAAGCCAGAACCCAATATTCTCTGGACTCGCAAGTGATAAAACATTTTCGTTTGTCACATGAACAAACACCATGGAAGCGACCGAAACTGCGCATTGAGTCCTATATAGCAGCTACTAACAAAACTGCATTGGTTAGGAATATCCAGGATAGAAGTTTCTTGAGATGGGTGGTTACCTTCAGGTAGCTGGTTGCTTCGATGGAACAATGATTAATATATTAGATGCACCTACGGTCAATGAAGAACACTGCGAATCGGCATGGAAAACATTCAATGAATGCAATGATGGTGTGTGGCCCAGACCGCAGCTTTTATGCAGTAAATTCAAATTGGCCAGGTAGTGTCCATGACTCCAGATTATTGCCATATACAAGGCTATTTAGCAATTTTGAGTTTTGTTTTCGCCCGTTCCCCGGTGCTGTGATTTTGGGTGACAGTACCTACTTCCCCTTAAAGATTGGCTTTTCCCACCAATGCGAGGAAATCCGGATGATGCAATAGAGCAAAGATTTAATCGTGCTCATAAGCGGACGAGACGAATAATGGAAAATCATTTTGGTTTGTGTTGTAGTTAAATTCAATTTATTTGTTAATAGGAATTCTCTTAATTCATTTGTTACGAAAATAAATTGTTTACGTTTAAGCACTGCTGAAAAATTATTTACAGTTAGAAAAGAGAATTTATTTTAAAAGCAACAAAAGAAAAGTTTAACAATTGATTCTAAACACTGAAATAAGAACTCTCAATTGAGAAAGGTTTCTCTTCATGTATTATTATACACATGCAAAATTGTTGTTGTTATTAAATTACAGAATACCAATTTTTTAATTGTTTTGCTATGTAGGTCCAAAACCATTGTTTTACATATAAAATGTGCGGAAACCATATTATTTTGCAAACACTATCACATTTATAGCATTTTTGTTTAGATCATTACAACTTATCATAAAAATTTGATAATTCGTCAATTGATAAGTTATAGACAATCTTATGTGCAACGCTTATTACTTATCATTATCAAAATTTGATAAGTTTTTAAATTCATAAGTGAGTGAAATTTTGTTATTTTTGGTGAAACGCTTATCACTTATCATTATCAAAAAAACTAACTTATGATAAGTTGATAAGTAATAAGTGATAAGTAGTTGGTGCAATAGGGCCCTGGACTGATGGTCGATTGTATTCCCAGTTGGACTATATTTTAACCCGTAAAAGCAATCGGGTTATTTATGTTAATTCGTTGAAAGCCGCCTGTTTTTACCCGTCACTAAGCGATCATCGTTTAATATGGATTGTGTGCACCATGCAAAAAGTGCGGTCGCTTGCCTGTCCTACTAATGTTAAGCCAGTTCTGATCTCTGCAGGGCCACCTATGACCTATTCATTCAAATCTTTGAATCTCTCGTTACTGCAAAGAGTAAAGATACACAAACAATATCAGTCTGTTTTAGCAAAATCATTTGCACAAGCAGTTTCAGATATAAATGTTTGTAATCTATGGCATTTGATAACTACTTGCATCAAGGAAAGCTCCCAACAGTTACTCACCACCAAGACGCCCCTGACACCTAAGCGTAGGAAAGCATTGGCGCTCTTTAAACAGGCCCAATTTCACAAACATGCTCATCCACACGAGATGAGCTCTCGATTGCGTCTACAAAGTGCCAGGAAACGTTTGTCTGATGCCTATTCCAGGCACAAATATTCTGAATGCAAACAATTTTTTAGTCGTTTGACTTACTATTCTCCTCCAGAACGTCTTCGCAGAACTTATTCATATTTTAAGATTTTCAAACGAGAGTGCTCTTCCTTTCGCGGAAATTACATACCAATTTCCTCCTGGGTAAATGAACTTTCTACCATTGAAGGAACCTGGCCGAGCCTTATAGAGGAACAGGACTACTTTCCTCTAGGTCCTCCTCCAAATAAGGAAGACATTCACACAGTCCTGAATTTCATCCGCCCAGGCACTGCCCCGGGCCCGGATCAAATTCCTATTGAATTATATAAATATGCACCCAACAATATTGTTGAAGCGCTTCATAAAGTCATAGAAACTGCATGGATAAACAATGACCCACCAACCGAGTGGCTGGAGACCATTCAGGTTCCAATTCCTAAGAACAAGAACCCTCGTCAAACCAGTGATTTCCGACGCTTAACCCTATGCAATGTAGAGTACAAGATCTATGCCAAGCTTCTTCTTGAAAAGTTGGATGATCATCTCGAATTACCGCCTTCATACCAAGCTGCGTTTTTGGCCAATCGCTCAACTGATGATCACATGTTAATCGTTCGTCGAGTACTGGATGAAGGATGGCGCTCCGGAAATGAAACTTTTACCTTTTCTATTGACTTAGCAAAAGCATTTGACACAGTCAATCTAAAGGTCGTAATCGAACGTCTTCAACAATATGTGCCTCATTATCTGGTAAACCGCATCATAAAGGCTTGTTTCTGGGAGAAAATCTCCATCAAGTGGTTTGACACTTGTACAGCTAGAGTTAAAACAAACAAAGGGGCAAAACAGGGTTGTCCTCTATCACCAAGACTTTTTAATTTCATTTTGAATGAAGTATTGGTAACTGTTGCCGATCAGTATCCAGAATTATGTTTAAATCAAGGAGGGACATTGCAGCTTCCTTTAATTCTACTTATTTAGAACCCATTCTGATTGAGTTGATCGCTGGATTAGAGATTGCCGGACTAACAGTGAATCCAAATAAATGCACTGTACTTATTAGAAACCCAGACTCCTTAATACCCATCCCATCCAATGTCAGAATGGGTGGAATTACTTTCACCTCAGTGAAAACATTACGATACTTGGACACCTACTTTACAACTAGGCTTAGTAGGCCCCTCACTATCCGGACCCGATGTTGCCAAGCGCTCGGGGTCACGAAACTAATGCATTCTTTCATTAAAAGAAATAAAGTATCTTCTAAGATAATCATCACGATGTATAATACTGTCATAGTTCCCATGATGATCTATGGATTGAAAACCACCGCCCATACACTTGCAAATCGGAAGAGATTAAGGAAATATAAGCTCTTTTTATTGAGAAGATTACTGGAATTTAGTAAAGATAAATCCACCCTCGGAGCAAGGAAAATTAAAGAAATTTTGAACGGGAAAACAATAACAAAGCGAATTAAGTTCCAGCGGATCAATTATTGGGGACATGTGTACCGCCGTCCGTCTATTCATATACTCAAGGCTGCCTTCACGTACAGTGCTGGTCCTAGGAAACTAGGACGACCATGTTTTACCTGGCATGATTCGTTACACCAGGATTTAAATTATCTCAACAGATCGCATACTGAATGGGAACCTCTCTTATCCTCTCGAGTTGATTTACGGAAAGCAGCTGAAAAGATTTACCAATGCGAAGAATCAGATTCAAAGTGAGCTTCTTGAAGATGAAATTTCGGAGGAAGAGATAGCTAAAGTAATGTAGGTTGGATATTACAACTTTTATCAAATATTCATCGCTTACGTACATCAGAACGATGTCAAGCAAGGAACTAATGGGTAATTAATTAATTAATCAACTGCTTAACAAATGTAGTTAAATGTATTTAAGTTGTAGAGGTAAAATAAATAGATATAAATGGATTCACATAGTAAATAAATAATTGAATACATATATGTATGTATAGTTTATTTGTTATAATTTATAATTGACGAAGGGTATGCGGTTGTAACGTCAAGGTGGGAGAGATGGTGGTTGTCGGCGTTTTCGGATGGGAACAAATTTGTAGTTGGTTGTGTTCTTATATGGGAAGGGTGGACTATTCATACCATGCTAATTGGGTTCAAAGTTGGAATTGTTTCAGGTATGTTGCAGAATTTATTACTCTCCAAAAAGTTAAGTAGCGAATTGAGACTAATTTAGTTTAATTTAGTTATTTATATAGGAAATGATCAAACTTGATGGAGCATGCAAGTGTCTGGATGGATTAAATAAAATAATATTATTAGATTTTTCCTGCTCCTAGACAGGATTGTTACTAGATGATTATTTATTTATTTAGTATAACTTAGGGTAGGAAGTAACTAACCGAGGATTGCTGAGAAACATATTTAACCTTATTAAAATAAATAGTGATTAAGATGATGACATGTTGAACCTCAGGAAATTAGCAATAGATTAGATAATTCTGTCAGAATAAATTACAACAATAATAATAAGTTAAAATTTCAGGACTGAAGGAAAAAAAAGCAAAGTTACCGGTCTTAAGGAAATAAGAACTTGTAGATAGAAATTATGCCGTCCTGTGATAACAAATTATTAATATTATTATTATTATTAACAATTTTTATACTACTAACTGTTGACCGTCAAGGTGTCTGTAACCGGGTCGAACTCAATCCTATACTAATAATCCTATCCAATCCTTCCAAGTCAATGTAAAAAGGATGTACGGTGGGCTCGGCGTCATCCGGGAGATCTTGCTAAAGGCTTGGTCGTACAACCCAAATCAAATCAAAATTTCAAGATGTAACTATTTTGTGCAATCAAATCAACTCCAACTCAACGGCCAAATACACCCTCCCATAAACTCCTCACGCCACCGCAATTCAAGTCTTTTTCAACTCAACTCCACATCACGCTAAATCTTAACCACCTACTCTAGCCTAATCTGCAACTAACCCCTCAACTCGAACCCCATCTAAGATCAGCCCAAGCTAACTTCAAACTTATCCCCCTAATAAATCTAAAACTGAACGATTGGGTAAACCCCAGATCAACACACAATTCGACTGCAAATCAACCCCTCAAATAAATTTATTTATTTATTTGTTTATAGTATTTTATACATAATTTAGTATTAAAAGGAAAAGCACACATGAAAACAAAGCAATCGCAATTTTCAAACCATTTCCACCTCATTATTACACATTCTATTTTGAGCAGTAGCTCATTTACAATAAAATGTACAGCACGAGGTGAAATAATATTAAAAATTTTTTCGCCGTTTTTCGTTTTGATTTCTGCTACTCGAACATTACCATCATCACCAGGATATAACTTTGTGATTCGTCCCATAAGCCATTGAGCTGGTGGTAAATTATTATCGTGTATGATAACTAAATCGTTTAGCTGCAAATTTGTATGCTCTGTGTGCCATTTAGATCTTAACTGAAGTGTTGTTAAGTATTCGATTTGCCAGCGTTTCCAGAATTGTTGATATATACGCTTTACGATATCCTATCTTGAATGTGGATTCATCCGCTCGGGTGCTGCCTCTGGTATTTGATGAATTGAGCGCCCGATTAAGAAATGGGCAGGCGTAAGAAAATCTATCTCATCATCGTGACCGGAGTAAATTGGTCTAGAGTTCAGAATGCCTTCGATTTGTACTGTCAATGTTGAAAACTCCTCTAGGGTTAGTATTGTATCCCCGACAGTCCGTGTGATCTGCGTTTTGGTAGATTTGACAGCGCTTTCCAACAACACACCTTTATGAGGTGCTGCAGGAGAAATGAATCTCTACCCGATTTTTTTCCTTCAAAAGACTAGAAATAATTTTTTTATTATTATTGTTTATAAAGGTATACATTTCTTGGAGGTAGTTTCTTGTGCCAACAAAGTTCGTAGCGTTGTCGCAATATACTACCTTGATCAACAAGTTCTCGGAATAACCACCGTGTGGCGCTCCCGTCGTTCCGATTTGAGTTCTGTTTTTTTGTTAAGTTGGTACATCTGTTGTTGATATTCCCTCTAAATCTTAGCGTCATAGCTTGACATTTACAAAAGTTACGTAATCAAGAGTACATCTATCTCTGTGTGTGTTGGCGATTATTTACAATTTTAGACATGATTTGCGAGGCTGAATCCGATCCCACATTCATCAAAATGATCATTACTGGAGACAAGACGTGGATTTATGAGTACGACACGCAATCCAGACATCAGGCAAGTGAATGGCGTTCATCAAAAAAAAACCACGTCGTTTTTAGTCAAAAAAGAAGGCAATGCTCACGGTTTTCATGGATTACAACGGTGTAGTGCATCATGAATTTTTGCCAAAAGGCCAGACCGTAAACAAAGAGTATTATTTGGGCGTTATGAGACGTTTGCGTGAAGCAATTCGCCGAAAGAGACCAGAATTGTGGGCAGAAAACTCGTGGATGATTGCACCATGATAACGCACCGTGGCACAGTGCCATCATTATTCGTAATTTTTTGACGAAAAATGCAACAAATACCATCCAACAACCACCTAATTCACCTGATTTGGCTCCCTGTGACTTCTTTCTGTTCAATCGAGTTAAAAAACCATTACGGGGAACGCGTTTCAGCAGCCGAGAGGAAATAATGGAAAAATCGCCAACACACACAGAGATAGATGTACTCTTGACTACGTAACTTTTGCAAATGTCAAGATATGACGCTAAGATTTAGAGGGAATATCAACAATAAATGTACCAACTTAACAAAAAAAACAGAACTCAAATCTGAACGATGGGAGCGCCACACGGTGGTTATTCCGAGAACTTGTTGATCAAGGTAGTATAGTGTGGCATAGTCCCCTTCTACTTATGAATCTGTACAATGCAGCTAGGAATGATTCCGTGGTGAGATTCATGCAAATTTCGACGTGTATTGCGTGCGTACTGAAGCACACAAAAATGCTTAAGTATGCCTTAATCGGAATAGAGCCTCTTCTCCGCATAGGATGGATTTCAAACGGTCCGCAGAAGTCGACACCAACTGCGCCAAATGCCATCGAATGTCGAACTCTGTCTTCTGGTAGTTGTCCCATTATTTGGTTCATCATTTTTGGACGTTGTCTTATGCACTTGACGCACTTTCGAAAGTTGCACTTGACGCACTTTCGATTAGTAACCCAAAAATTTGGCCGAACTAGACTCGTTAAAAGCGTTGGGCCTGGTTGTTTATACTGGAGATGTTCATCATATGTATTGGATGTGGCAATTGGTGATTTTGATGAAATGATCATTGGATGTATTGTATGATACGGAAACGCAGATTATTGTATTCTTCCTCCGACCCTCATAATTCCTTCAGCGTCCAGGAATGGATTGAGTTGCCTAAGATTACCTTTTGCGGGTATTGGCTTATCATTTTGCAGGCAACGATACTCTTCAGCAAGGTCAATGGTTTGCCAATATAGAACTATTTTACGTTCAGCTATCTCAAGTTCGGCTGGTGTTAGTGCCCCAATTTGTTGCCTGTTTTGATCTTTCTTGGCCCTTGAATTGTTGGTAAACCTGAGCTTGAAATAACTGGAGTATTTTTGGCTGAAAGTCAGTATAACATCTTCTTGCTTCTCGGCGTTATATTCTAAGGAGACCGCATTGTGAACTTCGATTTCTTCGGTTGTATTTGGTATCTGCGGTTGATCTGGTCAATATTCATCTTCCCTTGCTAGCCATGCTGATCCTTTCCACCAGAGTTGATTCGATGATTTATCTCCCGTAGCTTTACCTCGTGTTGCACAATCGGCTGGATTATATCTGGATGGTACGTGCCGCCAAAGATCTCGCTTGTATATGCTGATGATTTCCGAGGTACGGTTTGCGACGAAAGTTGTCCAACTTCTTGGTTGACTGGACAACCAATCCAAAACAATTTTGGAATCGGTCCACATGGTGATCGTTGATATTCTTATTGATAACGTCTCGGTGATTTGCTTTACCAACCTGCTCAGAAGTACTGCACCCATCAGCTCTTGTCTAGGTATGCTGACTTGTCTTAGAGGCGCTACCTTAGTGTTGGCACATATTAGATGCGTTACGAACTCTTCGTTCCTTTGTGATCGTGCGTATACTGCCACTGCATATGCCCACTTACTTGCGTCACAAAATCCGTGGATTGAGATACTGGTTGATCCTGCAATACAGCGGGGGAATATTTAGATCAGGTACTTGGTTTAGGTTGTTTCGCAGTTCAGTCCAGGATGCTCTCGTTTCTGCAGGCAGTTGCTCATCCCATCCAATCTTTTTCAGCCATAAACTCTGGAATAATATTTTAATGCTTATCGTGATCGGGGATAAAAGTCCCAAGGGATCGAATATTTTGCTGGCTTCCGATAAGAAGCTTCGTTTGGTATGGATTTGAGTATCGCTCAGATTTACTTGGAACACGAAGTGGTCGGTGTTAGCAACCCAAGTTATTCCCAATAACTTTACCGGTTCTGAATGTTCTGATGCTACTTTGATATGATTAGAGCGTGGCTGATTTAACAAATCTCGCATGTGTTCGTCGTTTCAAGACAGCTTTCTTAAATTAAAACCACCGCTACTTAATATCTTCAGAATATCGTCTTGCAGCTTAATCAAATCATGTAAAGTGGATACCCCAGTCATCAAATCATCGACGTAAATATCTTGTTCGATGGCTTGGCTAGCTTCTGGATGCTCTTGTTCATGTAACTGGGCTAATTCCTTCAAACATCTGGTGGCCATGAATGAGGCGGATGCCATGCCATATGTGACCATCTCGCCACAGTATAATCTGATGTTTGCAATGTTCCGCATCTACCCAAACTTGACGATACATCTTTTCTATATCGCCCACTAATACGTAATGAAGCTGTCGGAATCGCGTAAGTATCTGCAATAGGCTCGATTGAATATTCGAACCAACCATCAAGTTATGGTTCAGTGATACGCCTGTGGTTGAGTTTGCGGATGCGTCAAAAACTACGCGCAATTACAGAATAAACGATTGCTGAAGTTCTGCGTGGTTTACTCCGAACGGTTCCATGTGACTTAGATCTAGTAGATATTCTTTTAGGAAATCTTCATACAGTTGGCGAAATTGAACATTCTAAAGCGTTTCTCCATTCCTAGCAATCTAGATACAGCTTGCTGGTAAGTTGATCCAACAATCTTCGATGGTTTCTTGAATAGAAATTTGGTAACGAACCACCCATCATCAGCTCGATGATGCTGTAGCGATGCTGTAGCGTAGCAACAATATCAACAACGGTTGTGAATGACAGTTTTATTTCTGTTGAAGCAGCTTCGTGTTTGCCTCCTACGATCCAACCCAACTTGCTTTTGTGCGCGATCAAATTTGACGAATCTATTTTCTTGATGTCATCCTGAAGCAATTCGAAGACGATATCTGCACCAAGTAATATTTTGATTAAACCGGGCTTGTGGAAAACTGGGTCGGCCAAACTGATTTTGGATAATATTTTCATGCAGCTGATGTCGAATTCAAAGGCGGGTAATAATGACGTAATCTTCGGAATGATGAGTGCCTTCAAAGATGCTAATTCCACCGTGTCAAACCGGGATGTTAATCGCAATAGTACACTTCCATGGGAACTTTCGCTATTTGTTTGGCCAATTCCTGTTATTAAATTTCTGCAATTTGTCCGTGGTAGACCTAACTTCTGAGCGAGTGATTCGGTTATAAACGAAACTTGGGAGGCAGTGTCCAGTAAGGCACGACATAATCTTGGTATACCAAGATTGTCAAACAAATGAATTATTGCCGTGGGCAGTACGGTTTGTACGGTGCATTTTAATGACATATCACTGCTGATTGCTTGGTTTTCATCAAAACGTGTATGATTAGTCGACACTGCATTCGCCTCGGGGTTACCATTTGAATTGTTGGTGGTGATTAAGGCATTTGATGGTTTATTCTTCTGACATCTGCCTTGCATTCTGCAATCATACATGGTGTGTCCCGGATTTAGACAGTTAAAACATCTTCGATTGCTACTAAGTAATGCCCTTCTTTCTTCGACTGTCAATGTTTTAAATCGATCGCAATCAATTAATCTGTGTTGTTGTTTATTACATGCGATACAATTGGTTTCATTATTTCTTTGGTGGTAGCAAAGCAATTTTTCGATTTAGTTGACGTGGGTGTTCTGGTTGATCGGATGGAATATGTCTTTACTGACTCAAGTGCGTCAGTCCTTTTTATTAAAAAATCGAAGAACTCTTGTATGGTTGCGAATTCATTGGTTGTATTCTCTTGTGCCCATAAACTGCGGGTTTCATCGTCCAATTTCTGCTGCAACAGGTATATGAGCCAAGGATCCCTAGATTCGGCTTTATCTCCTATAGCTTTCAAACCGCGTACTACCTCGTCGGAGGTGTCTTATAATTTCCTAATGTTTGAAGCGCTTGCTAAGTGTACATTAGGCTATTCAATAAAATTTCTAATGAACACATTAATCGTATGCCGTTTACGAGCGTATCTTTGTCTAAGTGTTTTAATGCTTCTATATAATTTGATTCGGTAACCTTAAAGTGCTTAACTAGAGAGAACGCGTCGCCTTTAAGTAAATCCTTCAGATATTGAAACTTCTGCACTGGTGTTATGTGTCTCTACTATGGATGCTCGAGTGGAACAAGTCAAAAAAACTTTGCCACTCTGTATAATCGCCAGAGAAAGTTGGGATTTGTAATTTAGCTAAACGTACCTCTGGTGCTGAGTTCACAGTGGTCATGTTGAGCATCATTATTGGCATTGGATAATTCTTTAATACCGAGCTCTTTTATCCAGTTATTTAATTTAGACACTATTGCGTAATAAGCTTCAGCGTCGGCCATTTTAGATTCTTCTTCACTATTAATTGCGAACATGGCTGCTTCTACCGTATCTATTTTCTCCAGAATCTCTTTGGCACGACTCGCCTTTATACGCATTTCTTCAATGGTTTCTTTGGAATTTTCGTTTAGGCCACTCGCAAAATTCAATAGCCTGGTCAAAATACCCAGGTATGAGGCGCGTTGCTTTTTTAGGCCCCCTAATTCACTAATTTTCTCACTACACGTGTTAAGCACTATTTCTAAAACTCGTAGTAATTCAATTCCCGTTTAATTCAGATACGAGTAGTTTCGTCTTAAATTTAATTTTGAAATATTTTCTTGATTTTTTTTTTTATTTTATTCACAGATTATTTGTAAAATAAATTTTCTACTTATCTGTGAATCCGGCTCGAAGGACCATAGACAACTTTGAATTGTATGTAGATTTGGATGATTGGCAGCAATAAATTGGCGTTCCAAAAAATAGAGAAACGTGGTTTCGGCTGCTGATTTTCTTTTCCAATTTCTTAAAAAAATATTGTTAAAGATGATTCCAATATGTACCAAAAAAAATAAGGCTCACTGATTCCTTATTGGATATGGGCACCGGAGAAAATATATCACCAAGTAATTCAATAAACTATCACTTTAAATTTTAACAATATGGATTTTTTATTTTAATTTTTATAATATTATTTGAATATTACGTTGATTGCTCAAGATCTTAATTGTAAGTAAAAAAAATTAATTTACAAAAAATGATCAGCCATCGCCAATTCGCAAAAATAGTCCGCTTAAATATTTTGAAATATTCGGACTTGCTACTTTATCATTATTCGGATTTCATTGCAATGCTCCGTCAACTAAATTATCATTGCACTATGCCATTACCGATCATGGTACACTGCTAATTCTACAAAACGATCCAATTTATTCAATACCGAAATCTCACTAATTGACAAACAACAATAACAATTCAAATGTGTCAAAGTAGTGAGATGAAATAAGAAAGAAAGAAATATTTTGTGAAAATGGTAAGCTAAACTATTAATTAAGATGAATCAAATGATTTGCAATGATTATATTTATAACGAATTAAATTTATTAGGCACTATACGAAATCATCTGATTTTTCTTTCAAATTTGTTGTGTTTTAAATTCTAATGTACATTTTGTTCTAGATTGGATTGTTTACATTGGTGGTAATGATAGAAGATAAGTATTTTGAATTGAATTGACTTGTTAACAATTTTAAGTAATTTAATTATTTGCTTTTAGCGGATCAGCTGGATCTAAACAGTCACCCCAAGTAAGAGTTTTATTAATAACTAAGCCTAAATCCCTAACAGTATTTGAATATTCAATTAGCGAAACCTGCAGAAAAATACCAGGAAAGGACGAGGTAACTAACGTTTTTTTTAAAAATTATAATCGACTGAGATTTATTTGCGTTTTAAACGAGCCTGTTAGAGACCGACCAACTAACGATATTACTTAAATCTTCATTTATCAGAGAAATATTCCTAACAATAGAATCCTGATCTAAGCGACTATTTCTATAAATTTGAACGTCATCAGGGAAAATATGTACTGAACAATGTTGAATAGAGGATTCTATGTCATTTACGTACATAGAAAATAATAGAGGACCCATCACTGTACAGGAAGGAAATCAGACAAGGAATTTTCGAAAAAAAAACTGCCTGTGAACGATTAGAAAGATAGTTAAAAATCAATTTGGCAGCAGAGAGCGAAAATCTAAACTGAGATAAGAGTTTATTAAAAAGAATTCTGTGATTAATAGAATCATAGCCCTTAGTAAAATCTAACAAAGTTAAAGAAGTTAATTCCCTATTATTCATATTACGCCTAATATCATCACATACATTTAATAACACAGTAGAAGTGCTATGAAATTTTCTAAACCCAGATTGGAAGAAACTAATTAAATTATTGCTCTGTAAATGCGATTGAATTTGATTTTTAAAAACTATCTCGAAAGCCTTAGAGAGACAACTTAAAATGCTAATTAGCCGAAAATGGGATAGCTCTAAAGGATTACTGATCTTTGGGATCGGGATTATTTTACTTAGCTTCCACTGATCTGGATAGGAAGAGGACGTGAGAATAAAATTGAAGATATGTAACAAGTATTTTGAGACGAAAGGGAAAACTACCTTAACGAATTTTAAATTGACGTTATCCAGACCAGAAGATTCCGATTTAACCTTCCAAATAGCAGATTGTAAATCCTCGAGAGAAATATTTGAAAATAAAAACGAATTAGAGGACGCTTTAGAAAACAATTCGACGGTACTACTGCCCGAGTTCAGACTAGAGCAAAAATATCTATTAATTTCATTGGGTTTGAAATCCCCACTTGAACTAATCTTGCATCCGCCTAGGCCTAAATTACCCAACTACTAAATTCACTAAACCCAACAAATATCAAGCTGAATCCTTTACTCAACGCAAACTCAATCCCAGCTGAACTTTAAACTGAACCGTCAGACCTCTAAATCAACATGGTTTGAAAGTGAATGCACAAATACACTGTATCAAAAAATTGTCCGTACAGCGCTCGGTTAAGAAAACATTGATAAAAAAAACAATTAAAAACCAAACAAAAAATTCAGTTTTAATTTTTTTTAAACTCAAATTACATTTAAGAACCTGAAAATAATAATAATCATGATATGAATACATTTAATTTTACGTTTGATATATTGCTACAAGCCAACCAGTAGTGCTGACATGAAAGGTGGGTCGGCCCATGGATTCTGCACTCTCAACAGGGGGTCGGTCATAGATGTTTTCATTTTCATCACTGATCGTAATCAGATGATGAAAAAACCCTTTTGCATCCCTCCCCTACAGGGATTCGAACCTGGTACCTCCAGATCCAACCGCCACAGCTTTAACCACTGCGCCATTTGCTCGATAACCCCAAGTCAACCCAAACTTTACAATTATATTAACCCTTTAGTCAACCATATATACAACCATAAACTAAACTAAACTCTAGTGTTTTGCAGCTTAGTATACATTAAGTAATAAATCGATTGTCTACTCGTGTAGACAATTAAATTAAAAAAATTTAATTAAAAAAAGGCGTCGATAATGTAGATAATGTCGACAATATAGACAATGCGTCGAAAATTTCCAGCCGTAGAAGATCGAGAGATAGTAGAAATATACGAGAGATATATTTAATAATTTAACATAGATATTTCAAAATATATATTAGTTTTACCGCTGTTCTACGAGAGTAAGACAACACAATAACAGTCACTACTGTCACTACTCGATACATTTTTAAAATTGTGAAAATTATAAAATTAATTTCTATAACAAAGAATTTTCCAGTAAAATTATTTCAAGACATGTTGCACTATCGAAATTAGAAATTCGTTATACATAGAGCAAAAATAAAGCATTTGTTGCAAATACGTTAGCAGTCCACTAAAATTTATTTTGAAAACATCCCCAAATCCAAAATCCCCAATGCAAAAAAGTGACTAAATCAATTTTTCCATATATTGTCAATGTTCACCCTATTTTTTTAATATTATTATAATTACAAATAATTATTGTGAAACAGCGATTGTTGCACGATAAAAAACATGAAAATTAACTAAATTGATGTTGTCATTTATAACCTAGTTTTGAAGTCGATAGTGATTGAGCGCATAATCCAGTGCATTGAGCTCTTATAAAAGAAAACATATCAAATTTTATAAATACCCTGTTAAAGTTAGCCGAAAGTTGCCAGCCGAAAGTGAAAAGTCGATAATGCAGATTGTGTTAGTCCAGCCAAAAGTAAAAAAGGGTAAGGCAGACTGTCTAATCCCAACCGAAAGTTAAAAGTCGATAATGCAGATTATGATATAACATTCAAGCCGAAAATAAAAAATTTAGTAGTTATCAGCCGAAAATAAATAGGATACATAGAAATCTATAAATATAAATTTTTGTAAGTAAATTTACGTGTAAAACTTTGCTTCGTAGAAAATATCGGAAAATCAGAAGAATATACAAAATTGGAATAAAATCAGCCTCTAGAGTATATATCTAAAGCTGAATCGTTTTTATGTGATTTGTCAATAGCTGTCGAATTAATAAATTCAGTTCAAGTTTCCCGTGGGAAATCTCGAAAAATTCGATTTTCCAAAAATTATTAGAAAATTTGTATAAAATCAACCTCTAGAGTGTTATGTCTGGAGATGGATTCAATTGATGTGATTTCTCAATAGCTATCGCAGGAAAAAAATTCAGTTCAAGTTTCATGTGGAAAATCTCGGAAAATTCGATTTTCCAAAAATTATTAGAAAATTTTCCGAAATCGGAAAATCGAATTTTCCGAGATTTCCCGAAGGAAAGTTAAACTGAATTTTTTTCCTGCGATAGCTATTGGCAAGTCACATCAATCCAATTTATCTCCAGATATAACACTCTAGAGGCTGATTTTATTCATCTATTTCTTACTTTCAGCTGGAAAATTTTTTGAATTTTCCGAGATTTCCCACGGGAAACTTGTACTGATTTTTTTTCTTGCGATAGATATTGACAAGTCACATCAATCCTAATTATCTACAGACATAACACTCTAGAGGCTGATTTTATTCATCCATTTCTTACTTTCGGCTGGAAACTTTTTTGAATTTTCCGAAATTTCCCACGGGAAACTTGTACTGATTTTTTTTCCTGCGATAGCTATTGACAAGTCACATCAATCCAAATTATCTACAGACATAACACTCTAGAGGCTGATTTTATTCATCCATTTCTTACTTTCGGCTGGAAACTTTTTTGAATTTTCCGAGATTTCCCACGGGAAACTTGTACTGATTTTTTTTCCTACGATAGCTATTGATAAATCACATCAATGCAATTCATCTCCAGACATAACACTTTAAAGGCTGATTTATTTTCGGCTGGAATGTCAATAACATAATCTGCATTATCGTCTTTTCACATTCGGCTGGAAACGTTCGGCTAACTTTAACAGTGTATTTTATAATGGTTTTCCGGTTATATCTATGAAGATTTCTTTCAATATTTTAATATTAGATACGATCACACTTTGAAGCAACGAAACAAATCTAATTACGCAAATTTTCAAAATTAATCTGCCAAGAGGTTTCTTTACCAATTCAACCCATTACTGCTTCAGAAGTGACAACTTTGTCCAGTGGTATATGGGATACGAAAATGTTAATTTTTTTTTTTTTAAACACCTTTATTATTGATATAGCTACTACAATCTTAAACGTTATTAATTCATTAATAAGGTTGACATTAGTACTTATGAGATAAGCATAAACTTGTGTTGGTCTGCTGAATCAGTGCCCAGTTCCCTCGATATATAATATTCATGCGGTTAGCTCATGCGGTATGATTCGTTTGAGCCGCCTTACTTCGTTTGTACTGTCCAGTAGTTGTACGGCCTCAACGTTGGTGGGTGTAAGAAGCCTCTTCTTATGTTTAATAGGACATTCGCGGATGACATCGTCTAGCAATTGTAATTTTAGATCATTGTGTATTTCCCTGTTAGTCACAAATCGTTAAGCGTTGCTGACCATTCGAAGAAATTTATTTTGGCTACGTTGTATAATGTCTCTATTGGATTTATGAGTACAACCCCATAGCTGCGCACCATACGTCTGGTAGACTAGTCTTTTGCAATACAGGTTAATTTTGGAATGATGCCCAATTAACCAGTACATTTGACGTTATTTTAAACGTATTTGTTCCGCTTTTTGTCTCACATGATGTTTCCAGTTGAGCCTTGAATCTAAATAAATACCAATGCATTTTGCCGATTGAGCCTGCGGCACTTGCACCCCATTGAGGTATAGGTGTATACTGTTATTTTTGTGTCGGAGCGTAAATGTCACATGGGTTGATTTGAGCTCATTAAGCACGATTTTCCAGTCAATTGTCCATTTAGTAACGTTGTTCATTGTTCATTGAAGATTTTTCACTGCCCTTGGTTGTGATTCGCCTACTGACATAATTACAGTGTCGTCAGCGAACGTGCCGATTAATGTTTTATTCGTTATAGGTATGTCCGCAGTGTAGAGAAGGTAGAGAAGGGGTCCCAATACGCTTCCCTGCGGAACTCCCGCTAGCGTTGGATAAAAGACAAATGTTTCTTCAAGGATGACTCTGAATTGGCGATCAGAGAAATATGATTCAAGCAGCTGGCAATAGTTCTGTGGTAGCATTTTGCTCATCTTGAATGTCAATCCCTCGTGCCAAACCCTATCAAAGGCCTGAGATACATCCAGAAATACGGCGGGGCAATATTTCTTTTCTTCTAACGCTTGCTCTATTACCGTAGTTATTCGATGGACTTGATCTATTTTGGAGTGGTTATTCCTGAATCCAAATTGAAAATCAGGATCATTTACCATTGGCTTTAGACTCGGAAGCAGTGAAAGTGGTCTGTATGATGTTACTTCTTCATCTGGTTTACCTGGTTTCTTCAACATAATTATTTGGGCCGTTATGAAGCATTTGGGTACATACTTCAATCTCATATAGGCATTAAATAAGTAAGTGATCATGATGATTGCTTTGCGTGGAAGTTCCTTGAATAGACCCGGTGATATTTCATCAATTCCTGGTGCCTTTTTTTGACTAAGACTTTTGTCGATTTCTTCAGCAATTTCCATTGGTGTGACCCTTTTAAAATTCTGATTTGGTTGATAGTCAGGTGGTGCGTCAATGTTGGATTGAAAGTCATGGGGTTGAAACACTGTTGCTAGGTGTTGAGCAAGTTCCGCTTTTTCTTTGTCATATCAAACCCAATTGCCTTGAGCATTTCTTATAGGTGGTACTCGAACTACAGGTCGTTTAAATTTTCTGGTTGCTTTCCATAACGAGTAGTCCTTATCCATTTCTGGACCTAGCCCGCTTAAGTAGTTGTCGAATCAATCCTGTTTCAAGCTTTTGATTAGCCTATTGACTTTGTTACTTATTCGATTGAAGGTGGTTTTGTCAGCGGGATTTCTAGTGAGATGCCATATTCTCCTTGCCGTTCTACTTTCCTTGATTTGTTCCCTGATTTTTATAAGGAGGATATATTTATTTTAAGTACATATCCAAACCCATAGAGTAAGTTCAAAATCCATTCTATAGTTGTCACTACTACTGAAAAAGACTATTCAAATACAATTATATTTTCAGTCGAAATGAGTTGCATTTCGAATAATTGTAGGGATAAACGAATGTAATAAATTCATTGCATCAGTGAATCACTACAGAGCTTACCGACAACAGTACAGGAATGTGATCAGATGTTGAGTTGTTAATTCATTCGACTCTAGTGTAACTGGATGAAATACCTTTTATGATGAAGAAATCAAGCAGACCGGGTATTTTTCCTGCATCCGTTGGCCAATACGTTGGCCCCCTTGGAGACAGATATTCACATTTGTTTTCATGAATGGCATTGAACAAAGCATTTCCTTTCCCAGGAGAAATTAGCCTGGAACCCCAAGATGTATGTTTTATATTATACTCCCCTCCAATAATAAATCTTGGACCGAGCTTATTAAAGACGTTATTAAATTGTAACTTCGTTGGTGCATGCCGTGGAGGACAGTATGCTGCCGCAATATTTAGATCTGCGCCATTATATTGGATAGAGATAACAGTTACTTGCATGTAGCTTTCTCGAATATCCTCTTGTTGATTATGGTTGATGTTATTTTTAATTAGTACAGCTGAACCACCTCTGGCTCTTTCACTAGGATGTGTTGCCCAGTAGGAATTAAATCCCTTTATTCTGAAAAAGCTTTTGTTGGAGAAGTGCGTTTCTGGAATAAGTGCAATACCCTTTCTGTTAAGTGACCAAGTGTCTGTTGAATTTGACTAAGCTTTTTAATAATTTCAAAGTTATTAGACTCGTTATTAACTTCTATATGTTTGTTGTTTTGGTTTGATTCATCAGCAGATAACTTGGTGATTTGCGCATAGGATAATCCAACTGTGGATGGTGTGATTGTTGTTTGTGGTTTAGCAGCTTTGGTTTGTAATCGCTGTACTACTCTTGTTCTATTATTCTGTTGGCTTTTAATTTTGTTCTGATATACACAGCATCCTTTATAATTTGCAGTATGTTGTTGACAAAGAGCACATGAAGGCGCGATATCTGGTTGTTTTTTGCATTTTGTCGTGTGATGATTTCCAGCACATTTAACGCATTTGGTTTGACGATAGCAAAACCTCTCGGTATGTCCAAGTTGTTGACAATTCGTACATTGTGGAATGTCCCTTGTCTTGTTAGGTGGCTCAATTTTAACTATACAGTACGCCAGTTTCTTGATGTTGTATAATACTTCTTTATTGTTGTCTTTTTGTTTTAAGTCGATGTAAAACAATGGAAAGTGTTTCTTGTCTTTTACACCATTAGTTGTGACCATTTTGTATATGTTAGTAACACCTGCGACTTCATATCCCATTTTTCTAAGTCCGCTTTAATTACATCGTGACTAATGGAAGATGGTAAGCCTTTGATAATCCCTCTATAAGCCTTTTCGCTCTTCAGTTGGTAGGTGTGATATTCTATATTTTCTGATTGGTTGCTGGGTTCTTTTTTTAATTCTTCCAGTAATTTTTTGACATTTCTGTAATCATTTTCATTTTTAAAGGTAATTTTAAAGTCACTATTTGAAAGCGCCTTTAAATTAGTTGATTCACTAGTGGTTTTTATTACTTTTTGTCGAAAAAGTTCGAAATTTTTGATATTGCTCACGTTAATGGGTCAATGGGTGGAGGCAGTGATATTTTTGGGTTTTTCTGTTCAGTGTTATTGATCACAATTTGTGTAGTTTTTTTTTTTTTTGGAGGAGTTTTCGTGTTTGTGCACCTGCGTTTCCTAGCATTTCTGTTATCAGCACTGGAAACTTTTTTCTTCAGTTCTTCCTCATCTGTGCAATAATCCTCTTGACTCAGAGCACTGAATATATTATTCTCTTGAAAAACTGGAAATTGCCACAGCAACCAGTTGGAATTATTTGAATGTTCATGTTGACTGGATGATGGCTGAATATGGTTGGAAGTAAGATTGTTAACTCGTGCTGAATCCTCAGCTATGCTATTTTTAACCTTTTATTTTAGTGTAGAATTTTCTCTCTTAAGTTCAGCAACTTCATTGCTCAGCTGCGCGATTAGTTTCTTCATTTTTTTAAATTTATTTAACAGCTCCTCGCTATTTATATTATTTGTTGATGCACTCGGCATTTGTTCTGATAATGAAGTTACTTTTTTAGTGGAGACTGCGTTGTTTGCGAATATTTTTTGTATTGGTGATCTGATTGTAATTGAGCCCCTTCGGAATGAAAGTTTTTCCTCGTTACTCTTTTGAGCATTGATATCGCTTAGCTTATTTTTGATATCATTAGAATTTTGTAGCAATGTTTGGTCTCCCCTAGAATCCATGGGACCGACCTCCGGAGAGAGTGGATTTTCCTGAATATCAGGTCTGCCACCTAAGGTATTTGTTTTATCCATTGCGTTTTATTGTTTATAGTGTTATTACACTCGCCTCTAGAAGTTCAGCCGCTGTGATACATTAAAAATGCAAAATAAACGTTGCCCAGGTGCTGCCGCGTGGAGGTAAACTAGAGACAGTTGATGGTTTCTACATAGTTGCAACTTTGGAAATATAGGCCCACACGAGGTAATATCTCTGAGATTTTGGAAAATAGACATAACGAAGCAGAAAATTTCAACAGGCTTATCCTTTTTCACAATTTTTAAAATTTTACCGAACATGTCTAAGTCTTTTTATTTAAAAGACAAATTTTTTTCTCTGAAAGCTTGATCTGTCCACTTTATGAAAATATCGCTCCATACCTGCTACGTTGGATATTTACACTTTTTTGTGTAGGCCTACACTTTTTGATAATTTGTGTAGCTAAACTTTATGTGAATAGTTCACACCGGTATCCACCATAGTTTAAGAACGCGAAACTATTGTTTACTGATAAAAAGATTATACTTTCATAGACATCTCTATTGTTATCAGTAACTTAATTTTATATTTTAAATGGACTTACACCACTTTCAAAATAAACGGCACATATACAAAGGTAATTAACACGAGTATAAACCTAAAAAAGACTTTTGCAACCTGCATAACTCATTAAAAAAAAAACTCTGCCTTTCTAATTTCGTAACACAATAAAATATTCCAAATATGTACATAATTTTATACCATATTCTAATCTCAAAATCTTTATTGCACACCATTTTAATAATAAACATTTTTAAATTATTAATTAAATAACATAATTATTTCTAAAATTAAGTGAAAAGTGAATTTTGAATATACAAAAAAAAAACTTCATTTGTATTTATATAATATCTCACTACATATGAGACGAGTACGAGGAACATGCATACAGTAGTCGTACAAATTTAATTTAATCGACAACCTGTTGAAAAAAAAAATTCGTAATAATAATTTTGCCATAAAAATTAATTATTTATTGTAGATTTAAAAATAAATGTTAAACATTTTTTTTTTTTATGTAGATGTGAGATACTAAAGAATTGTTTTATGAATAAATGAATTATTATCATGTGATTATTGTGTAACGTTGCTTATTTAGATCCTAACTATATGTATACCTACCGACCTATCTAAAATTTAGTAGTTTAGACGAATTACAGAAGTTTTTAATTTGGTTTTTAAAATACCGAAAACCGAAAACGATGTTGTATACATACATATGTATATACAAAATATTTTATGTTAATGAAGGTATTACGCTTATTTAGTAATATCACTGTTGCTAGTTAGGTGGTTTGTTGAATGAGATAACAATGTTGGAAACACACATTGTTGTCTCATCGCTTTTATTTATTACTTAAAATGTAATATTTAAAAAAAAAAGTGCATTTAGAGATGAAGATTGAAGGCTTGACCTAATTTTTGTTACAAAGTTTCCTGCAACCGAAAATTTATGTTTACTAGAAGTGGATGTAGGACGAATTGTCAACAATACCTTATACAAATAAAAATATCTAAAACCTTTGATCTCTTTCCTGTTGATTCAAATAATTTGAAGTAATTTTTTATACCTACGTTCGGCCGAATGCTTGGCGAAGCAATTGATGAAATAGCAGACTCGAGTTGCTTATTTTAATCCATGTCATCATCGCTAATCTGAATTTCGTCAACTTCGCTGCTATCTGATAAATTTTTTAATCAATTTATTAGTCGTTCAGCGTACATTAAAACTGGAAATTTAGATACAAACTCAAAATCTTCAGTAGTTTTTGGTATTTTACCAGTTTGTAAATATGTAAGTTAAAAGCGTTACTAATACTTTGTTGCGTCTCTGAGACATTCTTAATTTCAGGTTTTGCAGTAATTCCAAGCTTAATTTTGTATTTAAATCACGTAGTTTAATGAAAATAAATTTATAAACACCCTCACAAGTTAATAATCAGGCAGCATTGCTACTTAGTTTAACTATAGTTAATTCTGCTGGTTTAAGTACATTTAAAATTTACTGCAAAGGTGCGACATTTATATTGGTTTAATCTAATTTCATATTCAATTCATCCGCCGCGCTTTTTATGCAATCTTTCAGTAAGATAAACCGCTGTAACATAGGGACTAGCAAATTTCAACGTGTTAGGCAGACTAATAATAATGTTAATTGTTTCTTCTCCTGCGTCATAACATGATTCTGTAATATTGAATTTTTGACTGATGATGACTTAAACTTTTTTATTATAGATCTCGTTTCCCTTAATATGTTGCCCATATTTTTGTAATCAAACGATTGTATGTCGTTCATATATGCCCAGTCGTCTTCTTGGAAATTTAAATTTTCATCGCTATTTTGCGGACATGCTCTTATATTATGGGATGGATATTCAATTTCATGTATATGCAGGTCATGTATATACAGGTCTTCCTCTTCAATTTCGTCTATATCATGAAGTTCACATTGTGTTATTCCATTTACTTCGAATTGCAATAGTTGTTTTTTATAGAATAAATCTTTGATGGATAAATTAATTCCGTGATTATGGCATAGTTGGCTCTCGCATTTTATTTGATTACCATACTTTACCATTAAAGATGCACTATCGTGGATCAAAGCCACTACGTCTTTTTCAAAATTTAAACCGAATTAATAAAATTTGAGTTATACGATTTTCTTCAATTTTTCGGATGCAATTGATTCTTTAATTTCCACTAATCCTAAAACATACGTTCCGTCATTGCCATGTAATATCACATTTTAATTTTTTCTTAGTTCGACATCACACCATTCGCCGACTGTGATACTAAATCTTTGACCCCTTTTCACTTGATTGATCAAACGTTCTTTAAGTTCGTTTTTCTTTTCGTTGAAAAATGTTAAGATTAATTTTCAAATGGTACTTTCGCTTTTAGGCATATCGAAGCTTTTGAAGGTAACGTAACCTCTAGTTGCTTCAGATCTACATATTTGGCGTTTAGAAAAACCATCGAGCGATGCACATTTTGACAGTATGCACACCAATGATACTCTCGTTACAAAATTGAATAAATTTGGGTTCCAATAGTAGAGTTTTTGGTTGCATTTCCATATGATGTGCTATTGTTATCAGAAGTTTTTTTCGTTTTGATTCTGAATACCGTGTCATTTGAGGTGATACTTCATTGATGTCGTCGTAGATCCCTTGCAAGCTAAATTTTTCCCACAAATATTTACACTTCGCTTGGTCTTTTACGTTAGTTTTTATGAAATATTTCCACACATTAGACTTAGATGCCATTTTAAGGTTTAGATATTTTTTTAATAAATCGGTTTACATATTACATTCATTAAGAATATTCAAATAATTTCGTACATACCTTAATGCAAATTAATTGATAAAAAAACAATATTTTTGTCCCGACTTAAATCTATATATAATTTATTTTTAAATGATATAGCAATATAATTTATTTACTACGTTTAATATAATTTTATTTAACTCAACGAAAAATACATAGTAGTTTAACGACAAAGTACACCGTCAAAACCTTTTGCATACATCTTGGAATGCTGTCAATTTAGCGGTTTTTAGCCGCATTCTGTCGGATATCATAGCTCGATAAAATGGACGATTGTCAAAACGGTATAATTTATCCAATCTCTCGTCCCAGTATCATACCAAACACGGTGTTTTCCTAGTGTTTTAGTATTCATTGTATAAAATTGCCACGCTTTTCTATTGGTCTTAGCCACGATAATATTCATCAATGTTTCTGGGATGATTTTTTGGAAAGCTAGTAACTGAGTGGCAAGTTTTTTTCCTGTTTGTACCGTCAAGCATTCTCTTCCTCGCAGTAGTAGAAAGTCGCGTTTTCTGGTCACAGTTGAAAGATTTACGCTGCACTTTCAGAAACATTTTTTTTATTTTTGGTATAATACCACATACCAGTATCTGCTTCTTCATCTTCAACAGTGGCAGTTTCAACATTTTCTTGCTCATTACCCCGATCGTCAGCGCCAAGTTCAAAATTTTCATCATCATCAAAATGTATCGGCTCAACATACTCAACCTAATCGTAATCACAAACGTTTATCGGTTCAGCTTCTTCACCCTCGTCACAATCGAAAAAATTCATATTAATATGGTCGTTTGCTATTTCCTTTTCATCTGACACCGCAGTATTAGAACTTTACCGAAAATTTTACGACGCTTTTGCTTTTCCCGAACCATAATAACTATATATACAACCAGGACTAACTATTTTTACTGGTAAGCACCTTGAATTAAAAAAAAACTAAACCAGAAATACCGTTCAATGATAGTTCGGAGCAGTTTCTCTCTCAGTGCCACAGAAAAAATGCACAAAACACCACAGACATATACTCGTACAATAAATTCATAAAGATAAAAAGTGAATCAATTTTTGGTTTATCTAGAAAAAATAACTTGGGGTCATTTTGCCCGCTTTTCATTGTATTGCATGTATAAGATATAAATTGAGGCTATCTTATAGAGCATGGTCCATTTAAATAAGAAGAAACGTATTTTTTCATTTTAAAATCGATTGGGGTAAATTTGACCACAATACACTGAGAGAAGGTTAAAGAATTATATGGGGCTGTTTGTTTATGTGAACGGTTAATGAAATATTGAATAAATTGCAAAATTTAGCTTTCTACTATTGAATTATTATGAATTACACGAGAAAGGAATGCTGGCTCATTTCATTGTTAATACAACAATTACATGAGATATAAACATCTGCAGAAATAGGAAATTAGCATAAAATCCTTCACAACCATCACATTATTGGACAATTTCCGATTTCTGGATATTTATCGAAAGTTTACAATACTCTCACCATAACACTCATTAACGCATAATTACACAATTTAATTCGACAATAAAAATTACGACCAAAGAAAAAAAATCCAGTCCCGGATGAAAAATGCATCTTCATAACGGTGCCTGGCGAAAATAAATTTCAATCATTCAATGATTTACTAAGCTTAGCTTAATAAATGTCACAAAGTAGTACAAAAAAATATTAAAATGTGTTTCCCAATTTTTTGTATGTCATATCTGGGGATATGTGGGTAAATGAAGTAGGAAAACCTTTGAATTTAAGGATGAAACTTCTCGTACCGTTGGAAACGAATTAGTGTTAATTAGTTGTCATTAAAAAAATTTAGTTCTAATCCAGGAAAATGGAAAATGAATTTTCATATTTTTCCTGAAAGGTGATAAAAATGCTACAATTCATTAATTAATATTTTCCGTTAGTAAACACTTTGAACGAATTGATGATTTCTAGAAAAATATAAATAGCAAGTATCCGTAATTTTCATTCATTAAGCGATGGAAAGTGAAAATCAATCAATACCCCTAAATGACACTACATCGAATCATACAAGACCCAGTTTCCGTTCAATAATTTCCTAAGTAAACATCATAAATAATTGATTTAAACTATTTCTGAAATCAAATGTTCTATAAACCAATTAAAAAAGGCCAGAATCAATTTGGAAAATTTAGAAATCTACGGAATTGTTTCTAATGGCGAGGCAACCGTATTTGCATTTAAAACCGAGTATTAAGGTTTAATTCGTTAAATTTGCCTGCAATATTCAATAACAAAATTTTATTGGAATATTTTCTAAAAATCGTCAATTCGTTCAACGAAAAGTCGGTCGTGGATTATATTCCTAAATAATAGGTTTCAATAAATGATTTTGGTCGACTTTTTCATAAACTCAAAATGATAGCTATTTATCCATAAGCCTTTGCCATTCTTTACCACTTAAAATTTCCAGGGCTCTTTTCTGTTTTTTAAGGCATCAGAATTAGGGCATCGTCGATTAATCGATTAATCGAAATTTGTTGATACGCGTTTTTAAACCGATATTTCCAACTTTTGAACATAATTTAAAACATATTATATGAAAAATATGATAAAGAAGTCCGAATTTGAGAAAACCATCAATTTAACAAAGTTAGTTAAAATTTTTACGTTTCAGGTCAAAAAACCGAATTCCGTACTCTCCTTCTAGAAAATGCCTCATTTTGAGTAACGAGTGAGGATACACAACTTACACAAAATGGCATTTCCTAACGTGTTTCATTTCATACCAGATTTTTTTCCAATTTTGATAAAAAACGTAAATTATTGAATTTTGAGAAAAAAGGTCTTAAAATCGATGAAGTTTCAAATTTTGTAAATCAAGTAGACATACAACTGGTGTTGAATTGAATATTTCATTACCAGTTATGAAATATTGTTTATTTCCTAACTAGTTGCGTGCGAAAAATATGTCGTTTCGCAGGGAGATTTTGAAAAGTCGTACTTTTCTAAACAAAATTAGAAAAAGTAGTGTTTGCATTAATTTTTCAATTTTTTCATATTTTTAATAGAAATTGGTACAGAAATAATTTATAAACAAGTTTCAGTTCACAATTTCAAATTATTGTCGTATCATCTCATACTTCTCTCGAGAAAAGGAATTTCCGATTAATCGGTTTCTGAATTATTATTTATTGTACAAAATTATGCTGAAAATCAAAAAAATTGCCTTCTCGTAAAGAAATACCAGTAAGTCATTCTGACGATTCTAAATGAATGTGTTCTCTGCCTTAGGGAATATATACTACTAATGGACTGCTCCTATATCCAAACGGTTTTATTGGGCACATGCAAGGCTGTAACGAATTACGTGTATTTGAATTACATAATGAAATTATAAATTACCGTTTGTAATTTGTATTTTATTTACTCGTTTTCCTTGTATTTAATTACTCAAATTCTAAGTAATTGTAATTTGTATTTTAATTACTGAGTTTGCTGTAATTCGTAAAAGTATTTTAATTACTCAGTGTAATGTAATTTGCCTAGCCTTGCATATATGTAATATGTGCTGACTAACGTGTGTGCTGACTATATTTTCTATCATGATATAAATTTTATCAAAATATATTTGTTTATATTAACTCATTTTGACACTATTAGCAAATTATCAGGAGGCTACGTCACGTAATTTTATTAGTAAATTATTATGAAATCTAATGTTTGAGGTTATGTTGTAAGTTGGAACAACGTGAAGGGGGTGTCGGGTATCGTCCCACGATACACGTTAATTCTGTGTTATTATGCCCAAATATGGACGCCAGGGTATGTGATTTTATCACCCAATGTTTGCAAATAAGACACACTCACTTTGATTAAAACTTTATAATTATTCGTTTTATTTGTGTATTTATATATTTATTAATTACAAAATTTGGACAAGTCCAGTCGGAAATGTTGCCCACCACCGTTACCGTAAAAATAACGATTATTATTATTTTATTAATTAGACTTTTTAATTTTTTTATTTTTGGAGAAAAAAATGTCTTGCGACCTATTCCAAGCAGAACAAAAAAGTAGAATGCTATGCCAATAACCAGGCGCTGAATATCGTCCTCGCGAAGATGTTTTATTTTGTGTTTCTGTGTCAGGAATACAACTCGTGTTGACACACGAGAAAAATCGTAATGTCAAAATTTGATGTTCTATTGAACACGAGATGGAACCACAGAGAAATATCACTCAAGTTTAGATTGAGGAAAATAATGTTAACAAGATGGGGCAATTGTCACAAAATATAATTTAGTGTTCGATTATATTTTGTGTACATGTCATCTCGTTAGATGGCGAAAGAAAATACGTTACGCAAAGAGATATCTTATGCGTAAACCCTATGTGTCTGTGGTGGTGAATGTATTCCAATTTATATAAACACATAATTAATTTGTTGATTGCAATGCGTGAGCCGCTACAGGGGGCTAGACCTCGAATATTAGTTTGTATTGATTTGAAGTCATCCTCGTGAACCGCCGACCCGTTTCTTCTGAGGCTATTTTAATGCTTAGTTTAAGTTTAAGAAGGCACTCTAGCATCGGAACCAAGGAATTCCATCTTGTCTTGGAATCTAACAATAGCAACATTTCATTTCCTTCTTGTGAAACTACGTTATGTTGTAAAATAGAAATTTTAACTTTTGAATTTACGTGCAATATATTGAACAAAGTGCCGCCCTTATTTTATTTGATGCCCAAGGGAAACTAACCGAGGCTACATCCACATTAAATGATGCCAAAATGACTAAAACGCACTAATTTGTGCATAAAACAGTTCTCCAAAGTTCAATGGTATTATATTATGATTCTGTTCACGTCTGCCGTTTCCTGATGGTAGATCATATTCCGTTTGTGTGTACGCCCTATAAGCTACAACTGTTCAAAGCCATGGTTCAATTTTAATTTATTTCATGAGGTAACATTCCTAGTTGACGAAGAATTAGTTCGTACTCAATTTGATGTGCAGCGCAATAATGCTACCTTACATAAGAAGAATTATTGTCACGAAATTATTCAAAAATCTTGAATATAATTATTTGTCTCGGCCAGGGCAGTGTTTTGATTTAAACGTGCGGAGGTTTAAGTTAAAGTGGAAGATATATTCATGATCTAACAAGACTAAAAATTTGTCACAGGGTACCAAGAAAACCGAGTATGGGATAAGATCCTAGGTGATGTTAACAACAAATTGTTGAACTACTTGCGAGATGTTATGGAGATCTTAAATTTAATTGATTTACTATTTTATTTTGATTTTTTCCCATACTGTAGAAATAATAATGAGAACAAACAAGTTACAAATAATTTTGGTTAGGACTGTACATATTTATGAACCTACAACATAAAAAATTAAAACCAAGCAGAAAAAATCTGGAAGCGCTGTTGTTGACGATAAAAACACTTGGTTTTTGTACGACGAAATGAAGTTTTTGGACGAAGTGTTGGTTCTCTTTATTGTATAATTTTCTTGGACCAATTATTTTTAACCTAACGACAAGGGACAAGTGTTAAAAAACAACTAATTTTGTTTGACTTTTGAAGATATTATTATGATAGTGAAGTGCCCAGCTATGATGTTTTTTGGACAAATATTTGTCAATACCTTGAAAAAAAAACATATATAAAAAATTGCTGGTAGAAAATATCAGTGAATTTTCATAGTGTAGATGGCGTGTTAGTGACCACACGATTTGTAGTGAGCTTTTATTTCAGTTTGAGCAGAATGCTTTTGTTGTGAAAATAAATCAATTACTACAAGAAAATGAAAACGATTTTTTAACCAATTCAAAAATTTATGAAAAAATCTCAAAGATCATAAATAACAATTTAAACGTTTTGATTTAATAATTTACATTAGCACTAAGTGCTAAGTGCAAGTCTTGCTGAAGTTGTAAACAGTTACGCGCATCATGAATTAATTGAATGAAGACATCTAATATGAGTAATATTCTCAAAAAGGAAAGGGTTGAACTAAATCATATTATTACTAAATAAATATTCTGAATTTAGTTAATTGTGGCCAAAAGTGAATAAACACATCAAACACTAAGTCGAAAACTGTTTATATTTAAATAATTAAAGTATTTTACGAATACAATTAAAGATTTTTTATGGTAGGTACCACAAAATAAAATTACCATATTTTATTATTTTTTCACCAACAAATCTCTAAACACAATATAATTTATGTATATATTTGTGTAAGGACACACGAAATCTCCCAAAAAATTCTCAAGAATTTAAGAAAAATTTACTTGAAAATTTATTTAAACAAAATACCAGATTTGTACACCAACCAGAGAAATATAAACGAACCGAAATAAAAAAACTTTTACTACATTCAACCTGAAGCTATATAAAAAATTAACTAAAACCAAAATTTTACAATAACAATTGTATTTAAAAAAAAAATAAAAAAAATTAAAAACGAGCCATCGAGATAAAATGAAATACCTACAACAAAAAATAAAAATTGGAAAATGAAACTGAAAAAGAAAATTTTCATTTTCCTTTTTTTTTTTGTTTTTTTGTTTTTTTTGTTTTCCATCACCTGAGGCAATTTGTGTGCATTAGTATCAAATATTTTTCCCTTCCTCCCACACAAAAAGAACTAACCAACAAAATCCTATACATAAATATATAGGGGCAGCTGAACGCAAGAAGAATGAGCTGGAAACCAACCAGCAAAAAACAAAAACACCAACTACCCCAAAACTAAATGAAAGTTTAAATAAATTTAAATAATTTTTCTATATATCTGTGTACAAGTTTGTATGTTCAATTATATCAAAAAAAAAATTCATTTGTATTTTTACTCTCTCCCAGCACAAACAATAACGCTGGAATATACAAAAAAAGATATACCAGCAAAACCAGAAACTACAGGTACAAATCCAAAGCATTTTTGTTTTTATTATTTTTGAATGAAAAGTATATATTTGAAAATGGAATATCTACTGGAAAATTTAGGTATGCAAAATAAAATTAAAATAAAAGCTCCGTACACTTGGAGATGGTTAATTTAAAAAAAAAAAAAATTGTTGTTGTAACTGGTATTTGTATAATAAATAATAAAGAAAATCTTTAGACGTTTGAAAAAAAAAAAGTTTAAATTATTTTTTAACGATTTAGTTAGCTTTTTGCAGGTGGAAGTTTAATTATAGTTTTTTGAACAAGAATCTAAAAAGAAAATGACACACACTGCATATTGGGGCTATAACAAAATATGTACAAGGTATTTATTGTATAAAGTGTGACATGGGCCAGCAGCGGTTCATTTGCTATAAATGTTGCTGACAGATGTCCTTACTAATGGAAGAAATAGAAACGGCGTCTTCGGCTTACGAAACAGATTTTAACAAATTATACAGCTGGTCTAAATTTTTTTAAAAGCTTAGCATCGTTTTATAATCACAATGGTTAATAAAGATAAAACCGGTGTAAAATTGTATTTTCAAATAGTTTGCAAATGCAATACAGATGCGAGTTATTGCGAGATAAGCTCAACATTTTTATAAAGAATTTTAAAATCTTAATATAATTTGTATGGCAGGAAAATTTTGCAAATGGCCACCGAGCAGAGAAGTCGTGTGTTTGTAATGTCATTCTTTGAAATAGTTGTGAATTTATTCAATAAACTGTTCTCATGAGATTAAATAACTAAAATAATTACTATTAGTGTGTTATATTTAAATAAAACTCTTTTTTTATTTTATATTTCTGGTGTGATCAACACCACTGTGTGTATTTCTAATGTCATCCTTTTTCTTTTTTTTTTTTAAATTCAATTATTCCGTAATTTACACCAATTGGATTATACACCAATTGGAATTACTAACAAACAATACTTAACAATCTAATTTTACTTGTTATTTTAAATATCTCACAAAATCCTTAAATCTAACAGGCATCCGTACAATCCGCCCTAACCTGGCTGTATCACTCGTATTCGTATTAGGCAAAGTTTTCAATGTACCGTTCCTACCCACATATGATGAATTCGGACGTTGACCACAATTTTCTATCAACTCATTATCATTGCTTGTATCTTTAAATTCTCTTTTGAATTGAGGGTACCTATGAGACTTTCTCAAATGGAAGGAATTGCGCCTTAATACTTAGTGTTCCGTTCTCATCATCATCACTACATAGTATAAAACAAAGTCGCTTTCTCTAATTAATTTGAATTTTAAATAATTAAAGAAAATTAAATAAAATAAAACAATTTAGAATACTTTCTTTCTGTGGTATTATTTATTAAAACTTATTTAAAGTAAGTACATGTTTCGGGTATTCTCCCTTCGTCAACTTTTTAAAATATTATAATTAAAAACTTTAAATTTCGCGCAATATAATAATGGTATATGTCATTGTGTGGGATTTGGTCATTTAGCAATATTGGGTGGTTTTTGTGTTTATATATCTCCATCTCCTCTATTCTGTCTAATTTTTCCCCTTTTGGAATTTTGTGAAGAATGGTTAAGTTATGGTGATAGCCGGTGTGTGTGTGTTTGTGTTGAGTTAAATGTTGAGCGAAGTTAGATTTTATATTACGTTTACCAATTTCTTGTGTGTGTTCTTTGTATCTTATTTTGAAATTTCTCCCAGTTTGGCCAATATAAAATGCACTGCAGTCGTTGCAATTTAATCTGTATACTCCTGATTCACAATCAGTTATTGTATTTTTAGTTTTTGTGAGGTGTTCTATTGTGTGTTTTGTGCGGTATGCAATGTTGTATTCATACTGCCCGAATATTTTGTGTACAAGATTTGCTGTCGGCTTGGTATAGTCCATGGTTACGTTTTCTCTCTCCCTATATCCCTATGTATGCTTAAATCTTTAAAACTGCGCAACGGATTTTGATGCGTTTTTTTTAATAGATAGAGTGATTGAAGAGGAAGGTTTATATGTATAATAACATCCATTAAATAGTGGAGAAATACTGTTATTTTTGAGGTTTCTAATGTGATGTCGTAAATAATTACATTTTTTCCGCTTACATTGCAAACGCAGGCTGAACCCTACGAGATTTATCAAAACAATGTACTAAGTATTGTACACATTGAAAAGTTCTACAGAAAACTCCGCGATGGTATATGTCTATCTCTTATGGATATCCCACAATAACATTTTTTTGTCATTTACTTTTTACGCATCAAAATCCGTTGCGTAGTTTTAAAGATCTAAGCATACATAGGGATATAGGGACAGAGAAAGCGACTTTGTTTTATACTATGTAGTGATGATTTGGAAATTGCGGGACATAGCGTTTCTCTTTTGTTGTTGATGATTGTTGAATATCTTTTGTTTTTAGTCGCACGAATTTAATTAAAATCGTAGTTTAAGTTGAGGTATTTCAGTTAAAAAAAAAGAACTAAATATAATAGGTAGCTTTTGTTTTTTATGATTATTGATTATCATTTGTTTCTAAATCATTTGTTTCTAAATGGTAAGTATTTAGATATTTTTTACTGCGGCACATACTTATAATATGTCAATTTGTGCATAGGTAATCATACATATAGAACTGAGTAAATTTTGTACAGAAATTATAAAGTCATGTCTGGAAGACGTCGTCGTTCGAACATAGGTCGTAGTACAGTGAATGCCAGAAGAGTGCGTTCAGCAAAAGATGAAGAATCGTCAACGGAACGTGAGGCTCGCCTCAGTCAGGCACGGGATAGATATAGAGCTGAGAGAGAGAGAGAGAATCTTCAGTAGAGCGTGAGGTTCGCCGCAGCCGGGATCGAGATAGGCATACGGTTCAGAGGGACACAGAATCATCAGTAGAGCGTGAGGCTCGACTCAGTCAGCTTCGGGATAGATATAGAGCTGAGAGAGAGAGAGAGAATCTTCAGTAGAGCGTGAAGCTCGCCGCAGCCGAGATAGAGATAGACATCGAATACAGAGAGCCAGAGAATCATCAGCACGAGTTATTAATTCATGGGTAAATAAAGAAAATTCTGCCATGAATTACGATCCTTCGATTTCTTACAAGTACGATCGTATAGTATCAATAGGTACTATGTCAGTAGTGTGTGAACATTGCTTGGCATTGAAATTCAAGGACGAATCGAAAGGCATGCGTTGCTTACAAGGAAAAGTCAAATTAGAAGAAATTCTCCCTCCACCTGAACCACTTCACTCTCTTCTTACGGGTGATTATCAGAAATCCAAACAATTCATGCGCAATATACGCCGTTATAATAACGCATTTCAAATGACCTCTTTTAAGAGTAAGCAAGTTGTTGAGCGTGGGTTCATGCCTACATTTAAAATTCAAGGGCAAGTGTACCACTTAGCTGGGAGCTTGCTACCACTTCGACCCGATGATCACAAATTTCTGCAAATATATTTTATTGCAGATCCAGATACACGAGCATCTACGCGGTGTTCAAGTGTTGCACAGCCAATTGATAGAGATTTGATTAGATCTCTCCAAGATATGTTACATTCTCATAATTGCTACATACAGTCTTTCAAAACTCCGATTGAGAGTGTTCCAGCAGATACTCCTGAATTTAATGTCGTAATCCATGCAAATAAAGTTCCTGTTGGAGAACACAGAGGACGATACAATGCGCCTTCCACGAGTGAAGTAGCAGTGGTGATAGCTGGACAGCAATTTGACAAAAGAGATATTGTATTGCATAGTCGTGATGATAATTTGCAAAAAATTTCAGAGTTACACAGATCTTATGACAGCTTACAATATCCGTTGATGCTATGTCGTGGAGAAAATGGTTATGCCATTAATATTTCTAAAGTTGACCCAATCGGTGGTACACCTCTGCGTAAAACAGTGTCATGTATGAACTACTATTGCTACCGTATAATGACAAGACGTAACAATTTCAACACTTTGCTTAGATATGGAATGTTAACAAACCAATACTTGGTAGATCAATATGCGAAAATTGAATCTGAGAGATTGGCCTACATCCGTAATAATCAAACTAAATTGAGAGCTGAAAATTACGTTCATCTTCAGGATGCTTTACAGGCGAATGAACACCGCAACGGCATTGGGCATTTGGTTATACTACCTTCATCATTCACAGGTGGACCTCGATATTTACACGAAAAATCGCAAGACGCCATGACTTACGTCAGAAATTACGGCAAACCTGATTTATTTATAACTGCAACATGTAACCCAAATTGGCCGGAAATCAAAGAAAATATTAACACCAATTTAACTCCACAAGACAGATACGATATAGTTAACAGAGTCTTCCATTTAAAAGTACAGAAACTCCTGCACCTCATTAACAAGTCTCATATATTCGGTCCGCCGCACTGTCATATGTACACAATAGAATAGCAGAAACGTGGCTTGCCACACGTACACCTGCTGGTGTGGTTAGTGAACAAAATTAGACCAAACCAAATTGACAGGGTTATTTCAGCTGAATTACCGGATAAAGATGAAGATCCTATCCTGTACGAAATCGTAAAGAAACATATGGTACACGGCCCTTGCGGGACTTTAAACCCGAATTCTCCATGTATGCGAGATTCTAAATGCAGCAAAAAATTTCCGAAGTCGTTCCAAACTCAAACAAGTACTAGCGATGACGGATATCCCAAATATCGTCGACGATCGCCAGAACAGGGTGGGCAAAATGCTACCGTCCGAAACCATGATATTGATAACCGATGGATCGTTCCCTATAATCCGCTCCTTTTGAAAATTTTTGATGCCCACATCAACGTAGAGTTGTGCAATTCAATAAAGTCAATCCAATATGTTACTAAGTACATTAATAAAGGCAGTGATGAAGCCAATTTCAGCATACAATCACCAAATGAAGTGGAAAAATATCAGTCTGGACGTTACATCTGCAGCTCTGAAGCTGTATGGAGGATTTTATCATTCGAAGTGCACGACCGGGCTCCCACAATTGTCCACCTTGCAGTTCATTTAGAAAATGGACAAAGAGTATATTTCACTGAGAACAATATACAAGAAGTTGTTAATAACCCGCGGGATACAACATTGACAGCATTCTTCAAGTTATGTGCTCAAGATCATTTCGCGAAAACACTGACATATGACAGAGTTCCAAGTTACTATACATGGAACCAGAGTTCTAAAACTTTTCAACGGCGAAAACAAGGTACTGCGGTTGATGGTTTCCCCGGAGTAAAAAAAAACGGATGCTCTTGGCAGAGTCTACGTGATTCATCCCAACAACAGCGAATGCTTTTATCTGAGAATGTTACTGCATATTGTAAAAGGCCCGACATCCTTTGCACACCTAAGAACTGCACAAGGTGTTGTTTACAATACTTATCAAGCAGCATGCAAAGCTATGGGGCTCTTGGAAGACGATTCTCACTGGGAAAACACATTATCAGAAGCAGCTGTTTGTAGTTCAGCTACATCATTAAGATATTTATTTTCCGTCATAGTAGCGTTTTGTCAAGTAACTGATTCTGTTAATCTATGGAATAAATTTCAAGAAAATATGGCCAGTGATATTCTGATTCGGCGACGGCGAGAGTTAAACTCAGATGATGTACAATATGATCAAAACATATTTGACGAAGCATTATTTGAATTAAACAAAGTAGTGCAATTACTTTCGGGTAAATCGATCAAGGATTTTGGGCTGCCGATGCCAGCTAATACTACTAACTCAGATTTAACTAACAGTGCCGAATACACAAGAGAAACATCATACGATCAAACGAGACTTTTACAAAATATAGCTCAAGATGAGCCACGATTAAACATCGATCAGAAAAAGTATTCACTGCATTACTATCAACAATTGATAACAATGAAGGGAAATTGTTTTTCCTTGATGCCCCAGGAGGTACAGGAAAAACATTTTTAATCAATCTGCTTTTAAAAAAAGTGAGATCTACCGGAAAAATTGCGTTAGCTGTTGCGTCATCCGGCATTGCCGCTACGTTTTTGGAAGGAGGCCGAACCGCACACTCTACATTCAAGCTCCCACTGAAAATCGCCACATATGATAATAACAGCGTCTGTAGTGTTTCTAAACAGAGCAATACAGGAAAATTGATGCTTGACTGCTCAATAATAGTCTGGGACGAAGCTACCATGTCAAACAAGACGTCTGTGGAAGCACCGGATAGGACAATGCGCGATTTGCGCAACAAAAATTCACCTATGGGTGGATGTACAATTCTGTTCTCAGGAGATTTCCGTCAAATCCTACCAGTTGTGACTCGAGGAACACGTGCTGACGAAATAAATGCTTCCCTAAAAAGATCCAACCTTTGGCCATATGTCAATAAATTAGAGCTTAAAACTAATATGAGGTTTTCGTCATCTTCACGTGAGAACAGCCTATTTCCAGAGATGCTGCTAAAAGTTGGCAATGGAGAGTTAACACAAAGTGAGGGAAGGATTAACCTAGAAAACCTTTGTGTTTTGATAGACAACATCCAAGAGTTAGTCAACAATGTCTATCCTGACATTGATAACATAAGTTATAAGACAATATCTTGGTTTAAAGAAAGAGCGATTCTGTCACCAACTAACGAACAAGTAGATAAGGTAAATAACTTGATTCTTTCAAATATTGATGCGCCGACGAAAATATACTACTTGGTCGATACTGTTCTCGATTTGGAAGAAGCTGTTCATTTTCCTACAGAATTTCTATACTCTTTGAACCCGTCTGGACTCCCTCCTCACAAAATGGTGTTGAAAGTAGGTTATCCTGTTATTTTATTAAGAAACCTGAATCCACCTAAACTTTGCAATGGCACGCGTTTGCTGGTAAAATCACTGAAAACTTTCAGAATAGAGTGCACAATACTCACAGGATGTGGTACCAGAGAAGATGTATTGATTCCCCGAATCCCTCTGATACCATCGGATTTACCCTTCCAATTTAAACGTTTACAGTTTCCGGTAAAGACATCTTTTGCAATGACCATTAATAAATCGCAGGGTCAAACCTTCAACATTGCAGGCTTAGATTTGAGCGTTGACTGTTTTTCACATGGCCAACTGTATGTCGCTCTTTCAAGTGTAACCTCTAGAGAAAACATCTTTGTATTGTCTAATGACAAGAAAGCTGTGAACGTTGTATATAAAGACATTCTGTAATATATTAATTGTTGTTAAAATAAAATAAATAGGTAAAAATGTAAAAAGTAAATAAGTCAAAATGTAGTGTATGAATTTAGATGTTCCAAAGATAGAAGGAAATCTTCATGGTATAGGGAAAGGGGAATTGTTTTACTCCAAATTTAACGAGTGCGGGCCACGGGCAGTAATGAATCAATCAAAACTACTGGATCGATTTTAATCATTTTTTCAGTGAGTGACATAGGCTATATATTTTATACCCGTGCGAAGCCGGAGCGGGCCGCTAGTTTTTTATAATATGTGATCGATTTTTTAAAAGATGTGATTATTGTGCTTTTCCATAATAAGCGCGGGTTCCCATACATTATTTTTTCTATATGTATATTACAGTTTGCCCCTCAGCAAAATCAGGTCTTTTCTTTGTTTGTCTATCGTAATAGTTTTTTGACTTCTCCTGATTCGCTTTTAATTTTGCTATTACATTTAATTCTACTCTGGGGACTGAACATTTTATGGCTTGGTGACGCACCTAAATTGGCGACTGGATGATTCCTGTACTCCAACAGTGCATATTGGATATCCTTCGTGTCTTCTATTGCTTTCTTAATCAGGTTCTTTGCTATATTGACTGCTTTTTCGGCATGCCGATTCGACCTTGAGTACGTTGGACTCGATGTTTATATTACAAATTCCCAGTTTTTGCTGAAATCCTCCATTTCATGCGACACAAATGTCATGTTATCACATATCATATCTTTGGATATCCCATGAGTTGCAAACATATTTTTCAGGTTGATAATAACTTCTGAGACTTGTTTAATTTTCAATGGTAGTGCCTCAATCCATTTTGAATAATAGTCACTTACAACCAAATAATCATCTACTCCAACTTGCATGATGTCACACCCTATCTTGTTAAACGGTAACTCTGGAATTTTATGAGAAATCAGTGGTTCTTTGACATTCGAGTTTTGAAATTTTTCACATATTCGACATTTCCCAATAAAAATTGTCTATGTCTGTTACCAATTCAGCTGGTAACAGGAAACGATTGCGACAAAAAGCTGAAATAGCATTTACCTAAATTTTGTTTGTTGAGTAAAACACAAACATATAAATGTGCCGATACAGTACATACTTATATTTTGTAAAAAACCATATAAATTAAACGTATATAACGTTAAATCTGATACTTCCGTTTAGTGAAGTAAATTATAATATATAAACTGGAAATTTTTAATAATAAAGACAGAAGTTATAAAATCAGTAAACATATCGCTTCTCATTCAATTAAACTATTTATTTAGAATTAGTGGACTAGCTCCGACCCACGGTAGGCGCACTAGTTTCTAAATAAACATTGGTCCTTCGAAACAAAAAACAACCAGCGATAAAAAACTAATAAACTAAAAAGCCAAACACCAACCGGCCAATAAGTTAATAAACTATACTTCGAATCCAGCAGAACTAATTAATCCATCGAAATTAAAGTGAAATAACAACCAGGGAAACCCAGTTCATCAGTCACAAAACAACCGGCCGTAATGGATGACCTACTTTGTCAACAAGACATAATTAGGGGGAAAATAGCTCAATTCGAGAGCAATTACAAAAAGGATGGACCAGCTCGCAAAACGATAAAGTATCTAGAAACGAAGAGAGAACAATGAAAAACTCTATACACAGAGTTCGTAAAAACAGACGAACAAATCTACGACAGTGATCCACCAATCGATAAAAGCCATCCATACACCAACCTAAGAGCTACGGTGGCATCAACATATAAAAAACTCATAGATGAAATGCGCGAGCTGTTAAACAATCCGCGACCGCTAACACCGACGCAATCGTACAGCCAGGAATTCATACCGCCAGAGACGAACGAGTCTAACAATCATTTAGAACTAAACATCAAAACGCCGATAGATGAAAGCAGCAACAGTACACTCAACCAAATGCTATGACGACAGGATTTTAAAATGAGGGAATTGTACAGGGAAATAGCAAAGGCCAAAGATGTTTTGGAAGAAAAACAGGGCATGCAAGCTATGCAAATCGCCATGCAGTACATGCAGCGTGCTATGAATCAAATAATCGATAGACATGAAGAGCTTTGTGTTGAGGCTTCAGACGATGACAATGAGAGGCTAGGATACTTCACAAGAGGGGATTATGAGGCGTTAAGAGAGAAGTACACAAAGATGGCAATTGAAATGAACACTGCGATAGAAGAAACACCAGCTACCAGTGGGATAACATCAGAAATAAAGCTGAAACCGATTGAAATACCCACATTTTATGGAGATTACATGAAATGGAGTAGTTTCTCTGAAATATTCAAACATCTGATAGATCAAAATCAAACCCTCTCAGATACACATAAAATAAACTATCTGAAAACCCATCTTAATGGAGCAGCAGCTAAGCTAATATGTCATTTGGAATCAACTGCTGACAATTATCAAATGGCCTGGTGTACGTTAAACAATAGATACAACAACAAACGCTTAATTATATCAGCTTACCTAAATACGTTACTAAACCAACCATCAATTAGTACAGAATCATCAGCCGCAATTAGGAATTTGCACGACACAACTAACGAGTGCATACACGCAATCAGAAGTCTAGGAATAAATGTCGAATCCTGGAATTCATTTCTAATCATCAGCTTATCGAAGAAATTGGACAATGAAACACGACGAATATTTGAAAGTTCGCTCCAGAATTCCAGAAAACCGAGGAATTGCTGAAGTTTCTTGAACAACGCTTTAAGTCCTTGGAAGTATCGAGTAGCCCTAAAAATCAATCGCAACAACCAAAACCACAAGCAGTAAGACAAACGTTTGCCACAACAACCCTACGCGAGATTTGGATCTATTGTCAGATGAACCATACATTAGACCAATGTACAAGGTTTAGGCAGCTGTCAGCAACAGATAAAAACCAAATAGTGCTACTACACCATCTATGTAGAAGATGCCTATCATCAACACATCAAACGTACCATTGCGACCAAGAGATAAGATGCTCGAGCTGTAATGGGATACATCATACTATTTTGCATACGGCAAAGCCCAAAGTACAAACCACGAGTACGTCTGAAGTAAAAAACTTTAAACTAATAACAAACGTAAATCATGAAAAAAAACACGTGTTGTTAGCAACAGCAATGGTCAAATGTGCCAATCATAATGGAAGCCACACTACATTAAGAGTCCTGATAGACCCAGGGTCACAAGCAACTTTCATTACCGAGGAAGCAGTTCAAAGATTGAAGCTTAAAGGGCAGAAAGTATATGCCAAAATAGCTGGAGTCGGTGGTCACAATATTGGGGAGGTAAAGAAAATAGTGAGCCTCCAAATCCAACCGGTCAGAGAATCGGAATTTGAATTACACTTAGATGCTTTAGTATTTCAAAAACTCACGATACTGCTACCAGAACAACGGATACAAACTGAAGGCTGGGAACATCTAAACAACCTAGAGCATGCAGATCCAAATTACAACACACCGGGCTCCATAGACATTTTGCTTGGAGCGGATTAACATCCAAAGATCGTATTGGGTGATATAATAAAAGGAAATCCTGAACAACCAATGGCGCAAAAAACCGAATTAGGATGGATCGTGTTCGGAAAATTCATCAGCCCAAGTGTCCAACATCACCACATAAAATCTATGATATCGTACATCGACTTAGAAAGTCCGTTAAAAAGATTTTGGGAGATTGAAGAAGTCCACGTAGAACGAGAACTTACCGATGATGAACAAAAATGCGAAGAGCACTTTCAAAAGAACTACAAAAGATTAGAAAATGGTGCATTCCAGGTCGCATTACCATTTAAGAGCGACGATTTCAAATTAGGCGAATCAAGAAAAAAAGCCACAGCACGCCTCCTTCAAGTGGAAAAATAACTAAATAAGAACATCCAGATGAAGAATGAATATAAAAGCTTCATTGATGAATACATCCAATTGGATCATATGCAAGAAATAAACCAACGTGATAATGCAGGTAGAAACTTCTTTCTACCACATCATGCCGTAATCAAAGATGATAGCTCAACAACCAAGCTTAGAGTAGTCTTTGACGCTTCAGCAAAAACATCAAATGGAATATCATTAAATGACCTACTACACACCGGCCCAACAATACAACAAACACTCGTAGAGATATTGCTACGTTGGAGAAAGCATAAGTACGTGTTTAAAGCTGACATCAAAAAGATGTTTAGACAAATAAAAATCCGTCCACACGATCAAAACTACCAGTTGATACTATGGAGAAACGACAAAGGTGCAATCACAACAAACAAGCTGAAAACAGTCACGTACGGAACAGCCTCGGCCACATATCTAGCCACAAGAGTGCTACACCAACTAGCTCAAGATGATGGCGACCAATACCCAGCAGCAAAAAGAGCAGCTACTGAAGATTTTTATGTAGACGATATATTGTCAGGAGCGAGCACGATCAAAGAAACTATCACAATTCAAGAACAATTAGACAAATGTTTGAGACAAGGAAACTTTAATCTGAGAAAATGGAGTAGCAACAACCAGAAGATACTAGAAAACATAGATACTGAGTATCGAAATAAAACCAACCACACAATCGAAATAGGGGAAACTATTAAAACCCTCGGTATCTTATGGAATCCTACAGAAGATATTTTCCAATTTAAAATCAAACCACTAAATATCGAAACACCTATAACCAAGAGAAGAGTGCTGTCCGAAACTTCCAAACTTTTTGACCCCATAGGGTGGCTGGCACCGGATATAGTAAAAGCAAAACTAATTATGCAACAACTATGGCTATTAGGAATTGATTAGGACGCACAACTGCCCACTGAATTAGAAACAAAATGGATTTGCTATGCTACCCAATTGCAGACGTTAGAAAAAGTAAAGTTACAAAGATGGTTAAGTCACAACAGAGACAACACAGGCGAATTGCACGGGTTCTGCGATGCATCAGAAAACGCTTATGGAGCAGTATTTTACTACAAATCCAAGATTGCAAACAACCAAGGCAAAGTAGTTTTAGTCACTGCGAAAACAAAGGTTGCACCGTTAAAATCCAAATTAACCATCCCTAGATTGGAATTGTGTGCAGCTGTATTACTGTCAAAATTAGTTAAGGAAACCAAACAAGCATTACAAGAACCGGATATAAAAACATTTGCATGGACCGATTCAATGATAACGTTATCATGGATTAAAGGGAAACTTAATAGATTTAAAACATTCATAGCGAACAGGATAGTGGAAGTTCAATCCGTATTATCTCCGCTACAATGGGGCTACGTAAGATCCGAACAAAATCCAGCTGATTGTGCATCGAGAGGATTGAACCCTACCAGCTTAATAGATCACTCTCTCTGGTGGAACGGACCAAGCTGGCTCAGAGACTCCTTCAAATATGCCTTACAACCACAAATTGAAGAAACTACAGAGGAATCCATGGACGAAGTATGCGCATATAAATGTGCTGATACAGTACATACTTATATTTTGTAATTAACCATATAAATTAAACGTATATAACGTTAAATCTGATACTTCCGTTTAGTGAAGTAAATTATAATATATAAACGGGAAATTTTTAATAAAAAAGACAGAAGTTATAAAATCAGTAAACATATCGCTTCTCATTCAATTAAACTATTTATTTAGAATTAGTGGACTAGCTCCGACCCACGGAAGGCGCACTAGTTTCTAAATAAACAATGTCTGTATCTATTCCAGGCCAACATATTATATGTCTAGCTCTTTGCTTAGTTTTCGTTATCCCTATATAAGATTCATGTAGAGCATTCAGCATTTCCGATCTTAAACTGCATGGCACCATCACCCTCTCGCCTAAAAAAACAAGACCTTCTTCACAATAAATGAGATCCTTGAATTTGCAGAATGGCTTTATTACATCTTTAAGTTTATCTTTTGTGTTAATCCAACCATTTTTGTACACATTTAATAAATTTGATAATGATTCATCTTTTGCCGTATCTCTAATCATTTTCTTTTTTTCCTCATCCGAAATATTAATTGTATGAGTGGGACGTCAACTCTTGAAGAAGACGGACGTGGTTCTCGGAATTAAAATTTTTATTTTTATTTTATTTTTATTTATTTATTTAGTTTAAAGTGATAATAGTTCATAAAACAAGTGAAGAAATTTGTAATGTTTAAGAAAGGAAAAGGAATGCAGTGAAATTTCTACATATGGAAAATGTGATTGTGTTTGTGTTAGAGCCAGTGTACATATTCAAATCTGTAGATTTAAATAAATAAAAAAAAATGTATATATGAAAATATGTTGGCTAAATTAGTGTTTTATGTGCAGCTTATTAAGTTTCTCTGTTCTAATAATGTACATAAGTGTAGTGATGTATAAAATAGTTGTAGTGTAGTGTTTATTAATTTAAAATAGTGATCAAATCAAGATGGACACTAACTGGGAGTTTGTGTTACAAAAAAAATTCTAACGGGACTTTCATAGTATCGTACGAGGTATAATTCATATTGCATGGACTGGTCCTTTGTTCATATGTACATGTAATATGAATGTGTGTAAAATTTATTGCTCTTTATTTTTATTAATTATTATATGATTATTTGGTTGGATATATACAGAGTTCATAGCGGTTCTTTGTATACAAATTGTATACATTATCCAATCTGTTGTATAGGAATTTGTTTCTCTTGTATTTCTTGTTTTTCTTGTTTTTCTTGTTCTTGTTTGTAGATTTGGTATGCGTGTGACAGGGTGTGAAAGTGATGGAGCATGCGGTGTTGGTATGTTTTGTCATGTTGTATGTATGTGGGGAGTGACAGGAGCGTCCAGCCGGTGAGCATTTGGATTGCTTCAAAATCGGTTGGTTTGAATCATCAAGTTCGTCAAGTTTTCGGAACTGTGACTCTCGCACCGGTGCCATTTAGATTGCTTTGCAAGGCTATTGAATTGGTACTAGTGGTATTTCCAGCAACTGTGAACTGTGTCTGTTGGTCCTACAGAGGTTTTCCGATAAAAGAGTATTTCCGCTTCTATGAATATATTGGTTGTGCATTGGATATTTAGGGAAGGCGGTTTTTCTATAATTTAGTACCTGCTTCATAACATATTGAATGGATTAGAAGCTTAAGTGAGGTCACTCAACCAACAAGTCTCCTTACCATAACCACACAATATCACGATTTTTGTAGTTTGTACTTTACAAGTCCAATCGACCAACATCGCCATTGAAATCAATGGAACACCTCAACACGGAGGTATCAATCAATTAATTTTCAAATCGCCTATAAACCCGATAATTGTAATTAATTGTCATTAATTTTCTTTTTAAATCGTCTTGGGTGCAGGTAAGTGGAATACAAGTGGTACTACAACAACTACATTATAAAAACGAAAAGTGAAATTTATTAAAGGCTTTCACCACACAGGGGCTCATTTGAGTTTCATTTGAATATTTTTGTTTAGTTTCCTCCTTGTGCTGTGTAAAGGTGAGGGGTACACGCGACAGGACAGATGGAATCTACAATGATTGGAATTTTCAGTTTTCTTCCTGTGCGATAAAAATAAAGATTGGGTGCGCACCGAGAGGGGTGATATAGTGGGGGGCACTCTTTTTATAGATTTTTTGGTGTAAAGTGAATGCAGATTGAAACATAATAGTTCATACATAATAAATACTTTAAACTAAAATAATCTTTGAATAATTAAATAAGAGTGGAGTAGACAAGGGTTCTTTGCTTGTGTCTATCTGAATATATAGATGTGGTAGAGTGAAATAAAATATTCTTTATTTGAGTGTATATCCACCGTCGCCGTGGTTGGCCATTTTTCACAGATTTTCATCTTCATGATTGTTATTGTTGCTTTTTTGCTGTGTATATGCATGGTTTAAGATTGTTTCGTGTCGAGTTCTGTGACGCGTGTGTATCCATCAATGTGTATAGCTGGCTGCATTATCAACTGAGATACATGGGTGTCTGTGTCTTGCAATATTATATGGCTGTGCTTGTTCTGTCGTTTTCTGTGCTGTTAAGTTAATTTTAGATGAGCGGTGAGAGATGGAAAGGGGAAAAAAAGAAAAAGAAAAAAAAATTGTGTCATGGAGATTTGTGGTAACAGATTGTGCGTGCACGTGTATTTTATGTGTGACAAGTGATTTACTTTCAGTTTCGATTTTGGTCCTCCATGATACAGTGAGTGGTGCACTTGCATTGCGATCTGAATGTTGATTTGTGAATGTGGTGTTGCTGGCTTTTCCTTCAAGGGCCATTGGATTCATTGGAGGAGTAACATTACGTTAAGGGAAAAAACGCTAAAGTTGTAATTACTTTTTATAACCGTAAATAACCTTTGGCTTAGTGTTCTCACGCAGTGTTGGTATTAGTATTTATATTGGTTAGTTAAAATGGTTTTAGTTTGGAACACTCCTGAGAAACTCGACCAAGATGACAATGGCTGAGATGACAGCACGATGGCCCGATGGTAGTTGGTTGAATGATTGTCAAACTATTAGTGGTTATTTATTTGTGGTACATAGGGATTGATCTATAATTTATTTCAGAGAATCAAATTTATACTTAATTAATTTTAAAAAAGTTATTATAAAGAATTAATGCATATTTTAAATTTAGCAATTTGAAGGTCATTGTTCCTATGAAGGTCATTGTTCCTGTCATACCAAGGTGCATCAACGATGTTCCTTAATACCATATTCTGAAATCTTTGGATGATATTTACGTTGCTCTGTTTGGTACAACCCCAAAGCTGAATACCATAAGTCCAAATCGGTTACAATATTTGCTTAAAAAGTAGAAGCTTGCTGTATGTTGATAAAGAAGTCTAGTCGGTATTTAAGTCTTAATTCTTCACTTTTCTTCTTGACGTGTGCTTTCCATCGTAGTTTAGCATCCAGGGTCATGCCGAGATACTTAGCTGTGTTCGCATGCGGTATTATTTCCCGATTTATGGTAATCGGAATATGTTCGATTCGTCTGTTTGTAAAGTTGATGTGAACTGATTTAGCTTCATTTAGTTTTATTCTCCATCTTTTTGTCCATTTATATATTTGAGTTATAGCTGATTGTAACTTCTGTGTTGATTCTTCGTTGCTTTTTCCAACAGCTAAGATCGCCGTATCATCTGCAAAAGTTGCCACCGTGTTGTTTTCTAATGTAGGAAGATCATAAGTGTATAGTAGGTATAAAACCGGCCCTAATACACTGCCCTGTGAAACTCCTGCATTGATTTCTTTCAATTCAGAAAATGTATCATCTAACTTAATCCTGAAGAACCTATCTTTCAAGTATGATTCCAGTATCTTAGCAAATTGCATTGGTAGAAGATTCCTTAACTTGTGGTTAAGTCCTTCATGCCACACTCTATCAAACGCTTGTGCAATGTCTAGAAATACTGTGGAACAGACTTTTTTCTCCTCTAATGCTTTCTGAATTATACTGGTTATTCTGTGTACTTGATCAATTGTTGAGTGTTGGTTGCGAAAACCGAACTGATGATTTGGGATCAAGTTTTCACTCTCGATTATTGGATTTAATCGTTTTATCAGAAGTTTCTCAAAGAGTTTGGACATGACTGGCAATAGCGAAATTAGCCTATAAGACGATGTTATGTGCGGTGGTTTCCCAGGTTTTGGGATCATAATTACTTCTGCAATTTTCCATAAGCTTGGTACACATTTGATTCTAAATGCTGCATTTATAAGATTGGTGAGTTTCACCAGAGCTTTCCTTGGCAGTTATTTTAAGATTTCTGCAGTAATAAGATCGTACCCAGGAGCTTTTTTCGTATTCATATTAGCTTTTATCTCACGCATGACTTCTTTTGGTCTTGTGGGTAGGATTTCTTTACTTTCTTGCACAGCTTGTTCAGTTATTATCTCGGCTTCCAACGTTTGGTCTTCATGTGGCTGGAATATTTTTTCGAGGTGTTCGGCAAATTCTCGAGCTTTGTCTTCATTATTTCTAGCCCATTTCTCACCTGCTATTTTTATTGGGGGAATCTGCATTATTGGTCTTTTGATTCTTTTGGTTGCTTTCCAAAGAGAATAATCAGTACTGTTATCATTAGTTAATTTTCTTAAATAGTTGCTGATTGATTCATCTTTCAATTCTTTGATCTCTCTTCTTAATTGTTGAGTGAAATTGTTCAAATGAGTTTTATCTTGGGGGGCCCTTGTTTGTTGCCATAATCTTCTCGCTCTTCTTTTTTCTGCGAGAAGTTCTCTAATTTCCATAGGGTTGTTGTTTCCCTTGATTTTCGTTTTAATTTCAGGAGTATTTTCCCAAGCTGATTGCTGTATATCTTTTACAAATTTGTGAACTTCTTTGTCTAATTGTTCTTCAGTCTTTAACGAAACCATTAAGTTAATTTTTTGTTCTAGCGATAGTCTAAAGCATGCCCAATTAATGTGATTATTTACTAGGAATGGGTTTTTTTCTTTCTGAATGATTTTTTCACTTAACGTTAGAAGTATTGAGAGTTTAAGTCGTGGCTTTCATCTACTTGTACATAATTTACAGATATGTTCTTTATTATAAAGAAATCAATCAGATCTGTTACTTTGTTTGGATCAGTTGGCCAGTAGGTTGGTTTTCCAGTTGAGAGGGCTTCACAACTGCATTTTCTGATAGCTTTTAGGAGTTCTTTACCCTTAGCCGTTGTTAATCTGGATCCCCAGTGGACATTTTTTGCATTAAAGTCTCCTCCAAGTACAAATCGTTTTCCTAATTTACTGAGGAACTCGAGATAATCTTTTTCTTTCATTGAGTGCTTCGGTGGGCAGTAAATACTAGCAATACAAATAGAACTACTTTTGGATTTGACAATAACAGCAGTTGCTTGTATTTCTTCCGTTTCATATTTTAACTCCTCATAGTGATGAATACTATTTCTAATTATAACAGCACTACCTCCTTTAGCAGTGTTTCCAGGGTGAATAGTGTGATATATTTGATAATTTTTAAATTTAATCATTGATTGTCTAGTGAAGTGTGTTTCCGTGATGAAACATACATCGATTTTTTCTGTGTCCAGGACCACTTGCAGTTCTTGTTGATGTTGCATCAGTCCATTGGCATTCCAACATAAAATTCTAAAATGTTTGGGCATTTTTCTGTTTAGGGATGGCTCCCTTAGTGCTGTTCTCTAGTTTCTGTAATCGCTCATCAAAAGTATTTAGTCTGCTTCAAATTAATTTAAGTGTTTGACTTATATCGTCATTTTGAGCAGTTTTTCCTGGATTTCCGTTGCTCATCATTACTTGAGCATAAGTCATTTTACCAAATTGTCCTTGAGTAGTTCCCAACACTCTACGATTTACTTCGGGTCGGTTCATCTTAACCGCTTGTTTCCTGAATGAACTTGGATTTTTAGCAATCACGGTCTTATTTTTGATATTTTGCAGTTCAATAGCAACGCTGCATCCTCTGTAGTTAGCCGGATGGTTTTCTCCACAGTGAACGCATTTAGGTTGAATATTTTTGGCTTTTACACAATCTTTGGTATGATGTTTACCTAAACATTTGACACACCTAGGTTCACTGTTGCAATATTTTTGTGTATGTCCATAGGCTTGACATTGTTTACATTGTGGTATAAGCTTAGACCTTCTTAGAGGCTGAATAACCACTTTGCACCCCAAGATGTACTTAATTTGATAAATTTTTTCGATGTCTTCATCAGTATCGAAGGTCAACATAAACATGTTGAGAGGTACTTTGCCTCTCCGTTTTAGCTTAATCGATGCTTCAGTTGCCTTAAATCCTTTTGCTTTCAGATCATCAATTATTTTATCTGGTTTACACGTAGAGTGTAAGTTTTTAGCCATGACCCTAATTGGTCTAGTTTGATTATCTTCAAACGTGTGCCAAGCACGTTTTTCTTCATTTAACATTTTTGTCATTTTTCTGTATGTTTCAGCATCTTCTAAGTTTATTTTGATGGTGTTTCCATTCATCACCTTTGCATTAAACTTATCAGTAGCAGTTATTGTTTTATTTTTTCATAGAGTACATCGTAGTCTTTGACTTCATCTATTACTATTGGTGGTAGTGGAGGTATTTTTTTTGGTTGTTTCTGGATAATATTTGGAACATTATCCTTTAATTGAGGTGGGGAGGGCGTATTATTCCGTCTCCTTTTTTTTCTCCCACCTTTAACTCTAATCCACTCAGTTTCTCGAGCTAGTTCTTCTTCATCCGTATGATACTCTTGTGGAGTTGTATTCTGGTTAGGAGTAGAACCGATGTCCTCCTTTGGCTTAAGAGCTTTAACTTCGTTTTCAAGCGTCTTCATACGCTCCTGCATCCATGCAATTGTAACATTCAGTTGCTTATTTATATTATTGGCTTCAACTAATGCATTATTAGCTTTACACAGTTCATTGTGAAGCTTTTCTTCGTTTGTAAAACGAGTGTTGTGGCTGCTGGCCTCAATGGAGGGACTACCGCCTCTTTTCAGAGAATACGCGACTTTGTTACTCCTCTGGAAGGGATGGGAATTATCCTTTTCTATTTCACTCAAATGAGCTTGTTTATTCACCAACATGTCTTGGGATTGGTTAAAATAATTGTAGTATAGCAATGGCTGGTCTCCCCCAGAATCCATGAGACCGACCTCCGAAGAGGGTGGATCTACCTGAGCAACAGGTGTACCACCTGGGGTATTAGTTTCCTTATTTGTTCCGCTCATTGCTCATTTATAGTGTACTGCACTCGCCTCTAGTATTTCGCCGATGCTTCACATCGTTGCCCGGGTGTTACCACGTGGAGGTATACTAGACACATTTGGTGGTTTCTACATAGTTGCAGCGTTGGAATATAGACCACGAGATACATGGCTATAGACGGTCAACCCCTACCCTATTGAGACGCACCCAACACCCGGAGCAATAGATGAACTTCAAATTGTATTGCCTTGTGCTAAATAAATTACTAAAACAAAAATATATATATTACTAACAAATTTACTAACTATCAACTACTTAGGTGTCTGGAACCGGGTGTTGAGTCTTTGTTGCTAACATTCCTTTCCCATCCCTCGATTTTGTTATATGTAAAAAGGTGTACGACGGCTGCCTGGCCAGGGGCGGATATCACGACTATTAGACTTATGTGGTTATCGATGTGGCGCCTTTCTTTACGGGGTGAAATATTGCTATGTTTGGCTTCATGAAAAGCTGAGTATGATGGTACATATTTCCTTGGTGAGGGAGAGTTATGGTGTCGTGTTGCAACATGGGTATAGTGGTGTGGAATTCGTATTTATAATACGGCAGACTTGCTTAATGCTTGATCGTACATCGCAATCAATCAATCAATCCGAAATATTAATTGTATGAATGATCTCCTCAAATTATTAAAATTAATTTGCCGGTTCATCCATCAAAAAACTACGCGATAAATGGTCTGCAATGTGCAGTTCTTTTCCAGGTTTATAGCTCACTATCTGTTCATATTTACACAGTTTCAATTTCATTCGTTGAAGCCTTGACGAGTTTACTTTATGAATTTCATTCTTCATTACACTAACGAGTGCGGTTTATGATCTGTGTGAATTTCAACACTCCTTCTAAATATATAGTATAATTATGAAACTTCACGCATGCATATATTATTGCCAAGAATTTTTTTTCTACCTAAGCATAATCTTTTTCAGTGTCATTTAAGCTTCTGGACGCATATGCTACAGGCTTTTTCTCCTGATGTAGGACACACTCCACTCCATTCTTACTTGCATCCGTTTGTATTACTATATTTTTTTTAAAATCCAATGATTGCAAAATCGGTCTTTGGGTCATCTATAATTTGTCGCATATAATTGACCATACCTACTCGTAAAAACCCCTGCAGTTCCTGTTTAGATGTGGGATTACTCATTTCCGTAATCTTTACTCTGTTTGGGTCACATCTTATCTCATCGATCCCAAACACATGTCCTAAAAATTTAACCTCATTCACTTTGTATTGAACCTTATCTGGATTAAAGTTTATGTTTAGTGGTTTAGCCCTTTTTATTACTTGTTCTAAATTGAAATCAGGTTCGTTCTCACTTCGTCCAGTTACCAATACATCATTTATGTATATGAATGTGCCAGCAATATCGCCAAAATTCTTCTCACTGCCTCTTTCAAATGTTTCAGGAGCAATGTTAATCCCAAAAGGTAGCCTTTTAAAGTTATACGTTCCAAATGGATACTAAATGCACACATTTTTTCGATTCATCCTCTAGTTCAATTTGATAAAAACCATCTTTAATGTCTAGTACTGTATATTATGTGACGCCAGCTTACCTAGTTGTAAGATCCTCTAATTTTGGTATTTCATAAAAATTCTGTTTAACAGCATTACTGAGAAATTTTGGGTCCAAACATATTCGTAATAACCCATTTGGTTTCTGTACTACCACCATGTTCTAACAGCCGTTCTATAATACCATTATCTTCTAGCTTTTCTAATGATGATTTAACTTTTTGCTTAATATCAATCGGGATTCTTCTCGGCGGTCTTGCAATTGGTTGTGCATTCGCTTTCAAAAACTAATTTGAGTTTATCCGGAAATTTACCTAACCCTTTAAAAATTTGTTCATTAGCCTTAATGAAACTGACACTATCCTTAGTAATATCACAAATATTTTTAATTAATTTAAACTTTCTAATGGTCTATAACCTAGCTATAGGTTTTACGTCCGAGTCCACAATTATAAACGTTTCTACATACCGCGCGTTTTCGAATTTATTTATTATCTGAACAAAGCCAATTTTTGGAAAATCATTTTTGGGAAATCGAATTTTCCGAGATTTCCCACGGGAAACTTAAACTGAATTTTTTTCTTGCGATAGCTATTGACAAATCAAATCCATGCAATCCATCTCCAGACATAACACTCTAGAGGCTGATTTTATACAAATTTTCTAATTATTTTTGGAAAATCGAATTTTCCGAAATTTCCCACGGGAAACTTAAACTGAATTTTTTTTAAGCGATAGCTATTGACAAATCACATCAATGCAATCCATTTCCAGACATAACACTCTAGAGGCTAATTTTATACAAATTTTCAAATTATTTTTGGAAAATCGAATTTTCCGAGATTTCCCACGGGAAACTTGAACTGAATTTTTTTCCTGCGATAGCTATTGACAAATCACATCAATGCAATCCATCTACAGACATAACACTCTAGAGGCTGATTTTATATACATTTTCTAATAGTTTTTGGAAAATCGAATTTTCCGAGATTTCCCACGGGAAACTTGAACAGAATTTTTTTCCTGCGATAGCTATTGACAAATCAAATCAATGCAATTCATCTCTAGATATAACACTCTAGAGGCTGATTTTATATAAATTTTCTAATAATTTTTTGAAAATCGAATTTTCCGAGATTTCCCAAAGGAAATTCGAACTGAATTTTTTTCCTGCGTTAGCTATTGACAAGTCACATCAATGCAATTCATCTCCAGACATAACACTCTAGAGGCTGATTTTATATACATTTTCTAATTATTTTTGGATAACCGAATTTTCCGAGATTTCCCACGGGAAACTTGAACTGAATCTTTTTCCTGCGATAGCTATTGACAAATCACATCAATGCAATCCATCTGCAGACATAACACTCTAGAGGCTGATTTTATATACATTTTCTAATTATTTTTGGATAATCGAATTTTCCGAGATTTCCCACGGGAAACTTGAACTGAATCTTTTTCCTGCGATAGCTATTGACAAATCACATCAATGCAATCCATCTACAGACAAACCACTCTAGAGGCTGATTTTATATACATTTTATTTTCTAATAATTTTTGGAAAATCGAATTTTCCGAGATTTCCCACGGGAAACTTAAACTGAATTTTTTTCTTGCGATAGCTATTGACAAATCAAATCCATGCAATCCATCTCCTGACATAACACTCTAGAGGCTGATTTTATACAAATTTTCTAATTATTTTTGGAAAATCGAATTTTCCGAAATTTCCCACGGGAAACTTGAACTGAATTTTTTTTAAGCGATAGCTATTGACAAATCACATCAATGCAATTCATTTCCAGACATAACACTCTAGAGGCTAATTTTATACAAATTTTCTAATTATTTTTGGAAAATCGAATTTTCCGAGATTTCCCACGGGAAACTTGAACTGAATTTTTTTCCTGCGATAGCTATTGACAAATCACATCAATGCAATCCATCTACAGACATAACACTCTAGAGGCTGATTTTATATACATTTTCTAATAATTTTTGGAAAATCGAATTTTCCGAGATTTCCCACGGGAAACTTGAACAGAATTTTTTTCCTGCGATAGCTATTGACAAATCAAATCAATGCAATTCATCTACAGACAAACCACTCTAGAGGCTGATTTTATATACATTTTCTAATAATTTTTGGAAAATCGAATTTTCCGAGATTTCCCACGGGAAACTTAAACTGAATTTTTTTCTTGCGATAGCTATTGACAAATCAAATCCATGCAATCCATCTCCTGACATAACACTCTAGAGGCTGATTTTATACAAATTTTCTAATTATTTTTGGAAAATCGAATTTTCCGAAATTTCCCACGGGAAACTTAAACTGAATTTTTTTTAAGCGATAGCTATTGACAAATCACATCAATGCAATTCATTTCCAGACATAACACTCTAGAGGCTGATTTTATATACATTTTCTAATTATTTTTGGATAACCGAATTTTCCGAGATTTCCCACGGGAAACTTGAACTGAATCTTTTTCCTGCGATAGCTATTGACAAATCACATCAATGCAATCCATCTACAGACATAACACTCTAGAGGCTGATTTTATATACATTTTCTAATTATTTTTGGATAATCGAATTTTCCGAGATTTCCCACGGGAAACTTGAACTGAATCTTTTTCCTGCGATAGCTATTGACAAATCACATCAATGCAATCCATCTACAGACAAACCACTCTAGAGGCTGATTTTATATACATTTTCTAATAATTTTTGGAAAATCGAATTTTCCGAGATTTCCCACGGGAAACTTAAACTGAATTTTTTTCTTGCGATAGCTATTGACAAATCAAATCAATGCAATCCATCTCCTGACATAACACTCTAGAGGCTGATTTTATACAAATTTTCTAATTATTTTTGGAAAATCGAATTTTCCGAAATTTCCCACGGGAAACTTAAACTGAATTTTTTTTAAGCGATAGCTATTGACAAATCACATCAATGCAATTCATTTCCAGACATAACACTCTAGAGGCTAATTTTATACAAATTTTCTAATTATTTTTGGAAAATCGAATTTTCCGAGATTTCCCACGGGAAACTTGAACTGAATTTTTTTCCTGCGATAGCTATTGACAAATCACATCAATGCAATCCATCTACAGACATAACACTCTAGAGGCTGATTTTATATACATTTTCTAATAATTTTTGGAAAATCGAATTTTCCGAGATTTCCCACGGGAAACTTGAACAGAATTTTTTTCCTGCGATAGCTATTGACAAATCAAATCAATGCAATTCATCTCTAGATATAACACTCTAGAGGCTGATTTTATATAAATTTTCTAATAATTTTTTGAAAATCGAATTTTCCGAGATTTCCCAAAGGAAATTCGAACTGAATTTTTTTCCTGCCTTAGCTATTGATAATTCACATCAATGCAATTCATCTCCAGACATAACACTCTAGATTCTAATTTTATACAAATTTTCAAATTATTTTTGGAAAATCGAATTTTCCGAAATTTCCCACGGGAAACTTGAACTGATTTTTTTTCCTGCGATAGCTATTGACAAATCACATCAATGCAATCTATCTCCAGACATAACACTCTAGAGGCTGATTTTCAACAAATTTTCTAATAATTTTTGGAAAATCGAATTTTCCGAGATTTCCCACGGGAAATTCGAACTGAATTTTTTTCCTGCGACAGCTATTGACAAGTCACATCAATGCAATTCATCTCCAGACATAACACTCTAGTGGCTGTGATTTTATATACATTTTCTAATAATTTTTGGAAAATCGAATTTTCCGAGATTTCCCACGAGTAACTTAAACTGAATTTTTTTCCTGCGATAGCTATTGATAAGTCACATCAATGCAATTCATCTCCAGACATAACACTCTAGAGGCTGATTTTATACAAATTTTCTATTTATTTTTGGGATTTCCCACGGGAAACTTAAACTGAATTTTTTTCTTGCGATAGCTATTGACAAATTAAATCCATGCAATCCATCTCAAGACATAACACTCTAGAGGCTGATTTTATACAAATTTTCTAATTATTTTTGGAAAATCGAATTTTCCGAAATTTCCCACGGGAAACTTGAACTGAATTTTTTTTCCTGCGATAGCTATTGACAAATCACATCAATGCAATCCATCTCCAGACATAACACTCTAGAGACTGATTTTATATACATTTTCTAATAATTTTTGGAAAATCGAATTTTCCGACATTTCCCACGGGAAACTTGAACTGAAATTTTTTCCTGCGATAGCTATTGACAAATCACATCAATGCAATCCATCTCCAGATATAACACTCTAGAGGCTGATTTTATATACATTTTCTAATAATTTTTGGAAAATCGAATTTTCCGAGATTTCCCACGGGAAACTTGAACTGAATTTTTTTCCTGCGATAGCTATTGACAAATCAAATCTGCTGGATTCTGAACTCCAGGAATATGATGCCAGTCGTTAACATCTGAAGATGATAATATAATAGCAGTTCGATTTGCGACAAACGGCTTTAACGATTGCTGCTTTTTCTTCAACCAATGAATGACGATGGTTGAGTCCGTCCAGTAATGAACAGTTATATCTGAGAGCTTGCATGCCTTTTGATCGAACTTGCATAAATTGACACTCATGACAGCCCCCGCTAGTTCTAAACGGGGAACTGTTTGTGGCTTAATTGGTGCGAACCTATTTCTTGATGTAATGAGACGAACAATCACATTTACATTATGATGAACTGTCCGAAGGTAGGCACATGCTCCAAATGCTGCTTTCGAGGCATCTGAAAACAAATGCAGCTGCAGTTGCACTTCTTTTGAGTAGGCTATCCATCTTGGAACGGGTATTGCTACCAATTCAGTTACGCTCTGATGAAACGATGACCATAATGCCATAATGTGATTATAGGAACAAGGTCGTCCCAACCAATATTTAGCTTCCAAATTTCTTGCATGGCAATCTTACCAGCAATAATAACCGGTGCGAAAAGTCCAGTAGGGTCGTATACTTGAGCAATTCGACTGATGAATTGTCGTTTGGTAAAGGTTTTGTCCTTGTCTGCTGGATAATCATCGATTTTGATATATAAATCGTCTTTGCTAGGATCCCACATCATACCTAATATCCCGGTATTAGGTTGTAGTTCGATTTCACGCAGCTCATTTTGAACAAGTTCTTTAGCCAATTCCGAGTTACTGGTAGCCCATTTTGCTAATTCAAATCCAGCAGAAGCTAACATTTCAATCGTTTGGCTATGCATAGTGTTTTTAATTCTTCCAATGTTTCAGCACAAGATAGGAAGTCATCCATGTAAAAACTTGCTAGGGTGGCCATAGAAGCCAGGGTTGGACACCTAAACCCTTCCTGTGGATTTACACCTGTTATCTTGTTGACAATGACGAAACGTCCCGGCATTGTAGCTGATAAATAATAGCGATGACGCAACACGCAGTCCACCATGCCCAATGATTTCATCGGCCGTGAGTTGCCAATGCTTGAAATCATAATTTTACATGGTTTCCGAACGAGGTTCCACTTTTGAACACATTCTACTACTATCAAATTAATCTGTGATCCAGAGTCACAAAGTACGCGAACATTTCCAGTTATCGTGTTCGGTTGTTGTAATCTACACAATGCCGTGCCAATTATGGGTAGACCATTGTCGTGATTGGATTGTTCATCCATTACTATTTGGTTTGCCTGCATACTTTCTGATGGAATTGGATTCTCAACGCTGATATGATACGATGAACGTTGATTTCTGCTACCTCGTCGTTTATGAACATCGTTGTAACGGTTATTTTGGATATGATTTACTCGCATCACAGAATATTTAGGACAACTCATGTGATTATGTTTAGCATAGTCACAGACTTTGCACCCTTTCCACGTACATTGGTTTTGTGAATGCTGATTCGATAAGCAAGAATTGCATACATTCATAGCTATCTTTAATTTTATTCAGTCGGTCCGTGTATTCCAATTTAGCTAGTTTCTCACAATTCCACGTGCGGTGATTTCCGTTGCAGTATACACAAGTATCCACTTTATTATTACTTGCGAATGAGTTTGATGATTGTTGGTTGTTTGATCTATCCCTATCCGTTTTTGAGCGTTTGGAGTGATTATTATAAAAATCCAAAGCATGGCGCTTCTTGCGATTCTCATTCGGTATATAGATATTATTTTGGTTATTTTGACTAGCTTGTGGCACTTGATTGGCCTTTAAATTTCGTATTGCTAGAATACGGCGTTCGAGGAATGGTAGCAGATCCCGAAGTGATGGTGGAGCAACGGGATCACGGTCCATTTCCCATGCAGCTCTGGTCGATTTGTCCCGTTTACGCAAGATACACACTGCCATAAATGGACTCCAAGCCTCGGTATTACAATCAAACCGATTTAACGCCCGCAATTCTTACTCAATGATATCGATGATTGAACGTAGACGATCTGGTTGGCAGAATTCCATGGGTGGAATGTCCAGAATCGCATTGATATGAGCCGTTACAATTTGATACGGGTTGTCGTAGGTAGCCTCAAATTTCCTCTACATACGATCCAACTCGTCCTTATCCCGATGCTCGGTTTCACCAGCGCAAGACATGGCTTCGCCAATGAATGCCGACATGAGCAGATCGATTTTCAAATCAGCTGGTAGTTCGGTGTTCAACACTTTACTAACGAATTGGGCGCGCCACGATGTCCAACCCGTATAGCTACCATTGAATTTGGGCAGCATAATTTCATTCTCCTTTGGCACTATTCGATTAAGATTAAGCTTGGCAATATTCATGAATGCGGACAACCTTTCCTTCGTATTGTGATATAAGGTCGCCATTCTTATAGCCACCTCCTCATATCATCTAGGCTCGGATTCCTTAATTAAACGATGATTCAAATTTTAGAAACATTGCTGAGCACTACCAATGATAGTTTAATCGATATAAATCAAAAATTGTATCCGCCAAATTTATTTATACATACTTAGCCTAGCTCAGACTATCTTCTCAGTCTCATAGAATTTAGTCAAAAAATTAAAAATTATTATTTCATGGCCTGAAGAATTTTTCGGGCTAAAAAGTTGGGCTGGGATCAGAATTTTTAAACTAAAGGATGGGTAAGAAATATTCTGAAACACTATTCGCACTAACGGAATTATGGTCAATAAACCAAATCAAAACCAATATTTTGTCGTTATATTTTAGTGACATTTTATACCAAATGTTAAGCCGATTCTTTAAATAGTTCCATACCTAAAATAAATTAAATCACACCCTGAAGAATTTTTTGGCCCATATCATTTGAGCTGGAGTTCAATTTCATAAATGAAATATTTAAATTGTGTTGAAATTATTATTTTTCTGAATCCTACGGAATATTGGGATTGGCGCTAATAAACTTAGCGATTTGAATCAATTTATATAAAAGGAGGATTATGCAAGCGTTTTTCCTTAAGCCCACAGAAGTTTGAAAATATGTCGGGAAAAGGTAGATTGGCGTCTATTGGGGGGGGGGGACTGAGTGTGGATTAATCTACCAGCTCCGTAACCTTCCAGTAGGGTGCGCATCACATGAGCTGTTCTGGTCTTGTAATTAGGCAGCTGCGTGATGGGTACAGTTGTGTAAGGGGTAACCTGTTCGCAATTCGCAAGTGTACGTACTGCCTCCTCGTGGCAACCACTGGTACATTTTTGGTACCATTTGGCACAGGCTAAAGTACGGCGCTAAAGGAGAAAACCTTGACAAAAAACCCTAATCTAAGGTGGAACAGCATATGCTGATAGGTTAATCAGTCCAAAATATTCGGACTCTGGACACCAGACACCCTTCAGTTTTATTTAGCCTTCCTGTAGTAAAGCTGGGTGACCTACAGGCGATTTGCAAATCCCAGCAACTTCTAAGAGTAAAATCAAACGGAATACGGGTCAGGAGTATTAATTCACGGGAGTGGGACAACCCTCTCGAAGTCCTTGGGCACCAATGCTACCGCCTTTCTAGCGGAACTACATGCTGTAATAAACATCTAGGAGGGAGAGCAATAAGCTCAGCTAGTATATATTAAGTACCGGGAGGCAGTATTGCCAGGTTCATTAAGAACCTGAATATTGACTGGACGGATAATTAAGCCGGGTCCAGCACAATAGATCTTTTAGGTCGCAGTGCGAGGTGGCTGATCGCCCGCATGGCCCTCCAAGAATAATAATAATAATGTCAGGAAAAACCAGGACGTCTTCAGGAAGGAGGAAATATTTTTTGTAATCGCTGTGGAACTTTCAGTAAAGACATAGTTGGCAAAAGGCAAAGGAAAATTTGCAAGTGGACATCATCGATCGAAGGTTATGCAAATCGATCTTGAATAAATTACAGAAATATACCCAGGGAACGAAAATCTAGTACTATTATTATTATTATTGATTGAAGGGCCATGTGGGCGATAAGCCTCGCACTGCGACCTAAAAGATCTATTGTGCTGGATTCTACTTAATTATCCATCCAGTCAATATTCAGGCTCTTAATGAATCTGATAATACTACTGGCCGGTACAAGATACACACTATCCGTGCTCATTGTTCTCCCTCCTAGATGTTGCAGTCTTTGCTGAAAAATGGCTATGCAATGGCAAAGAACATGTTCCGCTGATTCCGCTTCCAGATCGCAGAAGCGGCATCCATCTGTCGTACTAAGGCCCATCTTTTAAAGGTGATACCTTAAGGGAACATGACCTGTGAGGAAGCCAGTAAGCAGCCCCAACTCAGGTTTCCTAAGTTCAAGACACTCCTTAACCCTGATAGACGAAGGTGATATACATTTCTTCGCCTGTCGTAAACCTGGAATTCTGCGCCAGTAGGAGGACTTTTGACTATTCTCCCAGCGTTTTACCGCTGCTCTAAGGTATCCCTTAGTGACGCCGCAGAAGGGTTCTGGTCCAATAAATGGAGAGGCAGAACCCTCACGGGCGAGACCATCAGCTGCCTCGTTTCCTTCGATTCCAGTATGACTTGGCACCCACATAAGTGTTACCTTATTTGAGCCTGCCAGATGTTTAATAACCTTCAGACAATACCAGCCTTGACTCAACGGTACAAGACCTTAGAGCCTTTAAGGCCGATTAGCTGTCTGATACAATATAAATATTTGCATCGTTTAGTCCTTTTGCTACGCCTATCCTAGCGCAAAGTTCTATTTCTACTTCTGCTTGAAAAACGGTAGCATTGGTACCCAAGGACTTCGAGAGGGTAGTACCACTCCCGTGTATTCCTATCACCGCCATATCTTCCGTTTTTGAGCCATCTGTAAACCATACCATGGACCCTCGCTCAAAGGATGGTCCTCCTGCCCTCCACACATCCCGGTCAAGTAACCTAACAAAGAAAGGTTTTGTGGAAGTTCAGTTTAGCTGGCATATAGTCGGAAGGCATTGCTATGGTAGGGTCTGTCTGAAATTCTTCAAGGATTTCCAGATGACCCACCATATGGCCTGGTTTGATATTTCCTTCCGCCTGCATTTTCAGGGCCATAATTGCAGCATCCTTTTTAACATGTAGGTGTAACGGTGTTAGTCCTAGAAATCCATCGCCTCAGTTAGACATGATTTCATTGAGCCAGTAACACCGATGCAGGCTATACGCTGAACCTTATTCTATAACGTTTGCGTTGCCTTCTGTTTAGGCCACCATACAACCTATGCGTAGGTGACCATAGGCCTAATGATTGAAAGAAATGACCAGTAGATAATTTTTAGTTGTAGTCCCCAAGTACGCCCATATCGCCCATGTCTTTGACAGGCCCAGAAAGCCTTGGTGGCTCTATTTTGAACTTTCAACAAATGTTGGTTCCAGTTCAGTTTTTGATCTAGAATTACCCCTAGATATTTAACCTCGCTGGAAAAAGGCATAGTAGTACCGCTTAACGAGGGAGCTGTAAGCGCAAGCTTTTTCCTCCTCGTAAAAGGAACAATGACAGTTTTGATTGGATTGACACTGAGTCCTTCCTTCGAGAGTAGGAACACCACTGCCATATTATACTGAGTGCATTTTGCATGCGGTCAGAAATGACCTCATCAAACTTGCCTCTGATTATGATAGCCACATCATCCGCATAGCCATGGACATCAAATCCATGGCTACTCAGAAGGACCAGTAGCCCGTCAATAACCAATGACCACAAAAGAGGAGATAGTACGCCTCCTTGGGGACAGCCCTTTACGGCCTTTATGGTTACTGACTCGCCACCTAGTCTGGCAGTAATCTCACGATGTTCCAGCATGGAACGCCCCCTCCATATCCACAAAGGCGCAAAGGGCAATCTCTTTATATGTAACTGCTTTTTCAATCCTCGTGACTAGACCGCTAAGGGCCATCACCGTGGATTTACCAGTTTGATACGCTAACTACAACTTCTTTCCAAGGACCTCACTTTTTATTTGATAGTCTAGGATTTTTTCCATCGTCTTCAATAGAAGCGATGTGAGGCTAATTGACCGATATGCCCTGACCTGGGTGTCTGGACGACCCCTGCCCTTTAATATAAAGACCACATTTACTTTCCTCCACAGTTTCGGAATATAGTTAAAAGCATAACTTGCCCGAAACATCTGGATCAAGCTGGGGAGTATTTCCTCAATACCTTTTTGAAGTAAAGCTGGAAAGATACCATCCCCTCCAGCGGATTGAAAGGTTTGAAAGACCCAATAGCCCATCGCACCTTGCTGGGTGTGAAAATTTTCCTAGAAAGACTCCAGATCCTACTGTGAGGCGCAAAGGCCACCTCACTTGAGGGATCATGCGAGTCCTCTTGGGCTCCTACTATTACTGAACCCGGAAAGTGGGTCTCTAGCAGAACTTCTAAGGTTTCCTTCCGGTTTTCAGTGAACTTCCCATCTTGCTTCTGGAGAAGTCATAAACCATTTGAATCATCCCTGGAAAGGACTTTCTGGAGACGAGCTGCAGAGGGCAATTCATTGATTCCCTCACAGAAATTCCTCCATATAACCCTCTTGGATCTTGTTAGTTTGAGATTATATTCTGTCAAGGCCATCTTATACTCGCCCCATTCACCGGTACGTTTAGCCTTGTTGAATAATCTTCTCGATTTTTTCCTCAGTTTACCCAGCGTTCCTTTCTACCAAGAGGCGATCTTTGTGGACTCTCTTCGCTTAACCGGGCAGCTGTTTTCATAAGCCAGGTGTATAGAATTATGCAGCTGGTTTGAACAGATCTCCAGACCCTCTGGAGACTCTATGTTCCCCACAACCGAGGGCATTTCTGATTCGAGTGAGACTCTATAAGAGTCCCAGTCGGTTAGTTTTGGAATTCTGATTTTCTGCCGCTGCATGGTCTCGGCCGCCAAATCGAATCTGATGTGCAAGTGATCCGATAATAAGGCCTCTTCAGACACATGCAAGTTTTTGACCAAGTCTAGGACCTCTTGCCTAATCGCATTTATAAAAGTAGGTTTCCTTCCCCTATTGACAATGTCTACATTATTTGAGATCAGCAATTCAAAAAGGTACTCACCCCTGTTATTGATGTCCGTGCTACCCCCCACCGTCTGGTGCGCGTTTGCATCACATCCTATCAGGTAGGCCAGCCCATTGCGTTTGCAATGAGCTATGAGCCGCCTAACTTCAAGTGGAGGTATTAACTCTGAGTCTCCAGGAAAGTAGGCGGAGGCAATTATAGATTCCTGTCTGCCTCTTCCACCAAGAACCTCCACCATTACTGCAACCAAGTCCCTGGAGATGAACTCTGAAATGGGAATAAAATTAATTTGCCAACTGGCCAAAATAGCCGCTCTTGGACTCTGGGTTCCGTTACGATAAATTAACTTACCCACTTGATTTGGTGTACCTCTAATCTGGTTACCAATCACCCATGGCTCCTGGATTAGAGCCATGCCAATGTTTTGGCAGATAAACCTGCGACAAAGGACGTCCGAAGACGCCTTTGCATGATGCAGGTTTATCTGCAGGCAGGCGATGTATGCCTTCATTTTTTTCGAAGGCCGCTTCTGAAGGCCCTGCTCAGCCTCCTTTTCAGCACTGCCACCACCTGCATGCTTTTTTTGTCCAGCCAATGGCTAACCAGTGTCCTCCATCGCCGTTCTGCTGGCTCCGCTGCCTGAGAACCTCCAAGCCTCACCAGTGGCTTGCGCGGGGGAAGCCCTTGTGAGGCTTTCCGCCGTGGAACCTCTGACGCCTTCCTCTCTCTTTCCCGCCTGCTCGTCACCTGTCTCCTGGAGAGGGCGGTCCCCCCGGTGGTATTAGCTACAGGTGCCGCTACCGTAGCTTCCACAGGCTTGACCACTTGGGTCCCGCCGACAGAAGCCGGTTAGCACTACCCTTGGGATGCAATTGGACAGTCCCAAAATTATAGTTGACCTTAAAGCCAACCCGCTTGAGCTTTTCAACTCAAGAGTGGGCCATAGAGAAGGTACAAAAGGCCAAAGAGCCTTTCGCCTCTCTCCTGACCACTCTCCAATTGATCGCCTGCATGCCCTCGTTTTGGCTTTTGATTAAACCAAAAAGCTTCTCCGTGGGCAATTCAGCACTATTTGGGAAGGTGCCGAACACAATCCTGGCTCGGAGCAGGTTTTCCGCTTCGGACACGATCAGTTGTGCACCCTCCCATGGCTTGATATTTCCTATGGCCTCCCTGAGCCACTGAACAGTGGCCTGGTCAGCATAGGTCAATACCAACCAACCAGGCCGAAGCTGACTGCCAAGGAACTTAGGTTTAAGCTCCTTGGCCTCTTGTTCTAGCACCTTATCTAGGATGCCCTCCTGGACAGCTTTAAACTACTCTCCAGTGAGGACAACCTCAGGAAAATCAGAGGGCAAGATCCAAACGATCTCCGACTCCGCAGCCTGCCTGAAGGTAAGTCCAGAACGGACCGCAGAACCCGAGACTATCCGGACAGATTCTTTTCCCCTGGCCTTTTTTTGTGCCAATGGAGTACCCTCATCCGAGCGGATCCTCTTTGACGGTGGGGCCTCTGCGGAAGCACAAGACTCCCTTTGTGGCCGCATTGCCAGAAGCCTTGTCTCACTTCCGAGTGGTTTGCCCTCAGCAAGAAGCCTCTTGTACCGCTTTTGGAGCCGCGGAAGGTTTGTCAGTGATGCTGACAATTCCTTTAGGGTCCTCCCCGACGCCTTTGCTCCCCCCTGCTTTCACAGAGGCGATACCTCTACTTACGGGGGCCGAGTTCGTCCATGTCGGAAAAACGCAAAATCTAGTACTAACTAAACGCATCTAAATTCTTTAGAAAAATTATATCGGCGGACATTAGATAGCGTTTACGGTACCAGGAAGTAATACAAGCCAATTATATTTTACAAATTTTATATTGAAATTAATTCCCGTTGCCAAAATAAATAAATTCCCAATCAATCATTCAAAATTCAATCACACCATGTACGTACACATTCGTATTCAGCTCTATACCTATACATAAATACAAGTTGCAGTTTTTCTATTTTGTATTTTATATTATTTTGCATAAAATACATTTTAGAATATAGATTTTGTTATACGTACGAGTATGTACCTACAAAGAGTTTTAGATTTTACATAATAAATTGAATATTGATTAGAGAATAATATAATTGAAACTCATCACATTTGGCTAATAAATAATTTATTAATTTTTTTTTGTTCTACATGGATGATATAAAAACGTTATTATAACATGTGTAGACATAAAATATTTTCCGGTACATGTATACATTGTATAAACTCGTAGATTATGTAGAATATCTACCCTATATACTCATAAGCATTATAGGAGACAATGTCGTACAGCATTTTCATATTGAATGTTCATAAATCTATTTAGGCTTTATATAGACTTCGATAGACAGCAAAAACTATGTGTGCACAAAAAAAAAGGCAGACACATTGTTCTATTATTAAAATTGGTTGTTATGTAATGCACTTTAAATAATATAATTGAATATTAAATGTTGTGCATTATTACAAAATGTAAAACATGTGTCGTACACTTACTCATAGGTGTGTTACGTATTAACAAATTTAATCAAATTAATCCAACAACTAATGTCAAACAATCATCATTACTATTTTTATATCAATATATATGTACCTATGTTCTCCCATAAAATCATGCACTTTTCCAATTTCATTTTACATTTTTCAAACTCAACAAGGGAAAAACGGAAAACCGAAATACAAAAAAAAAAGAAAATTGGTATCGATTCTATATAATGTTGCTACATATTTGAAGTTAAGATGATTCAGATTTGTTTTGCTTATTTATTTCGGTTGTTAATATAAAAAAAAAGCAAAATAAAATCGATGTGATTACAATTTTCGGGTTATAAAAGTTGTGGAGTGCAAGAACAAATCGATTTCGATGTTTAATCAGCTGAAATAATGATTTCAATTTTTTTTTTTAGAACGCTTGCGAGATTAATAGAGATTTTTAAAGTGGAACAAAAGAGTGGTACTTTAGGACTTAACGGAATGGTATAATAAATATTCACTTAAATGCAATGGGGAGAAGTTTTGTTCTTTGTATGAATATTTGCATTTAAATTTAATAAAATTTATTTGTATGTAGACATTAGCTCATAGTAAGTGTCATTCGCTAAACTGACCTAATTGAAACCTGAAGAGTGAGAGTTGTTTTATTTATCGTTTTGGGAAATTACTAATCGTCGATAATAGACAATCATCGACAATCATACAGCTTAGAACCAAACAGATAAACTGTACACTGCTACGGGAAACGATTACCTCCGTCACTCAGAAGAAATTTTTATCCAGAGCGTTTTCATCCGAAACTTTCTTATCAATTTCAGAACCGACATCAGCATCGTAAGCATAAACATCCACGAAGTAGAAATCGAAAACCTACAACCGTCTGGGTCACCATTATCCGGATAACATATACTACAATTGGGTGGGGAGTTTATCCTCTCGTTTATCGATCTCCATCGTCACTAAGGTACGTTCTTATTGATAGTGCCAAAAAAACCGATAAAGAATAAAATGGTTGATAAAAACCAAAATGGTCAATAGTGGTGGATTTCTAAAAGAGAAATGAAGCCACGATTTAGGGGAGTCGTACCCACTCAATCTAATCAATGATATTTTCGACCAATTAGCTATAACGCAATATTTCACTATTGTCATCGGGTACTACCAAATAAACTCTGTTACCAGTGCCTGGGAGTTGACCACAAAGCGAAAACCTGCACAGCCGTAGCCCGCTGTGTATTTTGTGAGGAGAAAGGTTTTGCTCAGGAATAACTGGCACACGCCTCAGGAACTGGAAAGTGTTATCGGGAGGCTCTCCAGGAGGCCAAGAACCGAATATGATACGCCCTGACATCTCCCTTGCGTTTGAGGGACTTGTGCCACTCGTTCATGGATGGAGAGTATTGGAAGCCTTCACCGCAAGTGATTACCAATACAGCATCTTCCCGATTGGCGATGAACGACAGTTCCAAGCTTATGATAAGCCGCTTAGGTGGAACTTGCGGAAATTTAATGTAGAAGCGTTTGGAAGTGAGCTGGTCAAGGGCGTACGGCTGATGCAGACAATAGAGGAAAGTGGAAGACCTGCAGCCCAGGCTCTGGTAGACTCTACTATGTGTCTTATCTCTTGGGCATGCGAGGTATCTACGCGAAGGAAAAAGCCGCGGCACGGAAACCCTCCCGTTTATTGGTGGATGCGACGCAAGGTGCAGCGTGTAAAAAACTGAGGAGAAGCCAATCTCATGTCTTCCGAGTATAAAGTGGCAAAGAAAGAGCTTCGACGGACAATCAACCACAGTAAAGCGTGCTACTGGCGAGCACTTACTGAGGACGTGGGGCCTGGGCTACAAAATTGTCACGAAAAAGCTTGGCGCCCAGAGACCAACAAGTGTTATGAATTCGCGAACACTGGGAACGATTGTAGCTGCTCTTTTCCCAAATCACCCAGAACGAGCTAAAAGGCAATTTCAAGAGCAAGCTGTTCTATCCGCAAAAAATCAGAAAGCTTCTGGACTCCATGGGATACCAAACGAGGTGTTCAAATGGTGTATCGTCAAGATCGCAGTATACTGCTTAAAATGTATAATTTGTGCCTGATGGCAGGCGTTTCTAGTTCTCGCTAGAGTGTGCGAAACTTGTGCTTATTTGCAAGGGGAGAAATGCGAATCTGGGCTTCCTTCGTCCTATCGCCCTTTATGCATGCTTGACAATGCTGGCAAAATTTTCGAGAGACTTATTAGGTTCAGACTTACTGCCATAATCAAGGCAGCAGGTGACCTCTCACCCAGGCAGTATGGGTTTCGCGTAGGTCGATCCACGTTGGATGCGATCCAGGAGGTTGTGGAGGCGGTCAAGAGAGCGGAGCAACATAATGATTTTTCAAAGCGGATTGTTATACTAGTGACGCTTGACGTGAGGAACGCGTTTAATTCTGCGAATTGGGGTGATATGCTTGGCGCGCTTGAGCAGTCGTTCCAAATACCAGAGTACCTAGTAAAGATACTGCACGATTATTTGAAGGATCGAACCTTGATGTATGAGACTGAAGAGGGGAGACGAAAGATAGCAGTTACAGCCGGAGTGGCCCAGGGATCAGTATTAGGACCTGACCTCTGGAACGCCTCGTATGACAGTCTGCTACGAACCGAGATGCCAGATGAAACACTGTTGGTTGGGTACGCAGATGATGTCGTGGCGCTAATCGCTGCCCGGGATATGAAGCAGGCCCAATTTAAGCTGAACCGGGTCATGAGAACAGTGTTGAGCTGGATGTCGCTTGAGAAGACCGAGATAGTGATCCTCACAAAAAAACGGATACAAACTGCATTACCAATGTGGATTGGCAATGAAGTGGTCGAGACGAAGCCAGCAGTGAAGTAACTAGGAATCATGATCGACTCGAAAATGACATTCTTTGAGCAAAACAAGCAAACAGCAGACAAAGCTGCGAAATAGGTCATGTCTCTAAGCCGCCTCATTGCAAATATTGGCGGTCCGAAAGCGAGTAAACGTCGTCTTCTAATGTCCGCGGTGCAGTCCGTTCTTCTCTACGGTGCTGATATATGGGCCGGTTCTCTTAGCAAGAAGATGTACAGGAAGCGCTTGTCACAGGTTCAAAGACGTGGTGCTTTAAGGGTTGCCTTGGCATCCCGCACGGTATCTGAGCCTGCAGTATTGCATAGAATAGCATTGGAGATAGAGGTGGGGGCATGGTCTTCGGAGACAACAGTAGAGATTATGCTGCGAAGCTCGGCCTGGTGGGAACTCGTGGCACTGTTTGTAGAGAAAGTCCTGAGAGCGGGAAAGGAAGACCTTGATAGACTACCTTAGTGAAGAAGAAAGCTCCGGGAGCTTAGGAAAACAAACGGTCTACCCCGAAGTAATGTGTTAGGCGGTCCCACGGTAGTCCGGTAGAGGGGAGAAGGTGTTTTTAGTCGGTATGGCAGAAATGCGAGTCCGACACATCGTGCGTAAATTGCATTTTCACCTTCTCCATTAAAAAAAAATAAAAAAAAAACTTCCAAATAAACAACGAAAACAAATACAAAGCACTACGGCAGAAACAACTAAAAGGTTCAGACAGAAAAGTGTCAATTCCGACGGAAAAAATACATTACATAGGTATAGGACATAAACAACCAAAGGAATAAAACTAAACCTGAAAACCATAGAAGCCATTATTAATTTTCCATTACCAAAACGGCATAAATCCTAGAATTGACCAGTTACATACTGGTAAAGTTTGCTGAAAGTTTCCAGCCCTAAAGTAAAGAGTCAAGAAAAGTAATGCAGATGGTGTTATCCTAGCCGAAAATAAAAAATTTAGTCGTTATTGGCCGCGATAGTGTTTAGCCGAATATCACTATAAATGCATGGATACCATTAAAGGCCGTTCTCAATATTTTAACATGGTAAAACCGATAGGTCCACTTTCTCCCAGCAAGTTGAGAAAAACCCGCGGAACCCAAAAATATATTTAAAATTTATATAAAAGCGGTTAATCGCTTCCTGAGAAAAAAAAGCTGTTTTATATTGTGTTTGTCACTTCCTGAGGAAGAGATAAAGTTCTATTCCTTTGTGTGCAGTACCCAATGTGCATTAATTGTGGAAAATGTGGCGCCCATGTTGTAGGTGTATTGCTACAGTGCTTCTCTGCAAGTGGTTTTACCATCAGTGTGAAACATATGGACGAGTGTCTTTCGGACCTGATATTTGATCAGTGATGGTGAATGGCGGTTCGATTGGTTGAGATGTAACCAGAAACCAATTCAATGAGTTGCGACGTAGAAGGAAGGAGAATGTGGTAGTTCTTATGTTAAGGTATGCAGCGGTGAAAGGAAACGTCGTAAGACACACCAGGTAGGTCGGGAGCAGGGGCTTCGACCAATATATGATGTGCACATCCAATCATCCAATCATCCTGCATCGACTGGGTTTCCATGTCGGGGAAGTAAAACTGTTCAGACCAGAACGTAATTCAGCAATCTTAATCATGTTCGGCTTTCAAGGCTGTGGCCGATTTGAGGTCCGTCTCGGTTATGACTATGGCCGGGAAAAGCCGACGTGAGAGTGTTTATTGAATAATGTAAAACCATATGATCTTTCTGTAGTGGTACTAACTTTAAAAGGTACCTTAAATAGAATCGGAAATATATAACTTTAATATGAGAAGTTAATAAAAACTCTTTTCATTAATAAAAGTTCTTCTCCTTGTTTTGCCAATGGTAATCTCCTGGGTGGTTCACGAATCGGCATCTCTGTTCCTGTATCAATTCGGTTATTATCAGATATACTCTACTTTCGGTTATTATCAGATATTCCGTTATTATCAGATATACTGCAGAATATGGACATTCACCGTTTGAGTAGTTGCTACCAAAAGGAAGGAGAATCGCTGCAGGAATTTTCATCTGCAATCGAGCGATTATACATCTAGCACATACCAGTACGGCGGCCGATTATATGGAAAGGCTAAAAATTGACGCAATCATTGACGGCATTCGAGATCCAGAGACCCGCAAAGCAACCTTCGCCGAAACCATTGCTTGTGCATTGACAAAGGAAACTGCACAAGCCATCACCAAACCGTCAACGAAAATACGTCGAATGGAAATCGACACCAGCATAAACACAGAGCGGCTAGCACCAAGATACCAAAACGTAACGGGCCAAATCAGATTTTGGGCATGTGACAAAATCGGTTACATATGTATCTCAAGACTGCTGGGAATTAAGAAGAAAACGGGGTAAATCACCATCTCCTATGCAGCAACGACCAAGCAGGAAACAAGAGAGCCAAATGACGATGGAGTCGTTAAACTAAAAAGATTCAGCTTAAAGGGGCAGAAGCCGACTCCCACAACCGATTGCCCCATAACCTCCATCTGCGTTTCGAAAGTAGCAAGAGGCGGTGACAGCTTAACAAGCAAAGGCGACATTGATGGCACGGATTGCATCATCGGATTGTCCGTAAAGATTTGATCGATGAAGGCATACAACCAGCTAATGGATTGAAGTTACAAACGGCAACTGAAAGATCGGAAGAACTCTTTTCCAACACGAAGTACTGATTGCAGATATTGTGGATGAAGTCATTATGGGGATGGACTTCATGAGGGCAAATGGCTTCATAGTGGATGTTGAACGAGGAGTTTTAACTAACGATAACATGAGTTGCCACTTCAATCTAGCAGTGCAGGAGCACCTACCAGGCGAATTATTATTGATCATCGGGAGAAGCTGACACCGAACTCAGAGACGATCGTGTGGGGAAAATTGGAGGAAGGTTCTGGGTCATCCAGGTTGTGGGTTGGGGAAGCTCACGAAGAGGAGAACGCAGTCAAGGGAATTATAATCTTCAGAGCCTTAGTTAAATCAGACATCGACCATAGAATACTAATTAGGACTCTAAATCTCCCGGATAAGACGAAAGCCATCAAGAAAGGAACAGTCATCGGCAAATGTGACGAGGTATCAATGATCGTAAAATGTGAACAGAAAAATCCGATTGGAAAAACCAACATGCAAGGGCAGAAAGAAATGGTAGAACAACTCATGCAGAAATAGACCGAAGATCTTACCGAGGCACAGAAAAATTCTGCACATTAACTACTCAAACGGAACACGTCTATATTCTGCAGTACATTGGATAATAACGGAAGGATTTCAATACTAAAGCACCGAATAGATACGGGAACGGAGATGCCGATTCGTCAACCACCCAGGAGCTCACCGGTAGTATTGGTGAAGAAGAAGGATGGTAGCATGAGATTCTGCGTTGATTATCGAAAACTCAATGATGTGACGAAAAAGGATAGCTACCCACGGCCAAGGATAGATGATACGTTAGACCCGTTACCAGGTGCTCGAATATTTTCGACATTAGATCTACAAAGCGGCTATTGGCAGGTGGAAGTCCACGACGAAGATCGTGAGAAAACAGCATTTAGTATCGGTAACGGGCTTTTGGAATTTAATGTTAGACGTGCCTAATATATCTGGACAAGATCATCGGCATGGGGAAGGATTTCGACGAGCATCTAAGGAATTTGGCAGAAGTTTGGGATCGGATACAGGCCGCCGGATTAAAGTTAAGTCCAAAGAAGTGTAAGATGTTCAGAACTGAAGTAAAATTTTTGGGTCATCTAGTAACGACTAATGGAATTCACACCGACGAAGAAAAGATCGCAGCGGTAAAGAACTGGCCAAGACCTAAAAATTTACACGAATTACGAAGCTTTCTGGGATTGTGCACCTATTATAGATGCTTCGTACCAGGATTCGCCGACATCGACAAGAGTTTACACGAGTTGACGAGGAAGAACAAGGCATTCGAATGGAAGAACGAACAGGAAAAAGCATGCGTAGAACTAAGGAGACGGTTATGTGTTGCGCCAATCCTCCCATACCCTATACCCAACGTGAAATTTATTTTGGACATCGATGCATGTAATGATGGTATAGGAGGTGGGTTATCACAGGAAACTAATGGCCAAGAATGAGTTATTGGAAATAATTTTTGGCTATAGTGGAATGTGTTAAGCATTTCCATAAGGATCTTTATGGCCAAAAATTCCATTTACGGACAGATCACGGCGCTTTACGGTGGCTGTTGAAATTCAAGAATCCAGAGGGACAGATAGCACGCTGGATCGAACGTCTTCGAAGCCACGATTTCCAAATCGAACATTGGAAGGGAAATGCACACGGAAATGCCGACGCATTATCAAGACGACCATGTGCAGTAGATTGTAAACATTGTGGTCACGTTGAGGCAAAAACAACGCCTTCGTATCCACTGTCTGATGGTATGGTGGAAAGATTCAATAGTACATTGGAGGAATATCTAGCAAAGGTCGTTGAGAAAAACCAATGCAATTGGTATCGGCATATACCGATGTTTTTTATGGCCTATCGATCAGAAATACATGACACAACCGGAATAACACCAACTAAAGCGTTATTTGGAGATATCCTACGATTACCTGGAGATCTAAAGTTATGGGCTGTGCCATCAGCGGCTTTATGTGGACAGGATTACGTCGACAGGATGAAAGAAGAACTTAATGAGATTCATCAGTTTGTAAGGGGAAAAATACAGATGTCAAGTAACCGGATGAAGGCTCGATATGATATACCAGCAAATAACCAGGACTTCCAGGAAGGGCAATTAGTATGGCTTCACAACCCGCAACGGAAAAAAGGATTATCACGGAAGGACCTTACACTGTCATCACAAGGATGAACGACTTGATTTATCGGATATGGAAGGGACATCGAGGTAAACCAAAGATGGTGCATTTGGAGGGATCTTTAATTTATGGTAAGTTGTACAATTGTACATTTGGATTGGGTTGACGGATTAATTTGAACATACCGCCGCCGTTGACTCAATAGAGTCAAATTTAGGTAAAGGGCTTATTTTACTTATTGGAAGTTTTAGAGTTTTTCCACCAGGCAGTTTCAGGGAAACCACTCGGATGAGTGTATCATTTCCAGGATCAACCTCACAAATTCGAGCAATGGGCCATTTGGTGGGTGGCAAATTTTGATCGCGTAACAGCACTAGATCTCCTGCTGTGAATTGGTGATTCTCTTTGTGCCACTTGTAGAATTTATTTAACGACGTGACGTATTCCTGCTTCCAAAATCCCTCGCATCTTCTGCTGGATCAACTGCCATCGGTTTGGGTGGGACATTTTAATCGGTTGTAGATTGGGCTCTGGTAACATAGTCAATGGCTGGGTGATAAGAAAATGCGCCGGGGTTAGGGAGTACTATTCATCTTTCGGTAGGTCTCCCAATGGTCGAGAGTTTAATAGGGCTTCCTCATAGGTTAGTATGGAATCCCCTATCACGCGACGAAGGTGGTGTTTGCAAGATTTGACTGTAGCCTCCCATAGACCGCCAAAATTGGGTGTGGCTGGGGAGATGAAATGCTATTGCATATGGTAATCGGTGCACCACGCTTCTAATTGGTTTTGTTGGACTTCATGAAGAAATTGGTCATACGGTTGTTTAAGCTCGCGCCTTGCTCCTACTAAGTTAGAGCCATTGTCACAATAAATGTGATGCGGTAGACCTAGGACAGCACTGAAATGTTTTAATGATGCAATGAATCCTTCAGTGCTCATATCCGACACAATTTCAATCGTGGTTGCCTTTGTAGCCATACATACAAATATGACCAGGTATATGACTTATGCTGTTTGGAGCCTCGTGATTTGAATGTTTTTAGTATAAAGCGTCCAGCTAAATCGATGCCGACCTCGATAAATAGTCTCGCTGATTGATTTACCCGGCATCGTGGTAACTGACCCATAAATTGCTGCTCCTGCTTGGTATTAAAGCGTCTACAGATGAGGCAGAAATGTATTATACGTCGGATGACATTTCTAGCTCTTGGGATGGCGAAACGCTGCTTTAAAAAAGTTAGCACTTAGCACCAATTTGTGCCCTGCATGTAAATTATTATGATGAGTGTCTCTGACTATGCCTTCTGTGATGGAGTGGTCGTTAGGTAGTACAATTGGGTGCTTGGCATCCTGAGTTATATCGGCATTATCTAATCTTCCTCTCATCCGCAATAATCCATGGTTGTCGATATAAGGAGAAAGAAAGACAATTTTAGATTTATTTCCGAACAAATCGGAATAGACAATATTCCGCTCACCTATTCTACGGAAAAACGTTGGCTTGATTTTCGAGGTATTTTTCGAGATTGGAGATTTTCTTTGTTTGAATATTTAGCCGACATCGGGTATTTTCTTTTTTTTTTTTTTTAATTTTTTTTTTTTCAAATTTGAGGAAATAAAATTCCCAGGGTGGACCAAAACTAGGCCAAGCAATAGTGGCGGCGTGGAAATATAGTACCTGGTGTCAATTATTTCCATTGGGTGTGTCAGACAAAATGCGGGTAGACGGTTTCAGTAAGAAACAACAGCAGCAGTTCCATTGAGTGAGAGCTACTGATTACAACCTGGTACGAGTAGAAGGCGGATTGGCGAACGCCCGCCAGATATGTCACGAATCAGGGGAATCAAAATTCGAGGTGGAGCAAAAGCTAATTAGCAAAATTCAGATGCGTCTGATTTATTACTGGTTATTCGCGTATTTTGGTATGCTCTGTTGAGAATGAGCAAAAGCTCAAAATGGAGGTGCCAAAAGTTTTGCAAATTTTTAAGTGGAACTAAATTAATAAATAAATTAATAAATAAAAAAGAATATTTAAGGCATAATTGTTTGATAACATCAAAGTCCTGAGAAATGGAAATTATGTTGGAATTGACTGGCTCAATATCTTCCGTTTCTCTTATAGGTGAAGACGGAAGCACGAATGGTGTATGGTTTAAAAATGTAGGACCTCTAATCCACATTTCATCTTCTATGAACCTTTCGGAAGTCACACCTCTGGTAGCTTTATCGGCTAGATTCTGGCTGGTCGGCACAAAATGACATTGGTTACGAGTAGTCGACGTCATAATTTCAGCAACTCGATTTGCTTGGAACATGTTTAAAGTAGTCGGAGGTTTCAAAAGCCACTGAAGTACAATCGTCTTTTGATAATTTGAGGGATTCTAACACCAATCTAAGCATCCGCACTAGTAACGTAGCGCCGTTTAGTTCCAATTTTGGTATGGTAAAAGCTTTGAGTGGAGCTTTACTCTCGTTTTAGATATGACTAGGTTCATTTTGACGTCTCCCTTATCTGACACAGTTCTTGAATAAATAAATTCGGCGTAAGCCTCTTTTGAGGCATCTGCAAATCCATGTTATTCCACTATATCGCCTGCAAATAACCCTCTTGGGAATTTCATCTCAGTTTACAGTTCCAATTGTTCTTGGACCACCAAATAACTATTTAAAATGCATGAAGGTAATTCGTCGTCCCATCCAATACCTTTCAGCCAAAGTGTTCAGGAACCCGACAGTTAAAAATAACGAATAACCTAGAAAATAAATAAAATATTATGTATGGTCAATTGAAGCTAAATAAAATCTTGTAACTTAGCTTTAATCTTCAATGTTCATGTGTAGGCAGCTTGTTATTAATATAATCTAAAAATCAATCATTTACTTAAATTTGTTTGACAGCTGAAACTTTATGTTCATATGCAGGTGCATATAGATCGCATTTAATGACCACCTACAATTAGGTATTTGTACTATATTATAAAATAAAAAGAAAATAAAGAAAATAAACAGTCATCATCACACGATCAATTAGGAAACATCCATTGTTACAATTATTGTGTCAAAATAAAAATACTCAACAAAAAAAATAAAATTAATAAAGTTTTTTATTTCAATTCGACAATTAAAAAGTTTTTCAATCGTGTTATTATTCCTTTTTTTGTTACAATCTCAGAATTGTGGGCATACCAAATTCTGGTAGCAATTAAATATTAAATAATAATAATATCAAAATAGCATTTATTTATTGGTCCTTCGAGCCGGATGGCTAGTTGAAAGTGCATTGTGTTTCTAGTGGATCGAAGCATACGATTATTATACAGTATCACGTGCCACCAATTCATTGAAGATACCAGTGTTAAATATTTTTGCGGTTTTAACTACGCCATTTTTGTTAGTGCGCATATAACACGCTACAATCTGTGGACATTCAGCCACCATTTTTGCTGTTTAATTACGCGACGAACATCAGTGCGCATAAAGCACGCTACAATTACAATTCATTGAAGACATCAGTGCTAAATATTTTTGCGGTTTTAACTACGCCATTTTTGTTAGTGCGCTTATAACACGCTACAATCTGTGGACATTCAGCCACCATTTTTGCTGTTTAATTACGCGACGAACATCAGTGCGCATAAAGCACGCTGCAATTACCATTCATTGAAGACATCAGTGCTAAATATTTTTGCGGTTTTAACCACGCCATTTTGTTAGTGCCCATATAACACGCTACAATCTGTGGACATTCAGCCATCATCTTTGCTGTTTTAATTACACCACGGACCTACGCATAAAGCACGCTACAAGTGGTTTTTGATTTGCATCCAAATCATCTTGGCACCCTTCAAAGGACGAAAGTCGATAAGTATAGATTTTGTAATTATATACAATTTATATAGTTTGTTTGTTTTTCCAATTTTTTGTTTGTTCCTTGGGGTGTATAAGTACCAATTTTCCTTATTTCGGTGGTTATAAAGTCGCAAAAATATGGCGGCTGTTCAATCACGTGGTCGCGTTATGGCCTCTTTAACTTTAATAAAAAAATTTGCGTTAACGGTTACAGAAGATACCACATATATCGACATTGAGGTTAGACTAAATAAGCTCGAAGAGTTATGGAAGGAGTTCCAAGAGTACGAGACCCAAGTAGCGGTTATACTTGCTAGTAATCCAAACTCAAACGTAGAACTAAAACAAGAAGAATTTGAGACTAAATTTTTTGAGACAAAATCAAAACTTTTAGACTTATTTCGCAAAAGGAAACCGGAAGAAAATCCTCAGCCCGCCAATCCTCAGCCCGCCAATAATTCGTTTGATCAATTATTAGATCAACAGCGCGTATTTCTGGAAAACTTGGCTGACCGGACGCAAGCAATACATGAGCAGTCAACAGTTCAATCATCAGCAACCGTCAAACTACCACACGTGAACATTGATAAATTCGTAGGGGAATATGACGCCTGGCCCTCTTTCTGTGACTTATACACCACATCAGTGCATAATGTGGACACCATTTCTCAGGTTCACAAGTTCCAAATTTTGAAAGGGTTGCTTAGGGGTCCGCCACTTAACATCATTCGCAATTTCTTAGTAACCGACGCCAATTATTCGGAAGCATGGGACAAATTAGTTAAGCGGTATAACAAAACCCGACCAATATTGAATTCCCATATTGACCGGTTCTTCGATCAACCCGGCGCCACCAACGGGTCTCCTCAAGCATTACGGCAAATTAGTGATACGTCGGATGAAATCATCAGAGGTATAAAGGCATTAGGGCTTGAGGCTGAGAGAAGAGACCCATGGCTCATTAGAATTCTTTTAAACAAGGTAGATGAAGAGACTCGAATTGCTTGGGCAAATGAAAGCTCAGATCAAGAATTTTCACAGTTAGAAGCATTTTTAGAATTCGTGAACAATCGGTGCTACGCTAAAGAGAGCGCATTGGGTGAAACAAAGAAAAAGGGAGTTAAAGGTGCTAGTGCAAACGTGAAATCAATGTATAGTACGACAACCGTTGAAAATTGTCCATGTTGTAGTAGGAAACATTATTTATGGAAATGCATCAAGTTCAAGCAAATGTCAATTGAGAACCGTCGACGCATAGTTAATATATCGGGAGTGTGTTACAATTGCCTGAGAGCAGGTCATGCAGTAAGTACGTGTTCGGTACAGTATTCATGTCGGATATGTAATGCAAAGCATAGTACATTACTTCATAAAGAATTAGAATCTATCACATCAAAGCCATCACCAATCAGTTCTGTCGCTCGAACCGAAACTACCACAGCAGAACCACAACGGGTTGAATCGCATGCATACACTACTCGCACCGCTCGGTTAGCTCTATTGCCAACTGCTCTAGTACATGTCATGGATTCAGCAGGGAACCATCATGTGGCTCGTGCCTTATTAGATTCAGGATCCCAATCGACATTTATCAGCGAAACTCTCGTCCAAAAATTGCATCTTCCTCGTTCATTCGCAAATATTTCTGTTTCAGGCATATCGGAAACAAGGGCTGAAACTTCAAAGGGCATAGTAAAAATAACGCTGAAATCAAGGTTTAAGGCCAGCGAGTGCATTGAAGTCGAAGCACTCATCCTATCCAAATTAACGTCCACAATTCCACAGATAAGAGTCGAGGCACAGTGGGTGGACGAGATGAACAAACATAATCTTCAGTTGGCCGATCCAGCATATTATATGCCAAGCAAAATTGACATCTTGGTCGGTGCAGACATATTTTTCGAATTACTCATGGCCGACAAATTTACTATCAAAAATCGAATTGTTGCTCAGTCGACCAAATTTGGATGGATTGTATCTGGAACAGCGTATGAAGGCACTGTTAACTCAAAGTCATTTACAACCACCATCGAAGAAGAGGACATACCCAAATTATTAGAAAGATTCTGGACATTGGAAGAAGTTCCGACATCATCAACTATATCCGAATCAGAAGCAATTTGTGAACGTCATTTCGCGGCAACCCACACACGGAACTCCGATGGCAGGTACGTTGTCAGACTACCTTTTAAAAATGATTCCGCAAGTTTAGGACACTCACAATCAGCAGCAATCAGTCGTTTGGTTGCTATGGAGCGCAAATTCGCCAAGCATCCAGCATTCCATGAACAATATAGCATCTTCATGAATGAATATTTGAGTTTGGGTCACATGCACGAGATAAAGTCTGCTGAGGCAGAATGCCACGAGACCAAGAGTTTCTATTTGCCACATCATGCTATTGTCAAAGGCGACAGCACAACCACAAAACTACGAGTCGTCTTTGACGGATCATGCAAATCAGCATCCGGCATATCGTTAAACGACAGACTATTAGTGGGTCCCACCATACAGAAGGACTTAGTTTCTATTCTAATGATGTTCATAAGACATACTATTGCTTTCTCGTCCGATGTGGAGAAGATGTACCGGCAGGTCGAAGTACACCACCAGGATCGAGATTATCAAAGAATCCTGTGTAGAAACTCTGCTTCAGAGCCTATGAGATGTTTTCGACTAAATACAGTTACTTATGGTACATCTTGCGCACCATTTTTAGCTGTCCGTACATTGCATTAAATCGCTGAAGACAATAAGTTAACATACCCAGTAGGATATCGCATAGCAAAAAGAGACTTTTACGTGGACGACTGCTTGTCAGGTGCTGATTCAATCGACGAAGCACAAAGGGCTATCCAGGAATTATCAAAGATGCTGGCGTCAGGTGGATTCAATCTCCGCAAATGGAAAGCAAATTCACCAGATGTATTAAGCACCATACCAAACGAGTTCCGAGAAAGAACCAATTTATGCATTGATGATGGCTCTCATACAGTCAAAACTTTAGGATTGCAGTGGAATCCAACCAAAGATACGTTTTCATATAAGATAAAACTCGGAGACCAAATGGTATCAACCAAGCGCGAAATGCTTTCACAGATTGCTCGGATTTTTGATCCATTAGGTTGGCTTTCACCTGCTATAGTCGTTTTTAAGATAATTCTACAGAAACTATGGCTACAAAAGTTAGGTTGGGATGATCCACTCCCTGTAGACATCGAACAACAATGGATGTCATGCAAATCATCATTGCAGAAATTAGAGGGAATCCAAGTCCCGCGATTTTTGATGACGGCTAAAGCAACGACTAACATTCAAATTCACGGGTTTTGTGACGCATCTGAGCATGCATATGCAGCAGTGGTTTATCTACGTACAACTGACAGCAATGGCTCTGTAAACATCCGAATTGTTATGTCAAAAACCAAAGTAGCACCATTAAAACAAGTATCATTGCCAAGGTTGGAGCTATGCGGTGCAATGTTGCTGAGCCGAATAATCAAATACACAGAACGGGTGTTAGAAATCAACGCGGAGTCCTACGCATGGAGTGATTCGCGAATCGTTTTATCCTGGTTATCAGACGTTCCACGACGATGGAAATGTTTTATTGGAAACAGAACATCAGAAATCTTAGAGACGATTCCATACGTGCGATGGAACCATGTGACATCAAAGGAAAATCCAGCGGACCTTGCGTCTCGAGGTGTGACTCCTAAGCAACTCTTAGATTGCAGCCAGTGGTGGAACGGGCCGCGATGGTTGGCCAAACCGAAACATGAATGGCCAAATAAAGTGAACATTGAGCAGATCAATTTAGAAGAACGTAATGTCTCATTGGTGTCTCATGTCGAAGAGAAGTCAAACCAAGTGCTGGAAGAGCTGTTCATAAGAATTGACTCTTTCTCAAAAATCAAACGAATATTGGCAAGGACGTGGCGAATTAAAAAAATATATCGAAACATAGACGCAGTTGTGCTACTCGGGAAAGCGGAGAAATTATGTGTAAAATGGGCACAGTCAGAAGAATTTCAAGATGAACTACTGGCGTTAAATCAAAACAAAAAAATTGGTAATAAAAGTCGAATCATTTCTCTATCCCCTTTTATCGACAACGAGGGCATCCTAAGAGTCGGAGGGAGGTTAGATAAATTAGAAGCTTCATTCAATATCAAGCATCCAATGCTATTACCTACGAAACACATTGTGAGCGAAAGAATAATTAAGGAAAACCATATTCGGTACTTACACCCAGGGCCTACGTTACTAACCAGTATTCTTCGGCAAAAATACTGGTTGATCAATTGCCGAAATACAGTACGACGATACATCAACACATGTCTAGAATGTCGAAGACAACGAGCATCCACGTCGCAGCAACTGATGGGCAACTTGCCGGTTACCCGCATAACGCCAAGCCGTCCATTTTTGCACACTGGTGTGGACTACGCCGGCCCTTTATATTGCAAATCAAGAATCGGGAGAGGTCGTATCCCACTTATCAAGGGATACATTTGTTTATTCATTTGCTTTGCTACTAAGGCCGTTCACCTCGAACTTTGCCACGATATGACGGCTGAAGCATTCATTGCGGCTCTGCGCCGATTTACATCCCGTCGAGGTCTTCCTATCGAAATCATATCCGACAATGGTACGAATTTTGTGGGAGCTAAGCGGAAAATCGGGGAACTATACCAATTATGTCAACAAAATTATAAATCAGAATTAATATCTCAATTTATTTCACAGAACGAAATAAAGTTTAGTGTTAATCCAGCCAGCGCCCCCCATTTTGGTGGTCTCTGGGAGTCTGGAGTAAAGTCGGTTAAATATCATCTTAATCGAGTGACCAGGAATACTATGATGACTTCGGAAGAGATGCAAACATTACTAGTGCAGATCGAGGGCATACTTAATTCCCGACCACTATGTCCAATGAGTGACAGCGTAGATGATTTAGTTGCACTTACCCCAGCGCATTTTTTGATTGGGGAACCAATTACAGCAGTGCCTGAACCCTCAGTGGATCACATTAGGATTAACCGGTTAACAAGATGGCAGAATGTGCAAGCCAGAATGCAAGGTTTTTGGAAACAATGGCAACTCAATTATTTGCACACATTACAGCAACGTCGAAAGTGGAGGAACAAACAAGAAAACCTAAAAATCGGAGATCTTGTGCTCATCAAAGAGGACAACTTGCCGCCATCAAGGTGGCTACTGGGTCGAATAGTAGCATGTCATCCCGGTGCCGATGGGTTAGTTCGGGTGGTATCAATTAAGACATCCTCTGGAATTTTGAAGCGGCCAATTGTCAAGGTTTGTCAGTTGATGTCAGATGAGGAAAGCATATCCCTAGTTTCTTCTTTTCATGTATTAAAAACTGAAGTTTTTAATAGTCCGGGAGTATGTTCAGGAATCCGACAGTTAAAAATAACGAATAACCTAGAAAATAAATAAAATATTATGTATGGTCAATTGAAGCTAAATAAAATCTTGTAACTTAGCTTTAATCTTCAATGTTCATGTGTAGGCAGCTTGTTATTAATATAATCTAAAAATCAATCATTTACTTAAATTTGTTTGACAGCTGAAACTTTATGTTCATATGCAGGTGCATATAGATCGCATTTAATGACCACCTACAATTAGGTATTTGTACTATATTATAAAATAAAAAGAAAATAAAGAAAATAAACAGTCATCATCACACGATCAATTAGGAAACATCCATTGTTACAATTATTGTGTCAAAATAAAAATACTCAACAAAAAAAATAAAATTAATAAAGTTTTTTATTTCAATTCGACAATTAAAAAGTTTTTCAATCGTGTTATTATTCCTTTTTTTGTTACAATCTCAGAATTGTGGGCATACCAAATTCTGGTAGCAATTAAATATTAAATAATAATAATATCAAAATAGCATTTATTTACAAAGAGATTGAAATACAATTTTAAATCCTATGGTAATAAGCGATAAAAGTCCCAGCGGATCGTAAATATGAGATGTCTCAGATAAAAATGGACGTTTGGTCATTTTAACTGGTGCTACTGGGAAGGACACGTTAAAGTTGAAATAATCTACTATTACATTATATTTTAGTCCTAGAACAGAAATCATTTGGGTATCATCGGTTACTTCCCAACCGGTCATTTCGCGGTTTTTTATCGGAATTTTCTCTAAGAATAATGGCTGATTCGCGGCCCATTTCCGTAACTTAGTAAGCATATTATTTCAAGGCAGTCTCTAAGGCTATTGCTTCCCGACATTAAGTCATCTTACTGGCTTCAGGAAAGTGATATTTGTCTGCTAGATAATGTAATGAGGCCGTGGCTAAGAAGGGTGCAGGTGATGTCCCGATATTTCGAATGTTGGATTTTCTCTCCACAGGATGCTATGGTAGTCCTTATCGTGATCGGCTATGGAAATCTACCGGAACATCTTCTCAATGTCCGCAGAGAAAATAGGTAATCTAATTAATAGGTTTACTAAATTGTCCTGAATGATCGGACCGACCATTAAATGGTCATTTAGAGAATAACCATTGCTTTAATTGGCAGACGCATCAAACACTACTTTGACCTTGGTAGTGGAACTGGCTTCCTTTATCACGGTATGGTGAGGTAAACAAATATTTGGCTATGCGGCTTTGCTATTCCATCGTCCGGGATCAATTTCATGTGATCTAACTTCAGGTAGTCCCGCATAAATTCTATATATACTTGTTTCATTCTATACATGCTTGGGTATAGGTCTCCCCAATTCCTTTTGGATTCTCCTTAAATGGTATTCGGACAACAATTTTATTTTCTTGGATTCTAGTAGTTTTATTCAAGAACTCGATGCAACTCTGATCTTCCGCCGTGAAAGTCTTTAGGATAATCTTCTTCCGTTCTCCAAAATCTCTCGATGGCTTTCTCTAAGCGATGTCTCTGGATCGGCTATAACAATAGATTGGTATCAAACTGAAAAAACGATTTATCAAACGATTCATGTGGTAACCTTGATGATATTTTCGGAAGAATGAAAGCCTCGATGTTCAGAAGATAATCATGATTGATGGAAGATCGAAGTTTGATTAATGATTTACCTCTTGAACTGCTCACTTATGTTTGATTTATTGTGTTGATTAATGTTAGATTTGGTTCGAGGAATTTTCAATCGGCTTAAAAGGTTTTCTGAAATAAAGTTATGTGTAGAGCCCTATTCCAACAGAGCACGGCAAGGTAACCATTTTCCATATTTATCCTGTATATCTAATTTGGCTATAGGTAACATACATATGTTATTTTTTATTATGTTGTCATCAGCTACTTGGCTATTAGTTGACTTGACTGCTTAATTTCAAGGTAGCAGTTTCATTACTGGTATCTGGAGTTGATGCAACGTGTGATATGGATTTATTTATATTATGAATGGAAATTTCACCTTGTGGCTTAGGTACAAAATGCAATAACTTATTGTGTCGTTTGGTACATTTTTGGCAATGCTTTCGACTTTGACAGTTCGTAATTAAATGTTTACTACTAAAGCAATTAAAACATCGATTTGAATTGGAGACAAAACCGTGGCGGGACTCAGTATCCATTGCACGAAATTTTGGACATTCATACAATTTGTGAAATTCATTTTGACAAAGTGCATAAGAAGGTAATTGTAGTTCGGCAGCATGGAACGACTTGGTATACATTGGCGGAATATAGGTAACACTTCAACGGTGCGGCGAAACCCAAAATAGTTGGGACCAAAGAGCGACAAATACGAAACATTAAAAAAGGTCATAATCGAACGCTTAAGCGAATCAGCAAAAATAAAACTCGATCCACTCCTATCAGGACTGCAGCTCGGCGATAAAAAACAATCTCAACTGTTGAGGGAAATGGAAACACTATCTATTAATCATAGGTTACTGAGCCAGTTTTAAGAAATCTGTGGTTACAGCGACTCCCAACACATGCACAAGAAATTTTGTCTTTCATGGATGATTCGAACCTTCAGAAACTTCCAAATGCTGCAGACAAAATCCGGCAAAAACCTGAAATGCTCGACACGAGACGATGACAGAGCACAACAAAACAATTTAACAACTCAGATCCACATCCTAAAACAACGAGTGGAAGAACAGTTCCGTCATTACGAGAAATATAAAAATAAATCATCTAGCAGTTCGCGATCAATGGAACAAGTGGCAAAACACCCGAATTGCTGATATAATCACAAATATGGTTTTCAAGCGCGAAGGTGTCTAAAACCATGCTACTTCAACGAAGCAAGCCAACCGACAACGAATCCGAAAAACCGGTAGGCACCGCACTTCATGCGGCAAGTGACGGTAGCCAAATCTCAAACAGCCGCCTAATCATAGTCGATTCACAAAACAAGCTACAATTCTTGATCGACACAGGCGCCGAGGTTTCAGTAATACCACCAACCAACCCCGAAAAGTCCAATTCGTCCACATTTAAATTTTTCGCGGCGAACGCTACAACGATTGATACATACGGTTGCAAAAACCTCACCCTCAACATAGGTCTTCATAGACATGGAAATTCATCATGGCAAAAGTCGATCGATGTATTCTTGGAAGGAACTGGAACTACTACACGAATTCAAGACAGTAACTCGTGAATTGACAAATAAATACTGTGAACCACAATATCACGCATTGTATCGAGATATCCGGTCAAGCATGCCATGCAAAAGTACGTCATAGATTGAAGCTTGGACAGCACAAAGAGTGTGCCGACCCCCGAAGAGCAATTGGGCAAGTCCGCTTCATATTGCAAAAAAGAAAGACGGAAACTGGCGATTATGTGGTAACTATAGGGCATTAAACTCGATAACAAAACCTGACCGTTATCCGATTTCCTTTCTGACCGATTTCACACATCAACTCGAGTCATGCACGATTTTCTCGAAAAAGAACGAGACATAGGAAAAACTGCAATCATCACTCCGTTCGGATTGTTTGAGTTCACCCGGATCACGTTCGGATTACGTAACGCGGCTCAAACATTTCAACGTTTGATTCACGCAATATTTCGAGATCTGGCATTCGTGTTTCGGGATATCGACAACCTACTGATCGCCTCACAAAACTCGGAAGAGCATTTTAAAAATTTCTCCGAAGGTGAGAATTCATTCTATTCTCTGACCATAAACCATTGATATTCTCACTACCTCAAAGTCTCGAAAGAGCATCGCTTAGACAACGCCGACACTTAGACTTTATAGCACAATATATAGTACATCAGATATTCGTCACATTTCGGGGAACAATAACGTCGTCGTGGATACGCTTTCACGAATCGAACAAATTCAAATAGGAAGCGCAATTGACTATGAAGCAATAGCAGATGAACAAATGAATGATCAGGAGCTCGTAAAACTGTTGGAATCAAACGCGCCTTTAAAATTCAAAAAATTCCCAGTTTTTGGAACCTATAAGGAAATTTTTATGCGATGTTTCAACGGGAACACAAAGGCCGTTTATCCCTAAATCATTTAGCCGACAAATGTATGAGTCATTGCACAATATCTCTCACCCCAGGATCCGCACCACATCAAACCAAAACAGTAAAATTTCGTGTGGCCAGCGATGAACCAAGAAATACACTCTTGGAACTTACGAACAGACCAGTAAACGATTCGACGAAATCCACATCGATATAGTCGGACCGGTATCTCCATCCGAAGGTAATTTATGTTGTTTGACCATGATCGATCGCTACATACGTTGGCCAGAGGTTACACCAATTCCGAATATCATAGCAGAAACCATAGCTGATGTATTAATCAAAACATGGATCAGCCGATTTGGAGTGCCATCGAGCATCGTGACAGATAGAGGTGCACAGTTCGAAGCAACTCTGTTCGATGAACTTTCCAAATCACTTGGATTCCACCGCAAACGAAGAACTGCTTACAATACGGCATAATCGAACGATTGCACCGTAGTTTTAAAAGCGCAATAATGTGTGTCACTGAAAAACAGTGGACGAAATCTTCAGAGATTTTCAGAGTACGTCAGCCGAACTCGTTTACGGAGAACATATACAGCTACCCGCGGATTTCATTCAATCTAGCAGGAACATTCTTCAGTCCGATTTCGTCACACAGTTGAGGAATCAGTTTAAAGACATTCAATCCTCATCGACATCACGACATGCTAAAGAACAAATTTTCGTATTTGTCAACTTGCAAATTCGTGCTGTTACGGACAGACGCAGTTCGTCAGTCTCTACAACCTCCATGCGAGGGACCATTTCCGGTAGTCAAACGCAAAAAAAAATATTTCACTACTGTTGGTCAAAGATATCGAATCAACGATTTCAATAAACCGGCTTAAACCTTGCTTCATAGAGGCGCCGCAAGCTGATAAACATACAAATACATCGAACGAAGTGTCAACCAAACCGAACACTACGCTGGAAACAACACATTCACCACCGTCACATACCGGTGAAACTGGCAGATCACTTAAGGGAAGGGTAACGTTTCATACCAAATCTACTGAACAAACCAAAGGGGGCCGCGCCATCGTTAGGCCAGCTCGTTTTCGATAATTTTCTATCATTCACTGCATTCACGGGGGAAGGATAGTGTGGCGGCAAAACTACCGTCAATGCAAGTAAAATTGGCATCACCTTTTTCGGTTTACTGGAGGAAAGAAGGAAGGAAGGAAGGAGAGCGAGTAAAAACGGCGGAATAAGATGACTGCAAATTAATCAACGTTTTGATTATATCTGTAATTTTTAATAAAATATTAATAATTAATTAAATAAATAAATAAACGAATATCGATTATCTGGTGAATAAAATACAAATAACAAAACAACAATTGGTGTAATTTATTTTCGGATTAATATAAAACACGTGTAATGAACATAACCTTGCGAATATAGTGGAGTGTTAATGGAGGGAACACATAACATTAAAACTCACAACAACACACCCACAGTCTCTTCTTATAGTCGCACTTCAAACTATCTTTAAAACTACACAAAATACAAAACAGCCACAACCAGATCAATTCTATTAAAATCACTAATTCATTTCCCACCTTTCACTTGTTACGCGAATTTAATTGCCGCACTTTTAATTTTAACGCTTATTCAAATGTTCCTAAATGTGTACCTTGTACAGAATATCCAGATTTGGAAGAATTACACAATTAGGACAAAACACTATTATATGAAGCATAAGGGGATATTACATTTTAGCCGTAATAACAGGAATCATAACAAAACTTGCGCTTGACGTGATATACGGTTATTAAATTCATTCGTTCAACTGTAAAATTAAATAATCACAGCAATGAAACAGCTACCACCTATCGGTTTTAGTCGAAATAAGAATTTTACTTGCTATCTATAGTTTAGTAGTGAAAGTATAACTTCAAATTTAAATAAAAGCCTGCCATCTATGATTAATTAGACGAATTGGTTTATGAAGCTTTTCTACTTGCCATCTATATTTTAAAGGTGCAAATCTCACTTTCTATTATTCAAAAAGCTTTTAGTAGTAAATTAATTTTTAATTGGGATATACAAAAATAGCGCCTGCAGATAAATTAAAAATTCTGTTTGGTGAATGGGCAATTAATCCCATCAAAGTTTTGTTGCATTCTGACATTACCATATAATTTGGCCAACTAAGAAATTAACCAGGAAAACTTTCCAATTTGACAAAAAATATTTTCTTACCATTAGAACTAGATTTGTAATAATTACTGCTAATTGGGAATAATTAGTGCTAGACCAGAAAATTGTCCATTATTAAATACGTTAGGAGAACTTCATTCATCAATCTTCATTCAGAAAACGGTAAAGAAACAATCAAACAATACTCCGAAATGATACCACACAAAAACGATTTTCATTTGCCAAATTTTCGCCTTTCAAAGCGCAAAAGGAAAAAAATGTTTCCATTTGCTCGGTTCTTGGATCAGGTAGCACAAACACAACTATCGTTATAAAAAGTTCAGTTATGGACCACAAGTTGGGCCTATATTCAACGGCCGTTGCTACATGATCTCGAATGGAACTGCGGACGACATAAAAATTTAAACTAAGATATATTTACCAAAAATTCGTCCTAGTGACATAAAAAATCTAACAACAAAAATACGAAAATAACGCCCACGGCAACCTACCACCTATAAATTACGCAGCCCACCCACGCACACGAATTATTTTCATCTCTCGAACTCTTGAACAACAACAAAGATGTTCAAATCTATCGTTAAACCAATAAAATAAAATAAAAAGCAAAAACTGTAATTTAAAATCGATATAACCTATTTACACAAATCTCAGTCGCGACATTATTTGCGCGCAACACAAACTCGATAGTTTAAATTAACACCCCCATATGCGATAACATAAATATTTAAATAAACCATACGGATTTTCCTAATTTTCTCTATGTAGATGTAGGTCGACCCAACCACCCACCATGTTGCGTGCCTATAGTAATAAAGTGCATGTTGGAAAATTCGTTGCTTACGTATACCAAATTTCGTCATGAACGTATCCCCACAAATTTATCAATTTGTGTGTTTTATATGCTTACTCGGAATACAAATTAAACATTTATCTAATTAATTAAATTTGCCAATTATCGATGAAATTTTTTTTTATCAAACAATCGAAACAAAAACACGTTGTGGAATAAATTCATACTGTAATCTAGTATTGAAATGTATTTCATATTTGACAGAAGTCATCATTTAGGCTCAGTTGTACAGAATTTTTTTGTTTATGTTCGTGTTTTGTAATTTAACGTAAGGAGAAAATAATTTTTGTAAAAATTATTCTTGTAAATATTAATTAAATAATTATATATATTTGCATAACACTAATCGTTTTGTGTTTCGTGACAATAATTTGTGTTATTTTGTTAATTTTAAACGGGTATATACGATAAAATACGGTCGATGAAAGATTTTGTTGTAAAAAAAAGTGACATTTAGGTGTGTGCGTGTATATATTAAATGACATTCCTTATGGAAATCGGGAAAATTGTGTCTTTATATGGAAATCGTTTGTATATAAATAATTAATAAACGAAATAATAATTAGTGAATTATATAAAATTTTTTGAACCAAATAATTTTAATCGAAAAAGTGAAATTTTGTTAATTTGTTTATGTAAATAGTGAAAGCAATTCGTTCATAGGTGCCACTAGTATCAAGTAAAAAGAGCCTTAGTATCAAATATTCAAACCTAGTAGACGAGCAATATTAGTACATTTAACGCTTTAGATTTAAGTATAAGCAACACACCAAATACAATTAACAATTTTTTTATTTTTATTAAACAAGATTTACCTAATTAGTAGTGTTAAGTGTTAAATTAAATCAAATCAAAATTAATTCGAACGAGAAAATGACTACCGACGATAGTATGAGTGATGATGTGTTCGAGGATCCGGAAACTACGGCCTTAAAATCACGTGCTGATTATGCGAATGCAACAAATGTGGCCGCATCGAAAGACGATGAAAATTATTTTCAACCGAATTTGGAGACTGATATAAATTATCGTTTGACACGACCTAATGATGATGATAATTTTTATCGAACACCATCGCCTACCGGTTATCCGGGGTATAAACCGCCGCGTGAGGCACTTCGAATGTATGCCCTGGAATCGGAATATTTTATTGAAAACAAAATGTGCGAGGATATGGATGAGTATGGTGATCATCGACCTGGAAATCGAGATTATGAGGATGATGATGGTTGGCGAAGTGGTGGGACAGGAGGTTGTAAACATGATTTGTGCAGCCGATTTGATGAGAATGTTAGCCATAAAGTAAGTTGGATCAAAATCAACTGAATATTTATATTAAATTTATACTTTATTAATTTTTTTTTTTTTTGTTGAATGTTAATATTCATGTAATTTCCAATATGCTACTGGTGATTAGACCTTTTTAAATGTGTTTTTATTAACACTAGAAGTATATTAGTATTTACGAACAGTAATTCAACGAAACCGACTAAAGACAGAATTCTATTTATTTAATTATATGATTTTAATATGTTCCGAAGATTGTAAGAGAATTCTATCCAGTTTCGAACTGATGAGCTTATGATTATGAAAAAATCAATCTTCTCATCAGGCCGCGGCGACTGGACTAACTATACCACAATTTACATTCTATATCTACATAATGTGCTGTGCGTTAAGTACTAGCGAATCATACTAATACAGATGAACTCTCTTACAATTGATTCAAATTGATTTGTTCATAATCATAAGCTCATCAGTTCGAAACTGGATTGAACTCCCTTACAATCTTCGGAACATATTAAAATCATATATTTAAATTTATCTACTTAGGGTCTACCATAAACCAATCTCTTTATAAAAAGTCGTATAATTGACGTAATCCGTAAAATGCCTGCAGCTTTCGAAACCTGGCGTATAAACGCCAATATGAAAAGTTGAAAAGGGTACGACGTCATAAATATGGACCAGTGGCGTTTGGTAAAAGCAGTTCAGCTAACTTCAATTTCTCAAATATTGCGGTTTTGGGAGATATATTGAATGATTTTGCCTGCAGTTTGGGCTTAAGTTAATCTATTCTAAACCAGCTTTAACACTATTTGTCATTATGGTCTCGACCTGATGCTCTAAAATATCTTGATTGAGTCTACAATATTGTTTTCTATTGTTACATATTTCCATGCTCTAACTACACCTAAGACCTTTCATTGAACGATGATTATCTGAGCGCTATTCGCAACGAAATTCTATCAAAAAGTATATAATGGGTGACGCAAGCACTCAACATTCAAAATTTTAGCCTCAAAGATAGATATACAAGAGATAAAGCTACCGGCTTTCAACCAAGTACATATTCACAAAGTATATATGAATTCGTCGAATTTTACAAAATTCGTTTTAGAAATTAAATGTGTGCTCACGTTGAAACTCTGAGCAGCGGTAAATTAATTGAAATTAGACAAAACGAGCTTTCAGAACCTCTCGAGGGGATAAGAACCTCATTCTGGAAAATTATGTGTCTACAGGAACTCATTTAAAGTCAACTTAATCTATCTTCTAGCTCAACTCCCAAATCAATGCCTAACGGAACCTCTCAATCAACCCTCAAAGTTCAATCTCCAACTCAACATCCTGCTCAATCTATAATTTAACTATCAACACAATCCGTAACTAGAGCTCTCACCCAACCTTAATTCAAGTTAACCCTAACTCATCTTCAATTCAACCCCATCTGGAGCTAATTCTCAACTCTCTACTCAACTCCAAACTAAATAGGCAACTCAATCTCGAAATAAGCTCAATTCGAGAAACTAAAGTATACGCCGTTACTCAACTTAAATCAACTCAATCTATACTCGAATCAAACACTGAACTCAACCTCCGTTAATCACCCAAATTTACTCAATCTCTGTTTGCGTACATGAATCTAACCTCCAACTTAACCGCTGATCTACCCACCAATTGAGTCCCTCGTTTAACCCTAAACCAACAGCTTAGTGGAACACGACTCAATCGTCGACTTCAAATCTATACGAGATACAACATTCATAGTAACTCAACTCAGAACAACTCAAGCTAACTTCAAACTTAAATCTCAACTCAGAAAAACTCAAGCTAACTTCAAACTTAAATCTCAACTCAATTCTCCCATATACGACCCGATTCCTTTAGTCGTATCGCTTATCTTGCCAAATAACTTTCAAGTTTCTGTACTTAACCTCAATCCTCAAAATCGCAAAAATATTGGTTAACGAGGATTGAAAAGCACGTAGTAAAATCAAAAGCCTTATAACTAAAATATGTTCCTTCAGGTGGCCTTGGTAGGTCATGGAAAATATACATTCGGACGTAAAATTTCCCACTATTTTCGAATCCGTTGTCTAAAATAGAGGCTTCCATTTAAAAAATGAGCTTGACCTTCAAATGACCTTTAAAATTGACCTGAAGGTCAAGGATATTAGTGCAGGTAAATGACCCCCATTCTCCTTGAGAATTTCTGTCTATATCATTATTTTGTACCTGCCATATTTTAGGAGATATATGGATCCGTCTATTAAAATGGGTCACCCTGTATGTTCACTAAATTAATATTATTTTAATTATTAAATTCTAAAAATTAACGGCAACCAAATTATATTGGTTTTAATTTCAAAATATCTAATTTTTTGCTCTTACTTGTATTCATAAACGAAAAAACGTCGGCTTTTCTATTCTTCGCCGTGACCATAGAGACAGATGGAAGATTGGAGACAAAAAAAATTCCAAATAAGGCAAGCCGGGTCAAATTTAATTGAAATATTATGCCTATCTTTAGCACTTCAAGTGAAAAGATCCACAATATCCGTCCCTATCCGTCAATATTTTCTCAAAAGCGGTTTACTTTCTAAGCATTGGACAATTTGAAATACAATGTATGAACAAAGCGCCTTGCATATAAATCTTGGATTGGGATCAGGAACAAATTTTCGTCGAATGTTGATATTATCAGAAAGAAGTAATGTCTGTAAGCTTGACAGTTTAAAAACCGATCTAGGTAATTTTCCCCGTTCTGGTGCTGAAGTTTTGAGTTAAATAATACAACAGTGGATTTATTGAGTTATTTTACTGTCAATTTTTCTCGGTAAACGCGCACCAATGAAGGCGAAGATAATTCCATCTGCTGGTAAGGTCATGGACAACAGTTTTGGCGACCTCAAGGTATTATCTACGTAGACTATTACGAAGAATACATAGACAATCACTGAGAAATTAAGAGAATTTAATAAAAAACTTAATTGCTACCTCGCCCACCGTATTTACCAGGGGCTATTCCTAAAACGAATGTGTCTGATTCAATTCAAATAAGAGTATTATTTCGCATTCGAATCGTATTCAGGAATAGCCTCCAAGATATGGTTGGATGTGAGTTCTTTCTGTTTCCATGAAAAAATTGCTTGGCAGAAGGCGTTTTATATCAAACGAGCAGATCATCGCCGAGACAAAGGACGTGTTCGAAGTTTGTAATAATTTTGTTTTTGTAATAATTTTGACAGGAATGAAATAATTTTCTCTCCCATATTTTGTAATAAGTTTTATTTGTACTATTTTTTTTAGAAATAAACTAGCGTAATACGGGTTAGTTATTGTTATTGCGCTCTTTTGTTTATAAATATTATTACAGAAGTGTCAAATTTACAACACGTAGTGGCTGTGATAATTTGGTTGCATACAAAATAATGTCGTAATTATTACAGCTGGAATAATTATCACAAACTTCGAACACGGCCAAAGGCTTATTTTGCAGAGTTTGGCAAACCGTATTCTTTGGATAGCTTAAAAAAATATATCGTTGGGCTAACAGTAACGACCTAAAGGGAGAACACATTGAAAAATAAATCAAATGCTGTACCTTACCTTAGCGCAAATTCCTGATTTCGAGCCATTTAAAATGTTTAAATCACTGTAATAAGAGAACGACTCGTCTGAACGGAGAAATTCTGGTGTCAATTAATATGTAAAGTAAGAGCGCCCGTTAATTTATTTTACTGTACAATAATTAACCTCCACATAAATTTTACACAACAAAATAGCAATTTACAATGTCAAGCACTTAGAGGGTGAACGCATCATCTAATCGGAGCAATTCTGGTGTCAATTTGTACGTTGGAAAACTGTTGCAGATAATTTCTTTTAAATTAAAATCATTAATCTCCACATAAATTCTAATTAAAATTACAAACCACTTCCTGTCCTATCCTTATGCATGAGAACCCAGTGCCCCCGTGTGCATGTGGACTTTTTAGCCTAAATGCAGGCGAATTTGTCATCAAAAACATCATTTTGGTATAATTCGACAATTCACGGTTAGAGGTACATTATAAACGCCAGTGATAATCTATAATAAATCGTACAAGTACGGTGTACTGGTTTGATGGCAAAAAATCTGCAGAGGTAAACAATAAACCATCTTGTTGATCAAAACAAACTGGAAGCGATAGTTAAATTAATGGTGAATAGTGGAACTCTTGCCGATAACACTCTGCTTGAATCGCTGAGTTTTTTCTTTGCGACAAATTGCGGGCACCCAGGAGGTAAACATAATTCGAGTACGTTGAATCCAATGATGCTAGTCCCATTTCAAAGATAGTCCCCATTTTTGAGACATCGCTTTCGACATGTTTTGGCTTTGAGTCAAAAATTTATCAAAATATACGCTCATTTTCACGTTGATGGCTCTTAAACCATTGAGATTTTCGTTATGCTTTCTTTAACAAAGTTGTTGCGCAAGTCAAGACAAGCAACTTTGCCGAACATATCAAGACTGAAATTTTATTTGAGCAAAACTTAGATTCGAATAGATTCTAACATCAACCTTCTGTTATTTTCATTTCACTTAACAATGCGACGCAATTCGATGAACGTATTTCCATCGTCATTCAGCGCTTTTATAAAATTTCGAACTATTCCAAGCTTGATATGAAGCGGTGGTAGCAATATTTTTTTAATTGGCACAAGTGGAGTCTCGACGACGTTCCCGTGTCGCAATCTAATGTTCTCACGTAAGACCCAGTTCCGTTCGTTGTATTGGTATCCTTCAAAACGTGTATTCCACAAGCACATAAAACACATGTTTTTAGTGTAACCCAATTGCATGCCTCTTAAAAGAGGTAATCACATTTAAGTCAACAACAAATTTTCCACTGATGTTCGTTGTATTCAATCAAATCAATTGTTTTTTCCATTGATGTAGAAGTTTCTGGATTTTTGTGTTGGTAACGTGGAGGGGAACTGCCTTGAAACTGCATTGCCACGGATATTAGGGCAAAAAGCGAGTGAATTATTCTCAATTGATTTGAAAAAATTCGAATATAAATTGACGATTTATTGCTCTGCTTGCTATCCTAATACTTATATGTGATTGCATGGTGCACTGACATTTGATGGTTGATACATTGATACAGGTGTTTCTTCGGTTTCATCAGATTCAAATGTTGGTGGTAAATATTCTTCAGTTGGGTTTGATCTTTCCGGAACAGGAATTTCATCTGAATGCAGTAGCGGTAATTGCGATATGTCGTTGCAGTGTATATCAAAGAACCCTTTTTGTCTGTTTATACCGAGAATATAATTCACGCACCCATAACATTGAAGTGGATCATGTACTTGTGAATCTATCCCTATCATCGGGACACCAAATAACATCTATGTCAGATCCAAAATGCATGCCGTACAAACAACAGACGACATTTTGTGAAAAGTATAGTCGATAAAATCAGCGGTATCATCACTTATTTTGCGGCGATTGGTCATAATTCTAAATTTTCCACACACATAACAAAAGTAATTGAGTTTAAAACATCTATTCATATTTCACCAGATTTCGCAAGCCGATTTTCACTTTATTTTTTGTGTTCTTTTGTCATTATTTAAATGAAAAACTTTTTATTTTTTCTTCCTTATTGTGACAATATTTTAACTTTTTTTACAAATTTCGATTTCGAGAATAATCTCTTCTTCGGTTTCTTTTTTACTACTATTACATAATTTATTTTGAAGCTGTAAATGTGAAAATGAGTGTATATTTTGACAAATTTTTGAGTCTGATCCAAAACGTGTCGATAGCGATATCTCAAAAATGGGGACTAACCATTGGATTCAGCGTAATCGAATTAGGTTTATCTCCTGGGTGCTCAGCTTGTCACTTTTTCGAACTAGTAGAGTATAATTTACAATATAATACATATAAGCGTTTTTGAATATTGCACCAAGATTGGGCGCGTTTCCTCAGGTTGCATCTAATTTTATAACAAAACTCATGGCTATAACGTTTCCCTATAAGCTATGCCCCTTCAATTTCATAAATACTATTACTTGCATTATTACTATTATTTGTTGTGGCTATTCGAGTAACGTATGAGAAGTTAGCACGAAATTTTTATACCGAAAAGGCTTTTTTCTAAAATGTGTGTCTCAGCTAAAATTTAAGGAAATTTTCATTCCATCCACTCCATATATAGTATGCTCGAACGTATGAGAAGTTTGCACGAAATTTTCATCCCGAAAAGGCTTTTTTTCTAAAATATGTGTCTCAGCTAAAATGTATTGAAATTTTCATTCTATCCACTCCGTATGCTCGAACGTATGAGAAGTTGGCACGAAATTTTCAGTCCGAAAAGGCTTTTCTCTAAAAATTGGTGTCTCAGCTAAAATTTAAGGAAATTTTCATTCCATCCAGAAAAAAATATTCAAAACTCTTAACCAAACGGTATTCATCCCGAAAGATAATTGTAAAGAAATAGATTAAGGTTTAAGAGCATTATAGTATAATAAATATTTAAAATTCAAATATTTGGTAATTCCTTTGGACACAAAATATGTACATTTATAGTGAACAAACACTAAATACGCAGTCAAATTTCAATTTCTAAATTTCTTGCGCCGATCTCACAGATGTCCCCATGAAATAATGTATGGTATTCGACATCTCAACACTTATGCAATTAGAAAAAACTACCCACGGATTAATAGAGGAAATGAACCGCAACGTAAATGTATTACGAAACATAATACTTAATCAGAGGATAAAAACACTGTGGCCGCCAATTTTGATGCTAATACTGCGAATTCTATACTAATTTAATTAAAATGATTCATAATTTACACTTAAACCAACCAAATAAATTAGAATAAGTATTAAAAGAAATCATAATTTTCTAATATTATTATTAACAAAATGGATTTAATTAGGACAATTGGTGCAGACGAAATAGATCTTAAAAAACAAACGCAAAAAATGAAACTAAATTTTGATTACTTTGGCTGTGTTTAAAGTTAAATTTTTTAACTGTAGTAAAAAATCTCAATCCTCTCTGTACTCAGCTTTCACGTATCAAATGATACTGCATTATCTATTAATCTGCCTTTATCTTTCACCACCACTTTACTATGGAAAAGTATAACCAAGTCCCTAAAGGTTCTAATACACCAAGCGCGGCAAGGCGGCTGCAAATTTAAATTCACGTTTTTTTGCTTATGTAGTGAAGCAGGGATTCGGAGCGAAAGAAATCGCTCCGAGAAAAATTTGTCCGATTCGCTCCACTCCGTCACTCCGCTCCGCTCCTTCAATCCGCTAAGCTCCAACGTCACTGGAGATATTTATGCGGAAATTAATAAAACATCAAAATAACGTTACAATAATTCATAATACTGTATATCACAGAAAATCAAAAATAACAAATACAAAATTAATTATGTAATACATAAACAAAAATGTTCGGTAATTGTTAAAATTTAATTTAATTAAAGTTATTAAGCTTTAAAAAACGGATATCCTCAAGGATAGATAGTAGTTATAACTAGTAGTTATATTTTTGGCGTAGAAATATATTAACCCCAAATAAAGAAAAACATACAAGTGATCTTAGGTTTTTCTCTTAAGTTTAAAATCCAAATTTTCTAGAGAGATAGTTAAGGAAATATAGGAAATAAGGTTGGGAGAGCAAAAAATAAATTTAATTTTTTAAACGCTCCTCGCTCATTTCCACTCCTACATTAATCGCTCCAACTCCGCTCTACGCTCCGATCAAAATCGGGTCGCTCCACTCCGCTCCTCGTTCCAATTCGCTCCGCTCCGAATCCCTGAGTGAAAGTAAATTATAGTTTGTGCAAAAATATAAACTAGCGATGAACGACCAGTGCTGTCGAAGTGGATACGATCGGAGTATTTGTAGTACTTTCGCCTAGTAGACATTCCTCTACTCCGCTATTTCATTCTGTACTTCCCTGTTTTAATAACTGCTATACTAATAATATTCATTCTCAGGTAAAAACCCATAAAACGCTTCTCTTTCAGTAATGTGCTGTAGCGGTTCACCTAATTATTCAAAATCACCCAATGAACCACTACAAACACAAGCTCGCCGCATATTGGATGCTACCTGTAGAGCACATTGTGCTATAGGTCACCAACCAATCACTGATCGTCTTGCCCAAACACGAACAAAAACACAACACAATACCCAAAACAAAATAAAATAATTTAGTCTGCTCTCGATCTTCAAAACGGCAACATACCACACACATCGCACGTTGGTTAATTAAAATTCAAAATGGTGATAAAAACCAAAATAAATTTTATAAAAATAAATTAAAATAAATAAATAATTTTTAATAAATTAGAAGTTAATTAAATTATAAATAATAAAAATAAAACTTGTGACAACTAATAAATTATTTTAATTCTAAAAATAAATAATTGTGTCTGTTTAAATAAAAGTCCAAAGTTTTACAGTGCTTATCACTTTAGCAGGCAAAATCAATTCAAACATGTCAAATTTGCGAACTAAATTACCAACTTTTCACAACTTATAAAAACATCAGGGCACTCTGAATGGGGCACCAGATAAACTGACAGAGATTACCAGATTTTAACAAAACACTTTTATCTGCTTTGGCTAAATATTTAGATTAGGACCTCCTGAATACAAAAAATACGCTGCAAGATAAATTATGCAGCCATTTATCCATGCCGCACAAAAACGATGTGTGGAAGTCTGAATTTACAATACTCTCAAATCCTTCCAAAAGCTTAAATTAGGACCCTCTTTTATAGGGATATGCAAATTGTAAGATAATTTCTGCAGTGATTTAACCTTTTCAGACTAGAAACTTGTATGGAAGTCTGGATTTATGCAGTGTGATATAGGAAATTTCATTCGTCCAATACGCCTTGGCATCAATATTCTCAAATCCTTTACTTACATTTGAATAAACTCCAGTCTCCCTTACATCTTTCTTGTCTAGTAAAATTAAATGCTAACAGCAGAAATTGTCTTTCAGTTTTATTTTGACATTCTCCTTCTCGCCTAGGTAGGAATAGGGTGACCATACCTCCTGGAAAAAGCAAAAGAAGAACCAGAAAAATAATAATTTCAACAAAATTTAATTTGAACTCCGACCCAAATGACTGGCCCAATGTTTACTCTTTATATATATAGAAACAAATATTAGTGTTCCATTCGGTGCTGAAGGCGAGGAAAATTGTCTGGGTTGGCTGTGTATGGCAAAAAAAAATTTGGCAAATCTAATTTTTCTTTTATGGTGTCGATCATAATACCTTTAGCACGAATATTGTTCCAAAACACTTCTTGCTGTTGGGCCTTGTTTTATTTTAAAAACTCTGATTCCAGTCCTGCAATATGGCAGAAAAATTGTTCAGGCCATGAAATAATAGGTTGTATAATAGGAACTAATTATAGAATTTACAAAATATTTTTTTTTTTTTTTTTTTCCTTTTATTTAATATTACAACTGATTTACAAATCATTTAGTAATTTATCTTTCTTAAATGAAGATTCACATTTGACAGGCAGTAGCCCAATGGTTACTCCCGTTTGAATATATGTACATAGTAATTATTTTTCTCTATCTGAATTAAATACAACTGCCCAATTCCAAAGTTTTCTGCCTTTGAAGTCTTCTTACTGCATTGGTGGTATCCAACAAACTTCGTATGTCTGCATTTTGGTGCCGAGATATCCGCTGAATGTGTTTCTTCGCATGATTTTGTATTTCTTCACTTACATATTCCATGTTTAAGTCCCTATGGAGGTTATCATTTCTAATGTACCATGGTGCGTTTACAATGCCACGCAGCACTTTGTTTTGAAAACATTGAATCATTTGTACATTTGTCTTCTTGGTACAACCCCAAAGTTGAATACCGTAGGTCCATATTGGTTTAAGTATTTGCTGATATAATAGCAATTTGTTATGTATTGTAAGCTCAGAGTTTCTACCTATTAGCCAATACATTTTCCTATATTTAATGTTCAATTCTTCTTTTTTCTTTTTAACATGCTCTTTCCATCTAAGCTTGCAATCGAGAGTCATGCCGAGGTATTTGGCTGTATTTGCATTTGGAACCGGCCTTGAATTAAGTTTCACTGGAATCCAGTTAACTTTCTGGTTCGTGAAGTTTACGTGAACCGACTTTGCTTCGTTTAGGCTAATGCGCCATTTCTTTGTCCAACTACTCACTGTGTCGGTTGCTTTTTGAAGTTTTGTCGTTGCTTCTGATATACACTTTCCAGTCGCCAGAATAGCTGTATCGTCTGCAAATGTTGCTATGGTGGCACCTTCTGTATTTGGCATATCTCTGGTCTACAGGATGTACAATATAGGACCCAGTACGCTACCCTGTGGTATGCCTGCTGATATTCTGTTTAATTCAGAGTACTCTCGGTTATATTTTACACGGAAATGTCGGTCTGCGATATAAGATTTAAGAATTTGATAGAATTGCTTTGGTAAATCTCGATGCAATTTAAATTCAAGTCCTTGGTGCCAAACTTTGTCGAAAGCTTGTGCTACATCCAAGAAAACGCTGGAGCATATCTTCTTATTCTCAAGTGCGTCTTCGATTATGTCCGTTATTCTGTGAACTTGTTCTATCGTAGAGTAATTCTCTCTAAATCCAAATTGCTGTGGCTTGAGTCTCTTGAGCAGTAATTCTTCAAATAATTTTGAAATTACAGGAAGTAGTGAAATCGGTCTGTACGACTTTTTATCTTTCGCTGGTTTGCCTGGTTTGGGATCATAATACTTCAGCAACCTTTCATTGTCATGGGGCATATTTTAGTCTGAAGACAGCATTGATAATTTGAACCAATTTTCGTAGTCCCTTCTCGGGAATGGCTTTTACGACTTCTCCAGTAATTAAATCATATCCTGGAGCTTTTTTTGCGTTCAAATTACATTTGATCTCATTTTTTAATTCCTGTAATGTTACACATCGAATATTATATTCATCAATTTTGCTAACTGTTATTATGTTTTCATCTGCTGTTTGCCTAGGTAACGGTTGAAAGTTGTCTTCCAAGTGAGCCGCAAATAAAACAGCTTTTTGCTTGTCGCTTTTGGCCCAGGTTTCTTCTCCATTTTTAATAGGCGGCACATGCATTTTGGTTCTTTTTAATCCCTTTGTTACTTTCCAAAGAGAGTAATCAGTATCTAAATGTTCGGTGAGACCATTTAAGTACTTGTTAAGTTTCGTTCTTGATTTCTTTTATAAGTTGTTTTAGTTTATTGCATAGAAATTTTTTTTTGTTTTCCGGGGCGCGTGTCCTTTGCCAGGTCTTTCTTGCCGTCCGTTTCTCTCTAACTAACTCCCTGACCTCAATAGGATAATTTTGATTCCTACGGGATTCGGTGTGACTAGCAGGAGAACTTTCCCATGCTGTTTGTTGAATAGTACTCTTAAATACCTCTAGTTCGTCTTCCAACTGTACCGGTGTTTTAATCGGCACTCGTAGATTTATTTGCATTTCAATTAGTTCTTGGAATAGGTCCCAGTTAGTTCTTTTATTTGTTAATTTAGGCAGGTTATCCTTATTAATTATCATTGTGCTGAGAGTCATGATAACAGCTTTATGGTCGGAATATATCCCCTCGCTGTTTTCGATGCACATGTAATCCTCGAAAGATCCCTTTCGTTACATAGAAATCAATGAGATCTGGTATTTTATTTATATCAGCAGGCAAGTATGTTGGTTTACCTCCAGAGTGGAACTCGCAGTTATTTATTTATTCGTCCGGCTTCGAATAGCTCTTTTCCTTTATGGGTTGTAAGTCTTGATCCCCAATAGGTGTTTTTTGCATTAAAGTCACCACCAATAATAAAATTGAATCCTATTGATCTAAAGAGTCTATTATAATCTTCTTTGTTTAGATTATAGCGTGGAGGGCAGTAGATAGAGGAAATACTGTATTCATTATTATTGTTAATTTCAACTTTTATGGTTTTAACTTGCATACTTCCTTCTTCTATACTAGGCTCTTCATAGTGTTTGAGATTCTTTTTCACTATTACTGTTGATCCTCCTCTGCTGAACAGCATGGCAACATTCATAATCACGTATTTTAATAAATGATGTTTTTGTCAAATGGCTCTCCGATATAAGGCATATATCTATTTTTGTTAAATTTAGAAAAATTTCTAACTCTGGAACATGCTGCGCTAGTCCGTTCGGGTTCCAGGTGACAATTCTTAATGTTCTGCTCATTTTAGTATATGAGGGCTGTTGCCTTGTTCAAGGTTTGATGCATATCTAGACGCTTATGTAAAGCTTCCAGACCACGTTCTTGCTTTGCTAGCTGTATATTTATGGCTTCTATGCTTCGACATATCCTTTCAAGGGGGTTATCATTCAAAGCATTACATGATTGCTGTACAATTTGTGAATAACTTTTCCGCTCTGTACCTATACCTGGAGGTTTTGGCTCCGCTTGGGTTTTAGTTGGTTTCTCTCTGGTAACCTTAAGGTTTTGAAGAAACTGATGCATTTTGTTTCTTAGCCTATGAAGTTCTTTGGCTACTTCACAGCCTCTATAATTTGCAGGATGATGCTCTTTACAGTTTATACATTTTGCAGGGGTATTTCTACTTTCTGTACACTCTTTCGCGTTCATACGTGTTGCTTAAGCTCAAATATTAATTGGCGACTTCGTCTGATGGTACAAATGAGAGACTTTTAATCATCCGGATTTTTAGAGAGAATTCTTCTGAATTACATATTTTTGGAATAATCTACTTTTTTGAACCTTCCGCCAAATTATTTGTCCAAAGTGAAACTGGCAGGCTTTGAAAGTTGTTGGAGGGGAAAAGGCTTTGGTGCACATAATATTTTGTCTGGATTAAGACTCAATTTGTATTGAAGGCATATTTTCCTCAATTCGAAAAATAATTGATCGTAGCACTTTCTGAATTTTTTGTCCATTATATAAAAAACTAGTGATACTATCTCCCCTTCAACGTTTCCAAAATATAAAAGTATATAAAAGAGTTATCGCATTATGAAAGGAACTACATCGAATGTTCCATTGATAATCCAACAATTGCTTTCTGCAAGAAGCGTTAAAGAGGATTTAGTACCGAGAAAAATAATAGTTTCTCCCTCGCAACAATCTTCGGATGCAACGAACAACTCTCCTTCACTCTGCCTCCAAACTGTTTGGCTCCTTTGTTGTCTTGTGAGCACGCGCACGATGGATCTTGTTTTTTTGAGATTCTTTGCTTGGTCAGTAAACCCGCGAAATGCCAGGTGTATCCATAATTGAGTCAGTAATAAAACTGTCAACAATTTTTAGCTGTGAATGTCACAATTTTTAGCTGTGGTTTTCAAAATATGGTTAGTTTCACAAATAATTTTTTCATGCGTTATAGGTGCATGGGAATGCACAGATGGTGCCTTAATAATTTCGTGTTTCTCATTTATTAACATCAGAACTACCGACTGGTGAGCGATATTTATTTGAAAATAACACCGTGACGGTTGAGGCTAACAGATTCACGCTATTAAAGAAAGTTTAATCTATGAAAAACTAAATTACGATAAAATAAAACTAAATTACGTATTTCAAACACAATTTCCAATTTAAGTTACCATCAAGTTTATAATCAATTACAGTTTAGAATTTATTTTCTTTTATACATCGTGCTGATACTAAATAATTTTATTGTTTTATTGCAATCATTTTTCGTATTGCAATTTTTTACTAATGGTAATTAAAATTTAGTTTGTAATATCAAATTTACGCTTCTCGAATCATTATAAATTATTTTAAATTTCACTCAAAATTATTTTTTTTCGAGTTTGGAACTGAGCCTACTTGTATTCAAAATATCACAAAATTTCTAGCTAATTGCAACCAAAATTTTGGAATTCAAAAACAACTTTTTCCCAGAATTTTGCCCTCACTAAACATATAATTTTGCTCAAATCGATTTTACAATTCTAACCTAATCTTTAATTTTTCTCTTGCCAGTTCAATTCGAAATACAAACTCAACTTTAACTTTACTGGTTAATATTACTCAGATTTCTATTCAAAATTTTGATACAAATTCAACAAACCTTTCGGTTTAAACTAGATTTTTAAATTTGACTTTAACTCAGCATTTCTAATAACACTCAAATAAATTCTCAATAAATTTCTTAAATGCACTTGCAACTTTAGCTGAAGTTACATTCCAAATTTCTAATCAAGCACATTTAGAGAAATCTAGGTTGGAATTTTTACATAATTTGGAAACAAAATGGTTTTTGAAAATATATTTCCCAAGTGGAAAATATGGAAGACAATTTCTACTAAAAATTTCACTCAAATTCATTATATCTAGTTTAGAATTCAAGCTAATTTTCTCTCTTCGATCTATTAATCAATTTCCTCTCTGTCGAATGCAGTTGACCAATTTAGACTAGATTTATGTTTCAAATTCCATTTATCAGTTTGGTCAACTTCGAAAACTGCTTGGAACTAAATTTCAGAGCAAACATCTTTATTTTTTTCGAATTCATTTTGATTTTAAATTCTGTTACTAGAGTGAATACCATTCACATATCAAAACGAAAATTACAATAATCAATTAGCAAAATGGCTAAATACTTGTTCAAACTTTGTTAAAACTATAAATTTCACTCAAGTTTTTATTTCTACTTAATTCAATGAGCGTGACCAAAATTACATTAAAACAAACATTCATGTTCAGTTTGGAAGTTTAACTCAATTTCGGATTAAAATGTTACTCACAGTTGGTCATCCAAGGTTTTATTCGAATCGACAAAAAAATATTTTCTTTTCCAGTTTAATTTTTTGATGCAATTTTTTGATGATTTTTGATCCAATTTTGATCCAATTGGTTTCAAAATATGTATTTTGGTTTTGTCCCTGATATACATATCTGTTCTTTGTTTCACCTAATTTGGTCTCATTTTTTTGGTTTTCTAATTGAAAATCCACTCAGAAAATCTATTGTGCAATATAAACTTATATTTCTCTCAATAGTGAAATCAAAATTCGAGTTGCAACTCAATTCCTTTATATAATTTTATTAAAGATTTTATTTGGTTTGGAATGCCAAAACCATTTTTTTAAATTTAAATTTCCCTCAAAATTTCCGATACAAATTTCTAAACTAAATTCTAAGAAAATTTTGTTGGTTGTTTGAGACCAAATCTCGTATTGCAACTCAATTCTTACCTAATTGCAATTAAAATTATTTTTGAGTTATGTCTAGTTTAGAACACCAAATTTACAGTCAAAATTTTGCTCAAAACCAATTAGCATGTCCTAATCGATTTCTAATCTAAATTTGCAAATCAATTTTTAAGCCAAGTAATACTGTACAACGATTTGTACTATTTAAATTCCATGCAAAATGTAGCTAATTTAATCCAGAAACATTATCTTAATTTCTATTTTAAATTTAATCAAAATATTAAAAGGTGTCGTGGTTCAAATTGTAACTCAACTAAAATTGAATCTATTTAATTTCAAACTGAAAATTTATGGATTTAAAACCAGAGGGTTTTTTATTTGAATCCACTCAAAATTTAGTCATGCCCTGGTTGGAATTTTTATTCATAGATTGGAATTCAAACTCTATTTATAGCAAAGTTCTGCTCAAAACTACGATTAGCTTTTGACTCATATTAAACGCAAGATGTTTTTCAAATCTGGTTTGTACATTTAGGAATTCAAATTCTCATTCAGATTCTTGCTCGAAATTCTGATTTTATATACGATATGTTGAAATTCACAAACGTATGTTGACAAACAATATGTTAAGTTTTCTGACTTAAATGACACTCAATATTTTACTAAAATTTATGTTTGAATTTTGAGTTAATTTCATTTCTAAATTAAATTTAAAATTTTACCTGATTATTCTACTTAAATTTTCATTCACAATCATTACGTCTAATTTAGAATTGAAGCTAATTTTGTTACCTTTAGATTCCCTTCTAATTTTGGTCAAATCCATCGTGTTTTAAATTGTAATTCGAAATCGATTTGTAATTTACCAAATCAAATTAAATTAAATTTTAATTTGTAATCAAATTTACATTCAACCCCTCCAATATATAATATCTTGGAACTTTTCGGATTAAAAATTGGTTTTCGTTCGAGCCCATTTTGAATATGAATAACATTCTGTTGCTACGTTCTTGTAGTTTAACGAATTTTAACGCTTGTTTGATTCATTTAAATTATACTAATACTAGTCATTCTCAGGTAAAAACCCATAAAACGCTTCTCTCTCGGTAATGTGCTGTAGCGGTTCACCTAATTATTCAAAATCACCCAATGAACCACTACAAACACAAGCTCGCCGCATATTGGATGCTACCTGTACAGCACATTGTGCAATAGGTCACCAACCAATCACTGATCGTCTTGCCCAAACACGAACAAAAACACAACACAATACCCAAAACAAAATAAAATAATTTAGTCTGCTCTCGATCTTCAAAAAGGCAACATGCCACACACATCGCGCGTTGGTTAATTAAAATTCAAAATGGTGATAAAAACCAAAATAAATTTTATAAAAATAAATTAAAATAAATAAATAATTTTTAATAAATTAGAAGTTAATTAAATTATAAATAATAAAAATAAAACTTGTGACAACTAATAAATTATTTTAATTCTAAAAATAAATAATTGTGTCTGTTTAAATAGAAGTCCAAAGTTTTACAGTGCTAATCACTTTAGCAGGCAAAATCAATTCAAACATGTCAAATTTGCGAACTAAATTACCTCAACTTTTTATAACTTATAAAAACATCAGGGCACTCTGAATGGGGCACCAGATAAACTGACAGACATTACCAGATTTTAACAAAAAACTTTTATCTGCTATGGCTAAATATTTAGATTAGGACTTCCTGAATACAAAAATTACGCTGAAAGACAAATTATGCAGCCATTTATCCATACCGCACAAAAACGATGTGCGGAAGTCTGGATTTACAATACTCTCAAATCCTTCCATAAACTGGGACCCTCTTTTATAGGGATATAAAAATTGTAAGATAATTTCTGCAGTGATTTAACCTTTTCAGACTAGAAATTTGTATGGAAGTCTGGATTTATGCAGTGTGATATAGGAAATTTTATTTGTCCAATTCGCCTTGGCATCAATATTCTCAAATCCTTTACTTACATTTAAATAAACTCCAGTCTCCCATGCATCTTTTGTCTAGTAAAATTAAATGCTGACAGCAGAAATTGTCTTTCAGTTTTATTGTGACATGTTTTTTCTCGCCTAGATTGGATATAGGTAGGAGTAGGGTGACTATATCTCCTGGAAAATGCAAGATGAACCAGAAAAATAATAATTTCAACAAAATTTAATTTGAACTCCGACCCAAATGACTGGCCCAATGTTTACTCTTTATATATATATATATATATATATATATATATATATATATATATATATATATATATATGTATATATATATATATATATATATATATATATATATATATATATATATATATATATATATATATATATATATATATATATATATATATATATATATATATATATATATATATATATATATATATATATATATATATGGACAAAAAAATTTGGCAAATCTAATTTTTCTTGTATGGTATTGATCATAATACCATTAGCACGAATATTGTTCCAAAACACTTCTTGCTGTTGGGCCTTGTTTTATTTTAAAAACTCTGATTGCAGCCCTGAAAAATTGTTCAGACCATGAAATAATAGGTTGTATAATTGGAACTATTTATAGAATTTACAAAATATTGTAGATAATAAATATTACTAAAATTCATCAACAAATATGTTTGTTCCATCCGTTCCATCCGATATTGGAGACTGAGAAGATAGTCTGAGTTAGCTAAGTATATGTCTACGTAAAAACAAAGAAAAATTGGTGAAACAATGCAAGGAATTTTCAGATTGTGATTAATTCTGTTTTTTATTAGGAACTGCAGATAGAATCGGATTTTTAACTCAGGTATAAAACTTCACTAAAACCCATTGGCAAACGGGCTCCATTTGGTGCTGGAACCTGGAAGTTTAGTAAAGGGCTGGAGTGTTTAAGAAAGTAAAAAACAAATTTTTCTTTGCCAAATCTAATTTCATAAATTTTTTCTAATAACCAAAGTGACATTATAGTGTCTTGCAATATTGGTTGAATTCTGGCCTTGTTTTATATATTTAAGAAACTCCATTGAAATTTATTTTCTGACTTAGCCAATACATTTGATGATCAATGAATTAATTACAGCACCACCAAATCAAGAATCAAGTTTGCAAGTTTAAAACTTTATTTCACCAAGTGCAAGTTTTATGTTTGTGGCCAGTCGTCGCCACCAAATCAATTTGATTAGCAATTTTTTTAAATCAAATACCCAACATACTTTTGGAGACTTAATAAATGTCCTGTTTTTTAAGGCTTCGTCAAGGTTTAGTCATTTTTGACCTGGCCACCTCATAGTTACCTACTAAGGTATCTGATAATGACATTTCTGAATTTGCATATCTGTCAAAATTACGCTTTTGAAAATGAAAAGGGTTCGAAGCTAAAGTTGCTTTAAGATCAATTTTCCATTAACCACTTACGGTTTCGCTGATCGATAGTCTTCCCTACGAGAAAAACTTAAAAATCTCAAAACGATAATCTTAAAATATCTGTAATTTCTTGGAGTGTTATGGCCGCGTTAAAAACTATTTAGCTCGAGCAGCATACAGGGCTTAACGCTTTAATAGTAAAATAGATAAATAGTTCTAAACCAATAAATAAATCACTTTTCTTTTAATATTCAAAATTGGCTCAACAACTAAAAACAATTTTATGTGATTTTTTTTAACACAAAATACCAACAATTATTAAGGGGTAGCTATTGTATGTCGAATGTAGGTACTCCCTTCTGACTAGATATACTGCCCTCCAGACGTACTCCGTTTAAAGTATGAGCTGCCTGGTGATTTTTTTATCAGGCTGACTCTGTTAAAACTTAGATCAACCTTCGAACGAAGTGGAGCAAGCCCCTAACCTCAATCGAACTCTAAAACTCTAACTCTCAAATTCCACAACATAATATTTATGTTTATCCGATTACTTACACAATGTTAGCTATCACACGAAATTATCACAGATACACTGACTTAGTGAATTATAAACTATATTCTTAAAATGTTCCCAGTGTCAATTTCTTTTTCTAAAATTATACTGCAAATTGGCAACATAAGCAGGCTGAGATTTTATCCACTTGTGAATGTGATAGAGGAAATATTTAAATCTTTTTTAAAAAAAATCTTAAATTTTTTTGGCTCAAAATACGATTTTCGTGAATACATAAGCAAATTAACGTATCCTAAAGTGTGTACAGATGAAGCGAAGCTTCTAGTAGTAGCGCAGGCTCCCGAAATTAGAAACATCATATTAGAGCCCGATTTCCATCGCATGTGTCGAATTTCTTAAAAACCGATTAAGAATAGTCAAGTTCCATCCTAATCGCACAGAGTTGCGTTACAGTTAAGTATAAAGCGTACGCATGTTTCTTTGAAAATAAAACGTAAGTAAAGTGGAAGCTTTTAGAAAAAACCAAAAACTTTATTTTGATTAAAACATGAGACTTGGAACAACTGTACTGTTTTTTTAAGGCGATTTTTTTAGATTTCGTCCAGGTTTCAAGTTTAGGTACTTAACTGTGGTATTGTCTGGCAACGACATTTCTTTAAATTGCACCAAAATTTCTTTCAATTCCTAAAAATTAGCTTTGTGAAAATGATGAACATGTTCGCATATTTGACATGTCCATCTTGATATACATCTGCCAAAATTAAGCTTTTGAAATTAAAAGGGTTCGAAGCTAAAGTTGCTTTAAAATAAATTTTCCATTACCCACTTACGGTTTCATAAGGTATAAATTTTCCATTATGACGGGTACTCTTCCCTACCAGAAAAACTTAAAAATCGATGATCTATAAATATCTACGATTTACAAGGCTTAATGCTTTAATAGTAAAATAGATAGTTAGTTCTAAACCAATAAATAAATCACTTTTCTTTTAATATTTAAAATTGGCTCAAAAACTAAAAACAATTTTAGTGTAATTTGCAGGATCGTGATTTTTTTTTAACATGAAACACCCACAATTATTATTTATGTCTAAGGTCTAACTATTATATTTCGTATGTACTGTACTAACTTCTGACTTGAAATACTCCCCTGAAAATTTAAAACGTACTCTGTTTAAAGTTTTCAGAGCGACATCATGGTTTGTAACCTTGCCATGTTACTTTGGTCACTAGAATAGTTATTGGTATAAAAATAAAAATGCAAATTATGCTCAAAGTAAAAACTGAAAACAATTTTCTTTTTATAATAAAAATTAAATAAAAAAACAATAAAATTTTCAAAATTATTACTAGAATAATTCTATACCAACAAAAACTTGGTTTGAAACTATTCTTTCCGGAATGAAAATACACTGCATTGTTGATTTATTAAAACAATACAAGATTATTTTATGCTATATTTATTATTTAATTTAATAGCGTGCCTTATAGTAACAATATTTTTATTTGTATCGAAAATCGATTTCGGAGTTTACTCCATCGTCGGTTCTTTAAAAACTATATTAGAATAGTTTTTAAAGAACCGACGATGGAGTAAACTCCGAAATCGATTTTCGATACAAATAAAAATATTGTTACTATAAGGCACGCTATTAAATTAAATAATAAATATAGCATAAAATAATCTTGTATTGTTTTAATAAATCAGTATAGAAGTAACAAAATATTTCACATAATTAAAAAATGGATATTAACCATTATAACTTACTGCATTGTTGTTGTAAAATTCCCAAAGTAAGACTACATATATTTGTAGTCTTTCATTCTTACCTTCTCGAAATTGGCCGTGTTCCATTGTAAGTATTATGTTTCGTAATACATTTACGTTGCGGTAGTTTGAGGAGGGTAGTTTTTTCTAATTGCATAAGTGTTGAGAAGTCGGATACCATACAACATTTACTGGGGACATCTCTGAGATTGGCACAAGAAATTTCAAAATTGGCCCTGTTTCATTGTAAGCATTATGCTTCGTAATACATTTACGTTGCGGTTCATTTTCACCCTTAATCCTCGTGATTTCTTAAGGAGGATAGTTTTTTCTAATTGCATAAGTGTTGGGAAGTCGAATGCCATACATTATTTTAAGGGGACATCTGTGAGATCGGCGCAAGAATTTCAGAAATTAAAATTTACGGCGTATCGTGTTTATTCTCTATAAATGCACATATTTTGTGTCCAAAGGAAGCATCAAATATTTGAATTTTAAATATTTATTCTACTATAATGCTCTTCAACCTTAATCTATTTCTTTACAATTATTTTTCGGGATGAATACCGTTTGGTTAAGAGTTTTGAATATTTTTTTCTGGATTGAATAAAAATATCCTTAGAATTTTAGCTGAGACACACATTTTAGAAAAAAGCCTTTTCGGGTAGAAAATTTCGTGCTAACTTCTCATACGTACTTGAGTGTTGGTCGAGTTATACAGGTTTTTGAGATAATTGATACTCGAATTTTGTAAAACTCGAGTAATTACCTTCCCTGCTTATTAATTGTGAGAAATTCCACTCTGTTGATATGTCTGTGAAGTTAGAATGAAAATTCATTCCGAAAAGGTTTTTTTATTTATTGGTTTGTTTCCTTGCTAAATTAGATATCAGCCCGAAAATCAAGAAAAATATAGAAGAAAATTGCAATTAATCCCGAATTTTTTATTTAATGAAACACTTAATATTTTGCAATACAAATAATGGTTTAAAAACATGTTTTAAATAAAGGTGTTCGTTCGAAAAATATCATTAAGAAATCACGGGGTTCACTTAGTGAACGGACCGTTATTCTCTAACAATTCCACACATTTCAAATGAATAAAATTTGTACGTTTTGGAAGTCACATAGTGCCGTTATCAGAGATGTCTACCTCAAAAGGGCTATGGCTGGATGTTTGTCCATCCTCAATTGTTATATTGTAAAAAATTCACTAAGAAATCACAGGGTTCACTTAGTGAACGGACCGGTATTCTCTAACAATTCCATACATTTCAAATGAATAAAATTTGTCCGTTTTGGAAGTCACATAGCTCCGTTCTCAGAGATGTCTACCTCAAAAGGGTTATGGCCGGATGTTTGTCCATCCTTAATTGTTATATTGAAAAAAATTCATTAAGAAATCACGGGGTTCACTTAGTAAACGGACCGTTATTCTCTAACAATTCCATACATTTGAAATGAATAAAATTTGTACGTTTTGGAAGTCACATAGCGCCGTTCTCAGAGGTGTCTACCTTAAAAAAGCTATGGCGAATGTTTGTCCGTCCTTAATTGTTATATTGAAAAAAATTCATTAAGAAATCACGGGGTTCACTTAGTGAACGGACCGTTATTCTCCAACGATTCCACACATTTCAAATGAATAAAATTTGTACGTTTTGGAAGTCACATAGCGCCGTTCTCAGAGATGTCTACCTCAAAAGGGCTATGGCCGGATGTTTGTAAAACCTTACTTCGACCCACTCGGCCCTTTGACTCATTCGGCCCTTCGACCCATATTATTCCCTCTGAGAACAGCGCTATGTAAATTTAAAAGGTAACAAATTTTATTCATTTGAAATGTGTGGAATTGTTAGAGAATAACGGTCCGTTCACTAAGTGAACCCCGTGATTTCTTAATAATATTTTTCGAACGAACACCTTTAATTAAAACATGTTTTAAAACCATTATTTGTATTGCAAAATATTAAGTGTTTCATTAAATAAAAAATAAAAGATTAGGGATGAATCTTTTATTTTTTATTTAATGAAATTGATTTTCGGGCTGATATCTAATTTAGCAAGGAAACAAACCAATAAATAAAAAAAAACTTTTCGGGATGAATTTTCGTGCTAACTTAACAGACATTCTATTGATATGCTTTTTATTTTTATGCTTTGTTTGAAATATTTCGGGCAGCCCCATTGCCAAGAATCTCACCTTATGTTGCAAAATATTTTTTCTAGGTACAAATTTTTCAACTAATTAAAAAAAAATAAAAAATCTAAATCTTTTTCTAGACAATTCTTCTGGGTGATTCCGGCGTTGGCAAAACATCATTCCTTGTGAAATTCAATACGGGTGAATTTCGTGCCGGTTCATTTTCGGCTACGGTGGGAATAGCGCTAACGGTAAGTAGATATATTATTTATCAGCTTATCAAATTAATTATCTGGGTGAAATACATAAAATTTATTGACCTATATAAATACATACCACTTGAGACATATTATCCACACCTGCCTGACTGATTATTTAGACGTACTTTACGAATCGTATAAATATAATAAAATCCAAATTATAAATTAAAATTAATCAGTTTTATTTATGAGCTTATTACGTTAATGAGAAATAATCGAATATTTTCTCGTTAATTAATTTTTTTTTTTTGTATCACATACAAAATATTATCGTAAATGGTAGCATCCAACCGGAAAAGAGGGAAACACGTGTTTCTATTTCTATTCGTAAATTATATACATTTCCACAAACAGGACGAGGGGGTTACAAATTTCCGTTTATCTTTTGTACAATTTTTCTATTTGATGTGAATGATGAATCTCTCGAGTGGTTTTGATACATTTGTATATCTATATGTTGTAATATGTATAATAAAATTTTAATAAGACGTGCAAAAGACAAGCACAAAAATGTTTAATGAAATTTTCTTTAGAAAATCCAAACCCTTGGGTAACATGGTGTTGTTTTTGCCTTTTTGTTTTGTTTGTTTGCTGTTAACGGTTTTATCTATGTATTTTTCTTAACAAATAATCTGATAACAATATGTAATTGGTTTACAACATTTTATTGGTACTGACAGGGTTAATAGATTTTTTGTTGTATTGCCTTAGTGAAATCTACATCACTTGTGTGTGGGTGAGAGTTGGATGGATTAAATTGAGCACAGAAAATTGTTTCGAGGAAATCAGTAAATAAATTATTGTGTTTAATCGATTGGCTATAAGCGATGTAGGGCGGGCGAGTTATCGTTTCATCAATTTAGTAACTAACGTCTGATGAATCTCGTGGGCTTTGGGAAATATCGAAATTGAGAGAATTGTTTATGAACTTATTTTTATTTCTTGAATCAGCTTATTTTGGGTGGGATAAAGATTTTAATAGGGAACTAAATAAAGAAATCTTTCATCTACAAACAATGTAAGCAACAAGATTTTTACATACACTTCGCGTTTTTATGACGGTAGAAAGTGGCGGATTCTTACCGAAAAAAGTGAACGGTGAAGTATACCGTAATAAAGATGCATTCTAAAAAAAATTGGGTTCGTATCTTTATCCAAAATAAAAAAATTCCTTTTCGATGGGGCAGTTTACTTTGTATTTTTCGGTATTTGGTTTTGGGATTTTTTCGTTCGGGAATATGATGGTGCTTAAAAAAAATATCTTTCTTCCAATCGCTAATCGATCGCCTGTCTTATGAAACGGTTATTGACATAGTTGCTACATAAATTGCCCTCGTGGTTGTGCCTCCAGATCTTGTGTTATTTGGGGTTCTTTTGATAAATGTGAGCGTCTGTCGAAATATAGTATCAGAAAAACCCAATTATTTTTACAATTTTTGGAACGATGCCTCACGGCATGCAATCTAACAAAACGTACGAATACTGTCTTCGCAATTCAATGTTATGCCAAAAAATAATGATATCATCATTGCCTTTGAAGATTACTGTGCAATTTTAAACGTAAGATATTTTGATTGGAATTTTCCAATATATTGGTGTCTATACGTGTAAAACATATTAGTGCCTATTGGTGCCTATCAGTCCAATGTATCGGTGACTAAAAATAAATCAAAAACCCAAAATGATAAACGAAAATAATTCCATTAGGATATAGGAAAATTATAACAATAAAATGTCCTGCAAGCAAGTGGGGGACCTCAAAATTAAAGAAACAGAGAGTTGAACGAAGCGGATTATGGGATGTACCACTGACCGTCGAAACGATGGACCACCACAATCGACATCACAGCGGCCTCCATGCTCAGGGTACAAGTAAGCGGTCACAAAATTTATTAGAAGCACCGTGTAACTAAATAGAAGGGTATGCCGGAGGAAGGAGACAAAGGGAAATAGATTTCCAATAAATCTTCTCAGGACGTCGAGGAAGGAGAAACACACCCATCTAAACCTACCTTGCGGAACAGAATGTCTGCAGACCCTCTTCCTCTAAGATGCGGGGTTCCACATCCACATCGAATCTCAATATAGTTGCGCTAGGCAGGTTACCATCACTCGGGTGAACTCAAATAACGATATCGTCGGAAACAACACGACGATACCGCTAAAGTGACACTACGGGGAAAAGGAAAAGACTCCTAAAGATTTAGTTGACCACTTCCTCATGTTCTCCGCTCATTGCACTTTAAATAAAACGTTGTATTCATTGTTAAACAATGTTAACGTAAAACATCAATAAACAAAAAGAAACTAAATATGATTTTGGTAACCCCACATAATGTATAAAGGATTTGAGAGGTTGGAAATAAAACACAAATATCGTAAATATGACTAAAAATGAGAAAAACTCGAAAAATGTTCAGAAAAATTTACGGTTGGTTGCGGATCCTTCCAAAGTGCTTTGTCGGTTCTGTTCCCGATCCCTGTATGGAGCTAAAGCATTAATTAACCTTTGGGGCGTTGTATATCAATTGGTTTTGGGTTACCATTACAGTGGGGAATGAGCCTGAAGGAATATACTTTGACAAGGGATTGACACCCAATCGCAATAAGTTTAAAGGTTTAGATCTCAACACCATAATAATCCACTATTAAGAGGGAACCACCATACATTCCCACTCCGGATGATAGGGGTCCTCCTCCGGACCTAGTGATTACCCCCCCCCCCCCTCACCGGTTTTGATTTATTTTTGTAGATTCCCTTAAGTTTGGGTTCAAACCTTTCCTGTTTTTTGTATATAAAGTCTAATGGCCCCGCATTAGTAGTGACGCACCTTTTAGTTATATTTGGAAGTAATATTTTTTGTAACTAGCAGCACTTTTTTTGGTCTATCGATTCTTTCTTTTTTCAAAACTATTCGAGTTTTCCGCTACTAGATTTGCTATAAACACTGCCTGCCATAATTCGTTGGAAATGTGGAATTTTCCAATAAATACTTATCCAATAGTTTATGGCATAAAACGTGTCGGAGAAGCCCGGTCGTTTGTAAACTGATTGATTTCTATCGATTGGTTCTAACGGCAAACTAACGGATTCTGATTCACATTGTGGATATGACATGTCAATAGCAATCGCTCAAAAAGTTCTATTTTCTCGTGGAAAATCGGGGAAAATTTGATTTACCAAAGGTTAGGCTAGGTTAGGCTGGAGTGGCTGCTTATGCACACTTAGACCGGTGACGATCCATTGTGATACCACAGAATATATCCCCTTTTACTCCTATTGAAACCATTTCGAGCTACTTATGTAGCGTAAGACGTCCCGCACCTTAATGTTTTCGAGATCTGAGAGGCAGTCCATCCTAAACTTACCCAAGTGTTTGTGCCTTCTGAGTGCCAATGCTGGTCACGAGCAAAGGAAGTGGACCAACGTCTCTTCCTCCACCTCGTCCAATCAGCTTCTGCAGAAGTCACTTGCCTTCAGACCCAGCCTTCTTGCATGTTCTCCAAAAAGGCAGTGTCCCGTGAGAATTCCTACGACCGTTCTTAATTCACGTATGCGTAGGGATATTAATGCCCTAGTGCGCCCCAAGTCCAGCTTTGGCCAAACTTGTCTTGCAACTCTACAGGTGAGGGTGTTAGACCATCTTTTCCCCGGTGAGGCGCCTGCTTCCCAAGTGCTTGTCTCAGCACTGTGATAGGCCTCCCCAGACTTGCCCTTTCCGGTTGCAGCTGGAGAGTCGTACCATGCCTAGCAAGTCATTCTGCCATGCAGTTCCCCATGACGCCCGAGTGACCTGGGATCCAGATTACCTGGATATTGAAATGCTCACCCATCTCATTTAGAGATGAGTGACAACTCAACGCCACCCGTGACGCCAAACATACCGATTCTAACGAACGGATCGCCGCTTGACTGTCCACATTGATTGCCATATCATCTGAGGATACCACATTATGCTTCAACCACGTCACGACCTCCTCAATCGCTACGACTTCAGCTTGGTACACGCTGCAGTAATCAGGGAGACGAATAGAAATGTTTACATTTAATTTGTCATAGAATAGTCCAGCCCCCACTTTGCCGTCTAGCTTGGAGCCATCTGTAAAGAATTCCCGATAATGGTCTATCAGGATTCCCTTGAAGGGAAGGTGGTCCGAAATCGCTTCTCGAAGCATAGAGTAGGTTTAATGTAGTCAAGATTCGCCAGCTCATCCTTCAACGATCTAACGATAGGAGGGTGTCCTGTACTAAGACACCTCCACTGAGAGACGGCTGCTAGTCGTACAGCCGTATTTGTCGCTATCTGTTTACCAAAAATGTCGACCGAAAGAAGGTGCAACATAACCTCTAAGGCACTTGTCGGTGTCGACCTCAATGCCCCGCTAACCAGCATACAGGCCGTTCTTTGCACCCTCTCAATCCTACTTTTATAAGTTACCTTGTCCAGAGCTGGCCACCAAACACCCACCCCGTACATGAGTACAGGTCTCACTACAGCGGTGTAGAGCCAGTGTACCAGCTCCGGCTTCAGACCATATCTATGACCAATGGCGTTCCTGCAGGAGTACAAAGCTATAGTAGCTTTGTTTATTCTCTCCAACATATTGGGCCTCCAACTAAGCTTACTGTCCAAGATAATGCCCAGATATCTAGCACTATCAGTAAAATCAAGTCTCGTGCCATTTTAAGTAGGAGGGACAACTACCGGGATTTTGTATTTCTTAGTGAAGAGTACCAGCTCTGTCTTGGACGGGTTAATACCAAGTCCACATTTGCCAGCCCATTTCGTAACGATTGTAAGCGCATTCTGCATTACGCCTACAATCATGCCCAGGAATTTCCCGGTAACAGCTAAAACTACACCGTCTGCGTAAGCGATAACTTCAATACCCTCTCTCTCCAATTCTAGTAGTAACCCGTTTACCACTATGTTCCATAGAAGAGGGGACAGAACCCCCCCCCCCCCCCTCTGCGGGGTTCCACTAGTTATTCGCCTCTTGATGGTGGAGTCCCCCAACTTCGAGCTAACAATCCTACTTCCCAGCATATAATTAATTAACCTTCTCAGAGGATCGTCCACCTCCAAAAATGACATTCCCTCCTTGATTGCATCCGCTTTCACATTATTAAAGGCGTCCTCTATATCCAGAAAGGCCACCAAACAGAATTTCTTCGAATTAATCGATTTCTCAATCGTACACACCAAGGCGTGCAGAGCAGTGTCCACAGATCTACCCTTTGTGTACGCATGCTGAGACGGTGCCCACTTCCTGGCACCTATTTTATCTCTAATGTATACATCCAGCTGCCTTGCCAATGTTTTCAAAAGAAAGGATGATAGAGTTATTGGTCTTAGGTGCTTAGGATAGACATGTGAGCTTTTCCCCGCTTTCGGTATAAACACCACATTGAACTCCGTCCAGTACCTAAGAATATAATCCAGCTTCAAACACCCTTTGAATATAGCTTCCAGGTACGGAAGAATAACTACTGAGTTGTTTTGAAGTTCCGCTGGTATAATTTGATCCGGACCAGCCTACTTCTCCTTATCGGAGTCCCAATCCTGACCCTCCCTGGAATTTTTGGCTCTATTAAAGGCTGTCCTACAAGCCTTACAATAGGTTCCCAGTTCCCTGGACCACCGTACTGGTTTTTGCCAACCTCTAGGCTTAACCAGTGGGCATGCAGCACGAAGGGACCGGTTGCATGCTCTAGTAACACTAGCCACCATGCCCTCCAGCTCCCCAACGGTCGTCGGGGGCTCTAGAGGCCTCGACGGCAAAAAATCCTCCAGTAATTCCCTATATATGATCCAGTTGGTCCTTCTAGGATTTCTGAAGGCTTCCCGGGTAGCAGGGTGAGGCTATAGGTTAAATATCGGTAATTAGAAAAGGAGTGTTCCTTATCCACCCTCCAATTTTTAACCACATTAAGAATATTATTTGAGGCAAGTGTCACGTCTAGAACCTCCCGCCTGTTACTAGTAATAAATGTAGGTTCCCGCCCAATATTACACACTGAAAGGTTAGTACTAATCAAATAATCAAAAAGTGACTCACCTCTTTCATTAATGTCCGTGCTTCCCCAGATAGTGTGATGCGCATTAGCATCAACTCCCAGTACCACACCTACCTTTGATTGATCCGCTTCACGGATCAGCTCCTCTATGTTATCCGGAGAAACCTCCTTCTCCCGGTCCTTGTAGGCTCAAACTAGCCAGAATCTACAAGTGCCCACTTCCAGGTTAACTGCAGTAGTGTCACCATTGCTCCTGCTACCGCAGGAATATTAATTCTCGGTATTTTGGGATGCGCCGGATTCGCCCGTCTTGCTAACCCTCCTACCCTCTGTAATGATTTGTCAGTTCCCCCGTCTGGCCGGGCTGCCGACATCCTCCTCCATTGGTACACCAGCTCCTTCGCTTATGTGCTTCTCCTCATCTTCCAAGTGAATCCTTGCCAGACCGAGGTCGCCGGATTCAGTCTTCCCCTACCCTCAGCTTCTCCCGCCATGGTGCTGGTAATCGCTTCAGGCCTGGGCGGGTTGCCACCATCCTCCGGTTGGCCTCTCGTACGTGTTTCCGCCCCATCCTTTTTATAAACGTTGAGATTAATTGACCCGAAACCGAAGTCAATTACTCCCTTCGTTTTGCGAAGGAAGGCAAGGGACTCCTTATTTATTACCAGAATTGATAATTTCGAGCCCCCTTTCGCCTCCTCCTGCTTGACGATCTTCCAATTTCCGATCGGAAGATTCGGGTTACTGGCCTATTTTCAAAGCCTCATCAGGGCTAGCCGGTTCGGATGGCAGCCAGACATGTGCCTTGGCCTGCTGGGAATTTCCTCACGGCTAACTGCCGCTAGCTTTGCGCCATGCCACACCTCCCCAACTTTGGCTATAGCCTTTTAATATAGATCCACAGATCTAGAGTCCGAGCATGCAGTCATCTTTACACGCCCTAGATACCATCCCGCATCTCTGTAGGATGGGGGTGGTCCCGAATTTTCTCCCAGGATCTTTAAAAAGACGAGGTTGAGTGCATTATACACCAACCTCCATTTATCCGCCGTGATAATCCCATCTTCTTGACATTCGTCCATTACGGCTAGCATCAACACGTGCTCCCTCAGGCCATCGCTGAACAGCTTTGTCCCTGATTTAGAGCTCGGCTTTGTGTCATTCAGCATCTTGGGCCGCTTGCTGTCAACTACTTCCACCTCGCCCTGAAACCGCTGTCTTTTCGCCACATGGTCCCTTTCCGAGCTTCCGCAGCCCACAGTGCTCCTTGCCCAAGCTACTAATGTTCTTTGCTCTTCAGTGAGCTGCCCCTCGGGGGTCGCAGTGGACTGAAAAAAACTCTCGAAAATTCGGAATGCCGAGCGGCGATTTCTGTACCGCCTTCTCACCGGAGGAATGTCTCTCGTCCCACTCCCCTGTGCTGCGTTGGTACCGCTAACTCCCGGTACTGGTGCCATAGAGTCAGCCACCTTTGCAACCTTAGAGGCTCCACCCGTCTGGTTCGAGGTACCTCCCTTCGCTGATACCGGCTTTTGAGGAGAGCCGGTGCCCTTGTAACGGAGAAATAAAGGTCCGCCTGCGCAGAGATCCGTATACGCAGGTAAGGCTTATTACAACTGGAGGTCGCCAAGTATCCAGAGGGCTCCGTAAGCGACTGGGCTTTGTTAAATGGGCCCCAGCCTAGTTGATCCTCAGCACGGGTCGCTTAACACATTAATCCAGCCCATAACCAAAATGTGGAACGCTTCACGATTTTGCGTGTCATCCTTGCGCAGGATGATTCGATTTACCAAAACTCATTGACGATTCCCTCAATGTGTGACTAACAATTGGCCAAACTCCTCATTGCTAGCCATGGTAACATTTGACTGAACACTATCGGCTAATAAAAAGTATTTTTATTTTTATTTTCGGCTGGGATAACACAATCTGCATTCCCGATTTTATACTTCAGGCTGTAAATGTTCAGGGTTCTAAATTATCGACTTTTAACTATCGGCTGGAAACTATCGTCTAACTTTAATAGTAAACCGGAACAAACCAAAATGAACCTTTATCCTTTTAATAGCCAAAGCACTATCTGCATTACCGACATTCTATATCTTTCGGCTGAAAACTTTCGGCTAACTTTTACAACGACAAATTTTTTGTAATACATTAAAATAAAGTCTTTTCATTCAAATATAAAAATTGTTCTCTATTCCTTTTATTTTTTGGATTATCATGTCTAAAATGAGTCGTCCCGCTATTATCGAACTGTTCGATGCTGGAAATTCAGCAAAAAAAAAACAATTCAAAGTCTTCGTCTTCCATGTTTAACAGTCTTCAAAGCGATAAAACGATACCAAGAGTTAGGTTGTTCTTCGAACCGTCCAGAAAATTCGTGTCCATGCACCGTTAACACTTTTCAACAGCTGCACATTATCAAGACGTGTCATTATAGGAGTCCTCAAGTAAACTTCGAAACAGTTCGAAAAATATCTAAAGTAAATTTTGACAAAATGAAGTTCACATGGCTTTAAAGCTGTTCGGGGGCAAAAAATCTAACAAAATTCTTTGAACCGATGAGAATCTGTTCATAATTAAAAAATCCTCAAAATTACCTCTCGTAGAAGCTTGAATAGTTGCCAAATGCCAAAAACCGATAGCTGTTATGGATTTACCGCTATGGAAAAGCTACAGATTTAAATCCTCTCGACTATTTCCTTTGTAGCACATATCATATACAAATTTGGTGTCATGACGTGCTGCCTTTATCAAGGTCTGTTATGAAATAATAACTTAGTAAACTTCCTACTTGTAGTAAATGTTTAAAGTTATGTATTGATCTTGAAGGCTATTTTGAAGATTTTTAATTTTTCTATTACATAAACGTGTTATTTACAAGCCTATCAAATTTTCAAATGTTTTGAATCAAATTCTTTAGAAATATTTAAAATTTAGAACACAGAATATTCTTTTTTAATGATATATTTCGCAATTTATTGAAGCAAATTGTAAAGGTCTCAAATTTCGTCCATACTCATGATCTCGTTGCCAGAATCTTCGTGGTACTTTAAATGATGATCTTGAAAACACCTTCGCCCCCCGTTTTTAAACCAAACCATTTTTTGCTTAATTTATCAAAACAATCTTAACAAGTCGAGATGAAAAGCGAAAGGAACGATTGCTGAAGGGAAAGTGACTGTATCTCTAAAAGCTTAGATCAGATTTAGGTCGATTTCTCCAGATGTTATTTACAATTACAAATAATTTGTTTTACGTTATATTCTGAAAGCTTTTATTCTTCACGAACATAATATAAAGCTATTATCATAATTTTGTTAAATTGATTAGAGCAGCTTTCCTTTACAAAGAGCTTTTGATATTATATTAAAAACAGTGGAAGAAAATTAATGTCCAACTGTTAATTATAAAATATTACCAACCTCGACTCTTTCCTCCATATAAAATCATTTTCCGTCTCCTTGTTCGATGGCGTTGCTTTAACCAATAATCACGTTCAGTAAAATTTCAATTTAGCAGACAAAATGCATAACAACAACAGTAACACAAATGTTATATATTTCCTAATCATTATCAAAACTTTCCACATGAATTCATCGTGTTTAATTAAAATTATTCTAATTTTTATTCATAGTTTTGATTTTTGAATTATTTTCAAATAGTAATTGATCAAAACCAAACCAAACCCTATAAGTTACAATATAAATATGGAAAAGCTCTCTTTAGCACACGTAACTAAATATAATATTTTGTTAAAATAACATATAAAACAAATTGCCATTAACAGACATGATAATAATATACAGAAGCTTTAGTTATTATGATAGTTTTGAATGGCATATCTAGTGGAAAGAACATGAAAAGAATATTATTGTGTGTGGGATATATAATTATATAATTTTTGGGACTTACTCATTTCAGATTTGGACATGTGCAAAGTGCTGTTTGGTTTTACACCACATGATTATGTACCAATAACCTTAAAAGCCCAATAAACAATCATCACGATATATCTAAGTAATACGGTCTGGTACCATTTACAAAAACCACACAAAACAGAAATGAACCTATAAAAAACAAACGTAACCTACCTAAACGAAGACAGACAAAATATTACGGCAACTGTAAAACATTTGTTAAATTGGCACTAACTAAATAAAGAACAATTTTAATTTATGTGTGTGTACTTAAAGTAAAACTAGCATTTAAAATAAAAATCCTGTTAGCTACCAGCGGGAGCAACTGAATGATTTGGTTTATGTTACTAAACCTTTGTATATACATCAAGTTCAAGGTATAAACGGTATTGTCATTACGGTTTAAGAACTAAAACATGATTATTTTTAGTCACGACTAATATTTCGATTTTTGTGGAACGGCAAAAAGTACCGGTACCTAGTCTACGGTTTCCAAAGTGACCAATTGTTCCAAAGTGAAAAAATTGTTTGTAAACGACATCTGTACATTTTTAAATATATTCCTACGTTTTTGCCTTGCCAATCAAGATTCAAATCACTGAATTATGAATAGAAACAAAATAATTCAATTTATTACCAACGAATTTATTTACTTTATCCAAAAATTATTACAACACAATTTATTAACGATAATTCACAAAATCACTTTATTTTAATATTTGCACAATTTTACTGATCAGTTATAATTTTTATTTCACATTAAAACACTTTTTAAATCACTTTTTAATTCTTATACTTTCGCTTACCAAATACTAATAATCCAATTCGACTTCATTCTCCTTTTTACATACACAAACCAAACTTCTAGAAATTTCAACACTTTTCCAGTAAGGATAGTCTAGAAACATTTCGAACCGTTTTATCATGGAAAATTCCATTTTGGTACAGTAAAATATGGACCTATTAATTTAACTTGTTCTATTACAATCTAGGTGTCACCGTCACAAGATAGTTAAGTATAATACTCACCAGTAGATGGCGATACAACTAGTAAGACTTTAGGGGCTATGTTTGGGCGGGTTAGGATAATCTTAGCGCTTGTAAATGTAAATGGTGTTTAATGTGTGGTGAATAATAAAAACAGTAATAGTGGTAAGATTAGTGAAGTGTGAGGATTTTGTAATTTTTTGAAAATGTTTCCTTTAACCAATTATTACGAATCAAGGTAGATTTAAATACTTGGATCTTTCAAAAAACATAGTCATTTGCAATTATTGGTCAAGAAAGATGCGGAGGCCAAGAAATGTATCAGTGTTATTATTTTTTGGTCTTTCCTAACTGTAACGTAGAGGTGAGATGTTGTTTATGAGTAATTTAGAAAGAGTTGACCTCCGAAGACAACCTTCGAAGGAAGCGGAATTTATTCTGAAATATTTTTGATTTGGGACACCCTTTGCTATAAATTGGGGAATGCAAAAATGTTGAAAATCGTAATTTCCTTATACTCGAATATGTTTTGAAGAAAGCTCTTATACAAACATTCACTAAATAAAACACTAAACACACACATTTATCTTATCGGTCACTATTCGGTAACGCTGAATAAAGATTCTTATTTTTATTTAGGTTTTCTTGGTGTTTTGTTGGTTTCCCAAAATGTTCACTCAAGTATTTTTGTATAATCTCTATAAAGGTTTGCTGTTGCTGTGTAAACGTACATATACGTAATACATCACAGTCTAATTTAGTCAAGTGTGTAACGAAAATACATACATATATAGGAAAAATCTCTGTATTTTCTTGATTTTCACAAAAAATTATTTTCTTTATGATTCCATTCAATATTCTATACGTATTGTTGATTTTTTAGATTGAATTTATTAAGTTGGGTTGGAAATTGTAAATGTATTTATCTCTCAAATTTATAGAAATTCGATTATAACATTCAAAACTGTTAATGAGTTGAGATTCACTTAGCCATGTTAACGTTTTTAGCTTATCTTAAAGCATGAATATCCAACTTTATCATATAACATCAAGTTTTAATGAGATACTAAAAGTTTTCGAAATAACAAAAATTATAATGAAATATTAATTGGACATTTAATATGTCTCGTCTTTGAGGGTATAAAAGCTTCCAAAAAAAACAACATAAAATGCGTTATTTTTAACTTAAATCCAGCGATGCATCATAATGTAGCTTTTAATCATTCATTCAATACCACAAGATATATTCGAAACCTATTTACAAAGATTTTAAAATGATTGTTTTCGAGACTAATTAGTATTGTATTTATCTAGTTGTAAAAATGTATGAAACATTGTACAGAAGCTTGATCAGTAAAAACTGTTTGAGACTTTCAAAATTTTACTGGCGTTTGTTTAATTGATGCTACCTACGCCTTTAATTTAAAATTGTATTATTCATGCTTAAAAAATAAAAAATAATAATTAATCGAAATTTTCGAAAAGGCATTTTCCAAAAACGTATGTCTCGGCTAAAATTTACGGAAATTAACAGAATTTTTTTTAATTCAAAACTCCTAATTGCGGTCAAAATTCAATTTCTAGATATTTAGCCATTTCACATATGTATATCCCCTTGAACGGGGGTAGTAGGCAATACATAAGTTTGTCGACGTCAGAGATGCCTCCGTGAAATGGCATAGATTAAAAGTCTTTTTACTCTTTATCATTATGCTTAAGGGTGAAAATGAACCACAACATAAATATATAACTAAAACATAATGCCTACAATAAAACATGGCAAATTTTAAAAAAATTTGTTGCGGCGGTGACAAAATTACAAATTTTTTTAAATCCGTTCACTAGATTTTGACATCTTTTTTCAAAATCTTTTTCGTTTTTGTAGATTTCCGCCCGTTTAGGTCATAATTTAAAAAAAAAAAAATTTATGTATCCATGTATTAAAAATTGGAGAAAATGACCCTTGATTTTACTTCCACAAGGTGTTGTTACCTCATATACATTTTAGCCGAGACACACCTTTTGAAAAAAGCCTTTTCGGGATAAAAATGTCGTCCTAACTTTTCATATTTAATAATTTCAGAACATTTTTCATTTTACTTTAAAAGTCCTCAAAAGCTTTTTGTAAACATTGAAATAATTTCCCTTAGTAGACCAGGGTAATTTTTTTTTCCACGCAATACGAGCATCCCTCTGTTTTTTTTGGAGTAAAATTTTTGATTGAATGCGCGATATGAATAGAAAAGGCTCAAGATATGTGCCTAGATAGAAAACACTGAGAGCACAGTTGAGAAACCGCTAACGCAAGCACTTCACAGCAAATAAGTTCATTTGGTGAGGAAAATGTTACGCTTGATCCAAGCACCTCGTACATGCTAATTAATTGTTTCACTATATTTTCTGGACTTAACCTGTTTGGATGTGACGTACAATTTACAGAAAGTAGTAGTCCCAAAATTGGATTCAGATTAGCAGCGAGTCATGTGAGTCTACAAATAAATTAATGTCCACTTTTGCCATGAGATTACTTGGTGTACTAGAAGCCGGTACAGAAAAAGTTTACGCATTTCTATGACATACAAAACATTTGTAACGTTACTGAGTCGGTAAAGAATGCATCACAGAAACGAGCAGGTGATTTAGAAAAAAAAATCACCTAATAAAAGTGTCCCATCTTGGCTGGTTTAATTGTATCGACTGACATATAATGTCAGCGGTATGATATTAGAGTAATTAAGTTCCCGATTTCTTATTAAAATCTTCTTCTACCTGGAGTGCGTGTTATGAAGAACGCTGTAACGCTAATCATAAAATATTTCAGAATTGCAAAAAATGTACAAATATCTTGGAAGTAGGGGCCAACTCACTGATAAACTAATCAAACACTTGACCTTATATTATTTGCTTGCTATAAGATGCAATAGCAATTCTTTAGAAGAAATGAAAAAACCATCTGGCAAAAGCCCGTTCGCTTGCGATAAATCCGATTTATACTAATCTGAGTCAAGATGATCTTCTGGAAAGATGTTTTGGTGTTTTTAATCAAAATAAAAATGAAACCTTGCATTCAGTAATTTGGAAATTCACACCGAAAACAGGTTTTAGAGGATTAATTTGACCACTATAGTATTTAAAGCGATGATCACTTGGTCCTCATAGATGTTCTAGAAAGTATAGGAATTACCATTGTTCAAAGAGTTTTTGATTGTTGCCGTAAAATCGACGAACAGTGTCAATGGCTAACATGTACGTAGGCCGTCTGAGCGCCCAAGAAGCATCTCAGGATGACGAGAAATCACGTATGGAAGCTGAAGAGCTTATATATGGTCTGTCTAGAGATTGCCGTCTAATCGTAAATTACTCAAACTTTTTACCTATTATGAAAAAACCATCTACAAAAAAAAAAAATCAATCGACGTGGCCCAACCCCTTAAATTATCATTAAGCACAAAGCAAACATTTTACCAAAGCATTTCAACAAATGAATTAAGAAACCTTAAATGTTTAACTCATGTGTTGGGTAAGCTTTTATTTTACCAATCGAATTTTGAATTTTTGGTAGAAAAATAGGTTTTTTCCAAGGATGGTAGTTTTCAGCAGTGACGGATTAAGGAAAACTCCTTCCGGTTTCCGCTCGAAACAATAGGAAAATCCGGGCCCTAAGCAACCTTTTGTTTTCAGATTAATTTTTTCATTTCCCTACAAAAAGCGTGAAAACTAGGATTTCTTATTAGTTTTCCATACGCAAAACGTTCGTTTTCGCGTCTGCCCTAGAAAAGACTTACCTAGAATTCTAAATAATTACAAGCCTATAATCTTACTTAGTCTTCCTTCTCCCAAATATTCAACATTGCATTATCATTTAAATATTGGTCATAAATTCTAGGCCCTGTTTTTAAATATCTCAAAAGATTTACTTCTATATATTACTCAATAACTTCTCAATGTGTTAAATTAAATGAAGTAGTAAGTGAGCAGCAGTATGCCACTGGTGATCCATGTTTTTTTTTTTTTAATATTTACGATACTACAGCGTTTGGGGACGATATAGCTCTATTTTATGTTGAGGACAATTTTTGAAATTTTGGAATTTCATATGGTTCATATTTCATTAAGCTCAAAATCTAGGTATATGATATTAAATATTGGATTTAAGGATGATGCTAGTCTGAATGTACTGCACAATTCATCTCTATGCAATACAACTTCCTGCTATAAAAATTGCATAACTAGAAATAATGGCGGTTTATAAATATCCTCGATTAATGTTAGATTCATAATTGTTGTTGCATTCTAAAATTGTTTCATGCCCTAAGAAAATTATATCAATTGTTCGTGAACTGTTTCTATTATTCAATACAACATGGAATTGGGGTGGTATCTGCATACCATACCAGACCACCGCGGCAAAAGAACACTTTAAGAAATTTTACGTATACCGAGGATTTTTAGTCAAATTCCAGGATATATTAGAAGCATGAACAGCCTTACGCATAAAAGAATTTAAATTTTAGGTAATGGCTACAAAATTATAATGAAATGAACACAATCTACCATAAATGCTAACATTACAGTTGGAGATTTCGATTTGCCTAGAAATTTTAGAAAGAGGGTGCAGAAAATTCAAGGCACCTAAGCGTCTTGACTGATGGGGCTTCGAGTAATTTACCAAGTAATGGAATACCCTGCAAAATTGTACAAAAAAAACGAGATCCGGAGCAGTTTAGCAATATAGTAATGTATACTCCGATCTCAAAATAGACGCGAAGTGAGCATTTAACATTCGAGTTTTTAGTAAGTGCTGGAAATCGGAGAAACTGTGATAACCAACACACGAATATGCTTTATGAAATGGCTGTGTAATGTCTTTTCAATTGCTATCAAAATTGACTAAACATACATTTAAAAGAAAAATGTTTTCTCAATCATTCTTCGAGTTACAAAAGGTTTAAAACTATTTTAAAGTCTCGAGAATCTTCCAGACAAGAATGCCCTATCGCAGTCCTATTCTGCGCAATTCAGCTTAGAAATAAATATTTACTCTCATTGACTTGTTTGAAGACTGACTATTGCAGAACATAATCGTTATAAGGCAAGGTTGGGGCGCAAAGCTTCTGATATTAACCTAATCGAAATAATTTATGGGTAGAAGTTGAGCATTGAATAAAAAAAAATGTTTTACGAATTCGCTTCTTTCGATTTATGCTCCATTACATGAAAACAATTTGGAAAACTTCACAGGGGCAGCATTCTTGAAATTCAGTCAAAAATGCCATCGGTAACTATGTAGTTAAATACGTAATTTAAATTGCTGTATACTAAAGTTATATGAGTGTGAATTTTATGCTAAAAAAAAAATTACACTGTTAAATTAGCTATTTTTCCAATTGGAATTTAAATTTTTTGTAATTTTCGATTTTTCGTACCACCTAACAGGTCCTATTCATCATTTTTAGATAGCTGGCCAATCTGTTTATCTCTTTAACCAAAAGCATCCAATTGTGTTGAACATTACTATGTTGCAGATAATTTAAAAGTTGACTGATTTTTGACAGTTTAAATAATTATTTAGCGCCGATCCTGGAATGTCGCGAAGGCCCCCAATTATGATGAACTATAATATATTTCACAGTTTTTGGAATTTTAAATAATTTTGGAAGATTTTCAAAGCTTTATATCGCCGACCGCAGAGATGTCTACAAAGTCTTGCCCATATTCTCGGATAAACCATATTGTCGGATAACTTGGCCTATATGCCAGTCTACGTGGCCAACCTGATCCAATTGTGATGAACTTTACCATATTTTGCAGAATAAAAAATTTTCATAAATTAAAAAACTTTGTACCGCCGATCACAGAGGTGTTCACCGGGTTTTGCCCATATTTTCAGATAACTTGGCCATGTGCCGGCGTACGTGGTCAATCTTATCCAGTTGTGGTGAACTATACTTTACTTCACAGAATTTAGAAATTTTATTGGTTTTAAAAATTTGTTGCATCTTTGATCACAGAGATGTTCGCGAGGTCTTGCCCATATTTTGGGATAAATTGGCCATATGCCAGTCTACGTGGTCAACCTTGTCCAATTGTGATGAACTATACTATACTTCACCGAATTTAGAAATTTTATTGGTTTTAAAAATTTGTTGCATCTTTGATCACAGAGATGTCCACGAGGTCTTGCCCATATTTTCGGGTAAATTGGCCATGTACCAGTCTACGTGGTTAACCTTATCTATTTTTGATGAGTTATACTATTCTTCACAGAAATTAGAATTTCTAATACTATTGATGGTTTTAAAAATTGTTGTATCTCTGGTCACCGAGATGTCCACAAGGTCATGCCTGTATTTTCGGATAACTTGGCCATGTGCCAGTCTACGTGGTCAACCTTATCCAGTTGTGATGAACTATACTATACTTCACCTTCCACTCTAGCCAACCTGATCCAGTTGTGATGAACTATACTATACTTGACCGAATTTAGAATTTTTAATAATATTGATGGTTTTAAAAATTGTTGTATCTACGATCGTATAGATGTCCACGAGGTATTGCCCATATTTTCGGATAAATTGGCCATGTGCCAGTTTTCGTGGTCAACCTTATCCAATTTTGATGAATTATCCTATACTTCACAGAATTTAGAATTTTTAATACTATTGATGGTTTTAAAAAATGTTGCATCTCCGATCACAGAGATGTCCATAAGGCCTTACCTATATTTTCGGATAACTTGGCCATGTGCCAGTCTACGTAGCCAACCTGATCCAGTTGTGATGAACTATACTATATTTCACAGAATTTAGAATTTCTAATAATATTGATGGTTTTAAAAAATGTGCCAGTCTACGTGATATTGTCATGCATCAATATGAAATCTTCCCCTATATATCCAGCGTAGGCCACTACATGATCCAAGAGATTGTCCTCGATATATCGTTCAGCGGTTAGACCTCCTCTGCGGCCTCCACCATGTATTAAAACATGATCTGTTCTTCCCTCAAGCGATATACCAGCCCACACCATGGACGAACCAGCAAAACAGCACTGCGAAAATCGCTCTCCTGGACGTCGGTAGACCCTGTCTGTCCTATTACTACCATCGAGATATAGGTATTTTGCACTCGTCAGTGAATAGAACGGACCTCCATTGCTTGATGCTTTGTGTTTGCATGCAAATTCGAGCCGCTCTTTGCGGTGCCGTACTGGCAATTTTGGGCCTCAAGCGGGCCATCTTGAAGTGAGGTTGGCTAACACTACATCTTGAAGTGAGGTTGGCTAACAACTAACAGCTACATCTAGAAATTTTCTAAGCTCCTGCTGCACATCGACGCCCGTGAGATGATGATTTCCCAGTGAAGTTACGGCGATAAATCGATCGTCCCTTTCAGATGTAACACCGATACCGTCTGGTAGGTGGTCTTCGATTGAAAGTTCTCGTTGATTGCGTCCTTCTTACAATAAAGCAACAACTTGTGCGGCTTTTTCTGTTGTAGTATCCATGATTTTGAGGAAACAACACAT